>CM035412.1:88621156-88976156 GCA_020310875.1 Ceratopteris richardii | reverse complement strand
AGATGCAGCCATAGCATAGCAATCTAATGCAAAAGATGCACTATGAGAGCCTGGTAGAGTATGCTATGACAGAGGTGCATCTACTTTGCTATCATGCAAAGTCTGCACTAGCCATTTTGGCACAGTTTTTGCCTCCTCAATATTAGCTCTCTCATCAACAAGTGCATCATGTACATCTGCATTACAAATGGGGTGATCTACATCATCACATGAAACCTGCAAAGGCTGAGAAGTTGCCTCATTAGGACCAGCACTAGATTGTCCACCTGTAAAAAGAGGCAGCAAAGTATTATACATGTCTTTGGAGAAAAGTATCATACATGACCTGTTCTTCCATTCAGCAACTCCATTCTTTTGAGGTGTATATGGCATTGTACACTGATATTTTATCCCACGCTTAGTCAGAAATGCATTAAAGTCAGAAGACATATATTCCTCCCCTCTATAAGAATGGAGGGTGCCCATTTTACATGCTGACAGATTTTCAGCCAAGACCAAAAACTATTTGAAGCACATAAACACTTCGGACTTTGCCTTCAATGGATATACCCATGCATGCCTGGAAAAATCATCGATGAAAGTCACAAAGTAAAGATAGTTCCCAAAAGAAGGTGTCTGCATAGGACCACACACATCACTATGTACAAGCTGCAATTTCTGAGTAGCCCGAACTGAACCATCTTTTGGAAAGGAGGAATGCTGCACTTTGCCCAAAATATAGCCTTCACAAACATGTTTTCTAGGTGCCTCAAGTTTGGGCAAAGAGGACACCATTTCAGATTTTTACAGGCATAGAAAACTAGCAAAATTCACATCACCAAAGCGTGCATGCCAAAGCTTTGCATCTGACATAGCCTGAGAATCATGTACTACACATGATGAATCATTTATAGATCTTTCATAGTCTTTGAGCTTATACAACCCACGACATAAAATGCTAGAAGCAATAATAACATTGCCATTTGATAGATCATGAACTGTACATTTGTCATCAACAAATTTCACAACCAAGCCTATCTTGGCTAATGCAGAAACTGATTACAGATTCTTTGTTATAACTTATGGAATATGTTGAACAATGCATTGTTGGAGTGTTAAACTATTAATGTATTAACGTTTTTTTGATGTTTTTGATATAGCAGCTGAAGGTTCGTGAGGAGCGTGAAAGGGCAGACATCAATATTCTGACTTTAGGGGGGACATCAATAATCCGAATAATAATTTATTTAGTTTGTAAATAAACCCGCATAGAAGGTTCTATTGTTAGAAACAGTTAGAAAAATAGTGGTTAGAATAAGGGTCATTATAGAACCCGATTTCTATTATTGAAAGCAAAGGTTTTCTGTAAAAGTTACCAACTTTTAGTTTCACGCTTGCTTTTCAAAGCCGGTTTCATGTAACCACTCTTTTTGACGTAATAAAAAATTCCTATAAATACATGCACTCTCTGGACTGTCAAAACAGAGTGCATGGGGGGAGATTGCACCCAATACTGTGTTCTATCTCGTCTTCTTACATATCTATTTTCTCTATGTGTCCTCAGCATTCATAACCTCTATGTGTGCATGAGATAAGATCCTGATAACAATGGTATCAGAGCCTTGCACCCATCACTGCAGAGGGATCTGTTTTTGTTCGTTTTGGCGAATTGATCTCTGTTTCGCTGTTCACTATTCGCGATCCGATTTTGATTCTGATTCCAATTCCGATTCCGGTTTTGATTTCTATTTTTGTTTCCATTTTCAATTCTGATTCCAGTTTCCATTTCTATTTGCATTTCCGTTTCTGTTTCCATTTCCGTTTTCGTTTCTGTTTCCTGTTCCTTTTCCTATTCATGTTTCTATTCTAGTTCCAGAACTGGAATCTATGTTTATACCTACATTTATTCCTTCGGATTACTCCAAGGCATCGACTAAAGCGTCGACTAAGGCGTTGACTAAGGCATTACTTTGGCATCTTTGGCACCCAAGGCTCCCTTGGCGATCGTTGATAGTCGTTGGCTACGTGCGAACCAATTTTAATGTATGAGTGGCAATAAGGACTTTTAGATTCACCAAGGTGGGAGGATTTGAACCCACAACCTCATCCACACAATGGAAGTGCTTTACCACTACACTCTCGCTTGGTGTTGTCACTCAAGTTCTTTCGTCTTATATTTAACATAACTTGTAGTTTTTTCTTACTTTTTCAAGAAGGCTTGGGCATGGCACGATGTGACGTGACACGTCTCAGGGTACATCCTCTCAAGGTACATCAGGGTACATCCAGATAGGGTACATCCTAGCAGGGTACATCAGGGTACATCCTAGCAGGGTACATCAGGGTACATCCAAATAGGGTACATTTTGCTAGGGTACATTTCCTGAGGGTACATCCTGAGAGGGAAGCACTAGCTTAAGGGTCCAAGAGCACCATGGAGAATTTCAATAATTCACCTCTACTTGAGGCAACACTCAAACAACAACTAGAGCTTTTGCAGCATGAGCTTCAAAGAGCTTAGAACGAGATCCAACAATGTGATGAAGTCCTCCAAAAGATATAAACTGACAAAGACAACCTTACAAGAGTAGTAAAAGCTATTGTTTCTACCCAATCTGATGTTACTCATTCGAAGATTGGTGTTAGAAATTACCAGTTTCTACTGTTTGATGGCCGTAAGGATGGGCCTTTAGTCCTATCATGGCTGTCATAGTTTGATGATTTTTATACTGATGAAACATATGCTGAAATTGAAAAAGTCAAATTTTCCACTAACTATTTAGTAGGAAAAGCTCAACTCTAGTGGAATGTCCTGCGGCATAGTACAGATCGTCCAACAACATGGAAGGCCTTCCAAGACAAAGTGAAGGATTCTTTTCTTCCTCCTCAATACCATTTACATGTCCACGTGCATGGATGACCCTTACATGGAAGGAGGGTGATACGGTCACTACCTACACGGAGTAGTTCTGGCAAAATTTACTATTGGTTTGAATGCTTGAAGATGTACTAGAGGATAGCTTGCAGTGGAAATATGAAGATGGTTTGGAGATGGGAATCCAAGCTAAGATTCACACCCTACAACCTACAACCCTCAACGAGGCTATATCTTTCACCTATGATGTAGAGAAGGAATTCCAGCCCATAACCAAGTCACTTCAACTACAACAACCACGTCAACGACCACTTTTTGTTAAATCAAATCTTCTCATGAAACATAATTTTAATGCCCCATCTTACCCTATTTTTCCTTGTACACCGCAATCCAATTACTTAACTGCACCTTTTGCTTCATCTCTCCAAACTACTAAACTACATACCCTACAAACTTCAACAATGGACACCCAACAGAAGCGACCACGAATCAACTGCTAAAATCGTGGTAAACCTAGACATACAAAAATAAGGTGCCAATTGCGAACTCTTCACATGAAACCAATTGCAACTCAATTACATAACATGGAGGTCCATAATGAAGAAATTCCTCCTGCTTGGACAGAGGAATCATTGAAGAAGGACTTAAGTACCTTGGATAATGATATCTCTCTTCACTCTCTACTTTGCATGCAGGGTACAATAAATAATAAAATAGTTAAAATTCTACATGAAGATGGTAGTTCACATGACTTCTTTCACATTTAGTAGTACAAGAACTTAAATTACAAACATTTTCTTCCTTGTATAATGTGAAAGCTACATTTCAGGTAGTCGTTATAATGTAACATGAGAAGTGAAAGATGTTACGATTAGCATAGGCCCATATGTTGATTTACGAACATTTTTAATTGCACCTTTTCAATCTTACAGTGTTATACTCGGTATGCCTTTTTGTCACCATTATAACCCATGCATTGACTACCATACACATACCTTTAACTTTGAATTTAAAGGTCAAATCATTACTTTGTCTGCACAATATGATTTCCAGCCATTTCCATTGATTAGTCACACTCAAATAAAACATGCATTTAGGAAAGGATTCAACTCATGCATTGTTTTTGTCAATTTCATCAATGATTATACTCATACACTTCCCGATGCATATAAACCTTTCATGAGTACTTATAAGGATTGTTTTATGTCTGAGTATCCCTCTGAATTACCACCATCTCGAGGATCCTTTGACCATAGTATAGAATTAGTCCCTCGTAGTTCTCCTCCTCATAAAGCACCTTATAGACATGGCACACTACATCAAAAGGGAATAGAAAACCAAGTAAAAGACCTACTACAAAAAGGACTTATAAGACCTAGTTCTTCTCCATTTGGAGCATGAGTTCTTTTAGTCAAGAAGAAGAATAAAACTTATCGAATGTGCATTGATTGTAGAGACCTTAACACGATCACAATCAAGAATAGATATCCTATTCCTCGAATAGATGATCTCTTAGATAAGTTACAAGGAACTCATGTATTTAGTAAAATTGATCTAAAATCAGGTTACTATCAGATTCATATGACACAAAGTGATATTTTTAAGACTGCATTTAGAACTCAAACTAGCCATTATGAATTTATGGTAATGCCCTTTGGACTTACTAATGCTCGTGCTACATTTGCACGAATGATGAACAACATTTTTCTTGATTACCAAGCTTTTGTTCTTGTATTCTTTAATGATATATTTGTTTATAGTAAGAATGATAGTGAGCATGAAAAGCATCTTAAAACATTTTTTCATTTGTTACGAGAGAACACACTTTACGCTAATCCTAAAAAGAGTTACTTCTTTCAACATAAGCTAGGATATCTAGGACATATTATTTCAAGTGAAGGTGTGCATGTGGACCCCAAAAAGATTAAAGTTATAGTAGAATGGCCTACACCACAATCAGTCAATGATGTTCATTCTTTTCTTGGGTTGGCTAGTTTCTATAGGAAGTTTGTTCGAAATTTTTCTTATTTTAGCATTGCCTCTTATCTTGTTATTGAAAAAAAAAATTTGCATGAGGAATTATCCAACAATAGTCCTTTGAAAAACTTAAACATGCACTTTCACATGCACCTTTTTTTAAAGTTACCTGATTTTTCACAACCCTTTCATGTCGTTAATGATGCTAGTGGTTTAGGAATAGGTGCTGTTTTAATGCAAAATGATCATCCCATTGCATTTGAGAGTAGGAAGCTTAAGCCCTCAGAAAAGAATTATAGTACATATGATAAAGAATTGTTAGCAATTGTGCATGCTTTGCAAATTTGGAAACACTATCTTATGGGCTTTGAGGTCTTAATCAAAACCGATCAACAAGCTATTAAGCATTTATTAAATCAGCCTTTAATCTCTAATCAATATCTTAAATGGGCTTCATTCATTCAAAATTTCCAACCCATGATCCAATATCAACCTGGTAAAGCTAATGTTGTAGGTGATGCTCTTAGTTGTTTTCCTTCATATTCTGTTGTTTTGCATAATATTTATGCCATTCAAACTCATTCTTTTCAAGAAATGATTTCCACTTATGCATCTGATCCATATTTCTCACGTGCATGGCATGACTTCAACAATGGTGCATTTTTATCTAATGAACATTATACATTTCATAATGGTTTTCTTTATTTTCAACATAGATTGTGCATAACCCAAGATTTTAAAGATTTTGTCATCAAAGAAATGCATGAACCATCTTATATGGGTCATAGAGGCATACAAAGCACCATTTTTGCTTGCAAAGATTTCTTCTTTTGGCCACACATGGAAAAATATATTGCACATTATGTGTCTCAATGCATTGCATGTCAGCGTGTAAAACGTCATCATGGTAAACCATTTGGATTATTAATGCCACTTTCCATTCCAAATGAACCATGGGCACAAATTTCTATGGATTTTATCACAGGTTTTCCTATCACTTTATCACATAATGATATGATTTGGACAATAGTTGATAGGTTTAGTAAATATGCATATTTCATTCCATGTAGAAAAATTCTATCTGCATCGCAGGCTACAAGATTATTCATTAAATGCATTTTCCCACATCATGGATTTCCTAATGTTAATGTTAGATTTTGTAATCATTTTTGGGTTGCCTTATTTCAGCATTTTGGTTCTAAAATAGATTTTAGCTCTACATTCCATCCTGAAAGTAATGGAAAAAGTGAGGCTACAAATAGTACTATTCTTGATTTATTGCATTGTTATTCATTAGATAGTCCCACTAACTGGGATGAAAAGTTTCCATTGCTTCAATTTGCTTATAATAACACCACAAACACCACTACTAGTCGAGCACCTTTTGAGATTGTTTATGGTAAAAAGCTTCCCAGTTCCATGTACCTCACCCAAACTGACATTCTGATGGCTGATTCTATTGCTCAAGATCACATTTCTATACTTCATGGTGTTCACGAGCACATTAGGAAAAGTCAAGGGCGATATACACGTAATATCAATACTAAACAATTAGCCTAGGGATTCAAGGAAAATGATTTTCTATGGTTGCATATCATTAAAAAACATCTCAAAAATATTTTGCACCATCCTAACATTAAACTTGCATCACACTATTATGGACCATTTTGCATTATACAGAAAATTAATGATAATTCATTTAGATTAGATATACCAACTCATTGGAATATACATAACTCTTTTCATATTAGTTTACTTAAACCATTTAAAGGAATTTTACCACTCACTCCACTTCTTGTTGACCCTCCTTTAATTGAAGAACAATATGAAATCTTGGTTCCTGAGAAAATAATTGATCATGATGTCACTACTACATGCATACGTACTCAATATCATTGATATTTAGTTAAGTACAAAAGTCACTCTATTGAAGAATGTCAGTGGATACATAAAACACAATTAGCACCCCATTATGACCACTTAATTTTTGCATATCATACACAAACACATTAATGTAACACCTCCATGAACATTTCTATGCATGCGTTTTTTTACATGGAACATGCTTATTTTCCGTTCAGTGATGAAACATGTGACTGGCCATCCATGTTTATTATTTTATCAACTGAGGTCAGTTGCTTTTTCAACTGGGGGCATGTTATATCTTATGGAATATGTTGAACAATGCATTGTTGGAGTGTTAAATTATTAATGTATTAATGTGTTTTTGATGTTTTTGATATAACAGCTGAAGGTTCATGAGGAGCATGAAATGTGTGCAAGGGCGGACACCAATAATCCGACTTTAAGGCAGACATCAATAATCCGAATAATAACTTATTTAGTTTGTGAATGAACTTGCGTAGAAGGTTCTATTGTTAGAAACAGCTAGAAAAATAGTGGTTAGAATAAGCGTCATTGTAGACCATGATTTCTATTATTGAAAGCAAATGTTTTCTCTAAAAGTTACCAAATTTTAGTTTCATGCTTACTTTTCGAGGCCCCTCTCATGTAACCACTATTTTCGCCGTAATAAAAAATTCCTATAAATACATGCACTCTATGGACTTTCGAAACATAGTGTATGGGGGGAGATTGCACCCAATACTGTGTTTTGTCTTGTCTTCTTGCATATCTAGTTTCTCTATGTGTTCTTGACATTCATAACCTCTGTGTGCATGTGAGATAAGATCCTGATAACATTCTTCTTGATCCCTGGTAGAAATAAAGCCTCTGACAAAGTGAAAGAACTACCATTAGCAGTAGTCAAAATGATCTTACCAACTCCCATGAGAGGATAAGAGGAGATATTGGTGCATGTGATAGTATTCGCTGTAGGGGCAAGCTCTAGTGAAGAGAAGAAACTGCACTGTGAGGTAATATGTTTGGTCGCCCCACTATCAAAGTACCAAACATCTGAGTCTACTGAAAACATGCACTGGTCATGAGAAGACAGGTCAAAACTGCATACAATAGTAAACGCCCATTTCAGAACAGTCTGCACAAGTGAATTATCAAGAAGGACTTCATCAATAGAAATCAATTGTTGCTTCAAATCCTTGATCTTTGTCAGAAAATTGTCCACAGAATCACCTTCATTCATGTGCTCACTCTCCAATTGTTTTCGGAGGTAAGCAACATGAGCCTCATTCCTAGCCTGTTAGCTGTTCTACAAGAGCGAATGTGAGGAATAATGGCACATTTGACAGACAAAGCTATCAATGCATGTGCCTGGGCATCTCTGCCATCCCAACAAATTTGCTCTATAGCAGGTGCAGTAGAAACCACAATACAAACAGGAATCTGTAGAATATCACAATCTTCGACACCTTTTGCATCAGCTTCAATACCTGTGGTTGTAACAGTTGCAGGTGTGATAGGATGTTTTTCAACACCCTATGCAATGTTCCACAGTCCTTTTGCAACCAATACATGTCGCATCATATAAGCCCATAACGGGTAGTTGGTACCACCCAAATTATCCTCAACAACCAACATATGGAATACATCATTGCTTTTAGCCATGGCTGGTGACTAAAATACCTTGATGCAAAAAATTGACTATATCTCAAAAAGTTGAACATAACTGCCAGACAAATTCTGCTAAACCTATAGCAAACTTCGAGATGCTTATAATGGAAAACGAAAATTGGTATATACCTTTGACACAAAAAGATGAAATAGGCTGCATAAGCATTGTGATAGTGCATTCGGAGGCCGAAACAAGCTCAGATGCGATTTCGGCACCACATAACAAAGCCATTTTGATCTCCGAAACACCCTGACTATGCTCATGAGACTGCAACCGGAGAGGTGTCGACGATGCCCTAGATGAAACAATGTCCTGCTCTGATACAAATTATTGGAGTTAGACATCTGCAGAAGCATGCAAACAACACAAGGAAGAAGAAGAAGATTGGGGCACAAGACACATTACTGAATGTATTACCATTAGAATGTACAAAGATAAGTAACTTGTTAGGGCTATAAGCATATATACAAGCTGGGGGAAAAAACCTCCTAAAGAGGGAAAAAGTGCCCAGGTGGTCCTAGTGTGTTCACACACATCACTACCTAAATATATCAACAATACATACATACATACATACATACATGCATACATGACACACATAGGCATACATACAAACACACACACACACATACATACATACATACATACATACATACATACATACATACATACATACATTCATACATACATACATACATACATACATACATACATACATACATACATACATACATACATACATACATACATTCATACATACATACATACATACATACATACATACATACACACATACAATTAAAAAACACACACACAAATACATACATACATCCATACATGCATACATACACACACATACATACATGTATATATATATATATATATATATATATATATATATATATATATATATATATATATATATATATATATATATATATATATATATATATATATATATATATGGTAGGTATATCGAAGCACATCTAATTAAAATTCATGATCTAGATTTGATACCAACTAAGCCACAACAAGCTTGGTTGGTATCAAAACTAGATCCTAAATTCTAGTTTGGCATGGTTGGACATAACTACCTTGAACCTTTATCAAATTTAGAAAACAATTTTTCATGCATGAGTCCCATGATCTATGGAACAATAGATTCATATTTTGGCTACACCTTTGGATTTTTAATTGCAAAGGAACACTCTAATAAATCCCACTATTCTCTGAGCATACGCATAGTAGAGTGGCCCCCAAAAAGATATTGTACATGAGATGTACTTTCGAATCCATATTTACATGTGAAAATGACGCAATGGTGTCGTCATACATTCTAAACACCATAGATATATTCAACTATACAAGAAAAATGAGAGATATCTACCAAAAAGAAAATTTATGGGATTGCGTTTCAACAAAGAGGCCTTCTTCAATTGATTAAAAGTTCCCAGGTTTAGGTTTTCATTGTATTTTATATTTATTTTGACATGGATTTTTATCATACCACAAGGTTCACTTGAAAAAAAAAGGGCTCTTACAAGGAAATATGCTTATGGCGATATATTTTGGTAGTGATGTGTGTGAACACACTTAAGACCATTGGGGCACATTTTCCCTCATTAGAAGACATTTTCTATTGGCTTGTATTTAGCCTATAACCCTAATATGATAAGAATCCTTTGTACATTTCACTCAGCATTACAATTTGTGTGTTGTGCTCTAAGGTTCTTCTTCTTCGTGATGTCGTTTGCATGCCTCTACAATCCTTGAACTCCAAGAATTGGTAGGTCGATGATTTCTTCCAAGCATTATCAACACCCCTCCTCTCACAATATTAGAATCGTAGAAAAATCGGTGAGCATACTGAGGGTCATTAGCAATTCAAAACAACTTCTCTATGTGGCATTCCATGAAGTTGGTGATTGCTTGGTTACATTCTAGAGAAACCTACCCTAAATGTAAGTCATACACAATCACATATGGTGTGAAGCCAGTTTGGAGCCTGAAAGTGATACAAAGTAAGAGCCAACAATTGGAACCATCCCATATTCCCATCTTTGAAGAGAACCACCAGCTCCTAACTACATCAAAATCACTTTCGATATTACTCGGTGACATTAGGACTTCATCAATGCCACCATCGAAACATATTACAACAGAAATTGATCCACCATAAGTTTTTGTCAAAATTTCTAGCATAATTAGTGGCTATCAAACACCACTAGAAAAGATAACATATGGTTTTCCCTTTTGGCATATCTAGAGAGTCGAACACGAGAATTTGCAAACAGAAGTAGAAGAACTCAACCCATGGTATTTTGAACCACTGCCAGCTTTTGGTCCACAAGGTTCAGAAACATTGGAGTAGGTTGAAAATTTATTTGTTAAATGAGCAAAGCTACTTTCATCAAATTTAAAATCTAAACATATGATGGATCCACCAGATCAATTTAATTTCCTTGAGATAGCAATAGAAGACATGATTTTTAGAAGAGCATCCTGGATTGCCATGAGCTATGGCAAGTTGGGAGGGTTCCAAGTAGACAATCGCAATGCTCATGTGCGATATTTTGAGATTAACTATGGAGTAATGACAAATGCTTTGGGTGATTAGTATAAGTCCTGAGTACTAAAATCTACCTTGCTGATATGAAGTATCTTGATGGTTGACTAAATTTGAAATAAATCATTTTCACATGTATACAATAGTTAAAAATGCATTCTCACATAGATTTTGCAAGAAAAAAACTCTACCCAAAGTCTTTGCCTTTTTTATAGAACAATAAACAAAAACCTCAACACTAAGTAGAGGAATATACGAAAACTTTCAAAGCACACTTTTTGAATGCATCTCCCCACTTTTTCGCTATAGAAGTAATTCTTATATACTATCAACCTCCTAAACCCACAAGTAGTGATTCAGCATGGTAGAGGAATATACGAACATTTTCAAAGCACACTTTTTGAATGCATATCTCCCCTTTTTCGCTATAGAAGTAATTCTTATATACTATCAACCTCCTAACCCACCATGGTAGTGATTCACCACAATGGAATCTCCTTCTTGAGAGCTCCAAGGAGGTACCCTCAAAATAGAAAACAAGCTCCACACGGCACACATAGTACTCCACATAGAGGCTACAAAATACAAAGAAAAAATAGTGCATAGGAGGGCATGAAAACATATTTATGTGGCTGACCATGCCACTATATGTTTTGTTAAGGAACATATACAAAAGTTTCCAACAGCCATTTGGCCTTTCTATGAGGAGAAGGATAGGTAGGTTCCAGAGATGAGCTCGGGTTGCACAAATGCTGTTCTTACCAAGATAATTCCAAGGATGCTTAATATAATAATTCATCTTCACAATAACACATTTGGAACCAGTAAGTCCTTTGGATCATCATTCCCAAATGTTAGCTTAAAAACAGATAACTTGCATATACTACAAATGTGAAGAAACCTTCTATGTTGGGAATAGAAGGGCTCATCATTTTTCTCAGATCTCACAACTTGGTATGAATTGACCAGAGAGCTTTTGCATACATCTAATTGGAGTGTGTAGCTAACCAAAGCAAGTTATCTCATCAATTTATCTATAACATACATTAAGAAATGAATCTAACAAGTTAGGGGGGTCATCCTGACTTTTCAAGATCTAGAAGGTGTGTAGACACAGTCACCTTCTGTGCTTCATATCTCAAGCTCCTCTAAACCAAACTTGATGAAAATTGATACACAAGTAGTAGAGACTTCCATCTAACTAGTTCATGTCAAATTATAGCAAATGAGTGAGTATTCTTATAGAAATTTATTTCACAAAATCACTCTGATGATGAAGATGCAACAGAGAACAATAGACAAAGATGTATATGAAGAAATGTATCAAAAATGTATATGCTAATGAACATATGATATAATGGAAGTGTATTGAGCTACTCAACTACTCATACATGAGGTGAGCTCAATGTATTCTCACTAATGTATCTCAATGTCACTTGGAATGGCTCCTTTAGCCTGTGACTAAAAGCATGTCTATTTATACTCCAAGTTTGAGTTTGAATTTGAATTTTCCCTCACCTAAAAGTGATCCTACACTTTAGAGATGATTTGAATTGATTCTACCTAGCACATGAGTCGTGGGTTAGGCTGGCTAACTTCACAAGATTACTTAATCTCGTGGCTTTTACATTTATCCAAGGTAAATACAACTAGTTGGACAAGCAAGTGTTCATATGTGTCAGGTAATGAAACAATGTGTAGTCTTGAATAATTAGCCAAGAACTTAGGCTTGCCAATTGTACCAAAAACTCCCCCTCAAACCTAAGATGCTTGAGTCTTCACTCCTTCATGATCTCCTTTAATCCAACCATTGATTTGAACCTATTCAATTTACGTCCATCCAATGCTTTGGTCATCATATCTGCACATTGTTGATTTGTGGATACATATGAGAGTTGTATCTCCTTACTCATGATCTTTTCCCTGACATAATGATAGTGAACTTCTATATGTTTAGTTCTAACATGATAGATAGGATTAGTACCAAGATGTAATGAACTAATGTTGTTCCCAAACATATGTGGAGTAGAAGTATTCAATCCTAAATTTGAATATAGGGTCTTAATTCACATAGCTTCTTGTGTAGCATTTGCAAGTCCTTTGTATTCAGCTTTTCTTGATGAAAGATCAACTATATATTACTTCTTGGAAGACCATGAGATCAATTTAGTACCTGCAAAAGTAAGATGCCCCAATACTTCTCCTATCATCTTTAGAACCTGCCCAATTTGCATCAGAAAAGAGTTTGACATCTATATCAGATGTATATTGATAGTACAACCCTTCATTGATTGTACCCTTGAAGTAATTTAGAATTATCTTGGTTGCTTCCATGTGAGGCTTTCTTGGAGTGTGCATGAACTGAGTCCAACTGTGTCCATATATCTACTATAGTTAGAGTAGCATAATTCAAGCTTCCAAATAAGCTTCGATAGCTAGTTACATCCTCAATGAATTCTCCTTCATGAGCACTCTATTTCATATTTACCTCCATGGGTGTACCTAAAACCTTTGTAGTTTCCATCTTAAACTTGTGGAGCATATCTCCAGCATAGTTTCTTTGAGTGAGGAACATACATTTCTCTGTATATACCACTTCCAAACCTAGGAAATAAGTGAGCAATCCAAGATCACTAATCTTGAACTCCTCCTTCATTTGAACTTTGATATTCTTGATTCCATCTGCATCACTTGGTGTAAGGGTTATATCATCCACATATACACAAAGGTACATGACCTCTGAGTGGTTCCTCTTAATGGAGAGGGAAGGATCTTTCTTGCTTACAATAAAACCTTTATCCTGCAAGTAAGTGACAAGTCTATGATTCCAAGCTCTTGGAGCTTGCTTCAAGCCATACAAGGGTTTCCTTAACCTGCATGCATATTTTGGAAATGATTGTTCTTCAAAACTAGGAGGTTGGGCCATGTATACCTCTTCTAAAATCCAACCATTTAGAGAAGCATTTTTATTATCCATTTGATATATCTTCCAATTCTTGGAAGATGCAACACTCATGAGTACTCTAATTGTGGGCATTTTTGCCATAGGTGAGAATGCCTCTTCATAATCAAAACTTTGGGGTTTGTGCAAACCCTTTGGCTACGAGGCTTGCTTTATACCTGTTTATTGATCCATCACAATTCTTCTTTACCTTATAAATCCACCTTGAGCCAATGACCTTCATAGATGATTTCTTGGGTACCAATTCCCAATTCTTATTCTCTTGTAGAGCTTCTATTTCTTCTTCCATGACACTTCTCCATTCCGGTTTCTTCTTGGCTTCTTCATATGTAGATGGTTCTTCAAAGTTTGACGCCTACTCTATGTAAATTGAATGCTTAGTGACTAAAGAAGTATCATAGCCATACCTTTCTAGCTTCCTTTTCTCTCTGGTAGACGTTCTTATAGTTTGTTGAGACGATTCTACCACATCTTTCATTTCCTACACTTTGGCTTTACCTTTGGAGTTCCAAGAATTGTTTTCCCTTCTTGGAGTCTTCTAATCATCATCAAAATCACTTGATTCTTCATGTATATGCTCATTCCTCTTTGAAAATGTTGGAAAGTCTTCCTCTAGGTCATAAGGAAGTTTGATTTTCCTGCAATCATCTTCAAAACAAGATTTGTTTTCATCAAACACAACGTCTCTACTTACAATAAAACCTTTATTGCTTGGAGTATATAGCTTATAACCTTTCTGATTAAGGTCATATCCAATAAAGATGCATTTCTCTTCCTTTGGATTTAATTTACCTTTGATTTGTGAAGGTATGTGTGCAAATGCTACTATGCACCCAAAAGATCTTGCAATGATCAAGGCTAGGTCTTTGTCCATTCCATGCTTCATAAGGTGTCATCCCATCTTATGCTTTTGATAGGAGTCTATTGATCAGATAGGTGGCTGTGGATACAACCTCTGCCCACAAGTAATTGGGCAACTTCTACTCATTTAGCATTGAGCTTGCAGCCTCCACTATGATTCTATTTCTTCTCTTTGCTACTCCATTTTTCTATGGGGTATACATGTTTTAATATCTCTTTTGATTCCTCTCTCTTGGAGATAAGAATCAAATTCATGGGAGAAATATTCTCCCCCTCCATCTGACCTTAGCCCCTTCAAAGTCTTACCTGTTTGATTTTCCACAAGAGCTAGATATTTTTTGAAACAAGAGAACACTTCATCTTTATGCTTCATAAAGTATAGTATTTTCCATATGCTACAATCATCAATGAATGACACATAATACCTAGATCCAAAGATTGGAGGCTCCTTGCTTGGTCCCCATACATCTATATGGAATATTGAAATAATCTAATTCACTTTTCTCCTCTTGCTATTCTCTTGAATCCCTGATGTGGATCCTTAACAAATGCTCCATTCTTTTTGAATCTGACTTGCAATCCTTTTTCAACAATTTGACCTACACTTATGATAGTTGGCACATACAATAGCTTGGTCAATAGGTTCATATCACCATACGAAGCCTTCACATTGCTTGCCCTCTCTACTAGATGCCTTGTATCATCTCTTGTTTGGACTTCATGTCTATTCCTTGGATCCTCCAAGTCGGAGAGTAGACTACATGATTTGAGCAACCTGAGTCTATATAGAACACATGTTCACCTACTTTATCGTGCTTCATGGTCATGTTCATCAGAAGTAATGAATCCTCTTGAGTTTGATCATCTACAGTCGTTGTAGTATCTCCTTCCTTTGTATCCTCCATGATAATTATTGTTGTTGTATAAGTTGTTGCTATAGCCATTGTTGTTGTTGTTGAATCTAACTCTTGAGCTTCCATAGCCTCCTTTCTTGTAACCTCTTCCTCTTTGCTTTCTAGGATTCTTGAAACAATTCTCAGTAATATGATTAGTTAAGCCACATATGGCACATGGAGAGGAGCTTTGAGTTCCCCCCTGCCTTGTCTTCCTCTTCTCCCTCTTCCTCTTGAGCCTCTACCTCTACCTGCAAAATTTTCTTGAGAGGTGCTACCCTCATCATCAGACTTTTTACTTTTGTCTTTGTTATCTTTATTCTTGTTCTTATCTATATAGAGAGCAGAGGATTGATTAACTTTTGAGTTGTCTCCATTCTTCATAAGCTTTGCCTCATGTGTGAACAATTGTCCCATGAGGGTATTGAAATGAGGAACTTGCATGTCCATGTAGAGGTCATTGGGTGTGTTGAAAGCTTCCCATTTTTCATGTGCCTTTATTCCATTGATCACTTGCCTTACTATCTGCTCTTCATTAATGATCTCTTCAATGCTCCCAAGTTGATATGCTATGTTCTTCATTTTGGTGACAAAATCAGTCATACTTTGTTTGGGCATCTTTTTGAGTGTGGTGAACTCCATCCATAGTTGATTCTTTCTTCCCTGGGTACTTGATGAGAAGAATGATTCAAGAGCATTCCAGGTCTCTTGTGAAGTCTTGCAACTCTTGATGTGTGGAAGTAAAAAATCAGAGATTGACTTAAGAATATATGACCTTGCTAGAGCATCCTTTGAAGACCATGTGGTTAACCTCTCTTGTTCTTTTTGAGTTGGTTGTCCTTTGCTTCTAAGGATTGACATCATCTCATCACTAGATATGTAGCCATAGATGTTTCTCCTTTAAAGGTAAGATTCAATTCTAAGTGATCAAGATGAGTAGTTACCTCAATCCAATTTGTCTATGGATGAAGGAAATCCATCTCCCATGTTGATTTGTTGTTGCTCTGATACAATTGTGAGGAGAAGGATAGGTAGGTTCCAGAGATGAGCTGGTGTTGCACAAATCCTGCTCTATACCTGTTGAAATAACTCTAGGGATGCTTAAAATACTCCTTTACCCTCAAAATAATGCATTTGGAACCACTAAGTCCTTTGAACATCATTCCCAAAGGTTATCTTCAAAACAGATATCTTGTATATACTAGACATGTGAAGAAGCATTCTATTTTAGAAATAGAAGTGCTCAGTGTTTTTCTCAAAGATCAGAACCTAGTATGAATTGACTAGAGAGCTTTTACACACATCTAACTAGAGTATGTAGGTAACCAAAGCAAGTTATTTCATCAATTTGGATACACCATACACTGAGAAATGGATCTAACAAGTCAGGGGAGTCATCTTGATTTTTCAGGATCTAGAAGGTGTGCAAACATAGTCACCTTCTATGCTTCCTATCTCACGATTATGTGAACCAAACTTGATGCAAATTGATAATCAAATAGTAGGCACCTCTATATAGCTAAGCAAGTCAAAGTAAGGCGAATGAGTGAGTACATGTAGAGAAATGAACTCCACAAAGTCATTGTTATAATGAAGATGCAATAGAGAATAGTAGACAAAGATGTACTTGAAGAAATGTATAAAAAATGTATATGCTAATGAACATATGATACAATGGAAGTGTAGTTGATTAATCATAAATGAGGTGGGCTCAATGTATGCTCACTAATGTAGCTAAATATCTCTCTAAATGGCTCCCTTATCCCATGAATAAAAGCATGTCTATTTATACTCCAAGTTTCAGTTTGAATTTGATTTTTCCTTCACTTAAAAGTGATCCTATAATTTAGGGATGACTTGAATTGATTTTTCCTACCACATGAGTCATGGGTTTAGCTCCCTAACTTCAAAAGATTCCTTATTCTCTTGGATTTTACATTTATCCAAGGTAAATACAACTAATTTGACAAGCAAGTGTTCATATGTGTGAGGTAATGAAATAATGTGTAGTCCTGAATAATTAGCCAAGCACTTCGGCTTCTAATTGTACCAACACTTTCAGATGGATACTAACGGTAAGAAACTCCCACTAAAGGCAAATATGGACAAAGTGAATATGGGAGAAAAATAAAGAATGATAAATCATACATGAGTGTAAGTATATAAACTATACCTCCCACTAATGGACATGTTACACAGTTACAAGTAGCTATGTAAGATCATGAATCAAGTAACCCCCATCAAGTGACAACAATGTTGAAAGCTATCCTATGGTAGATTTTTAGTCAAAGCATCTGCAATATTATCTCAAGTATGAAACTTCTCAAGAATAAGGTGCTCAATGGCTAAACAATCTCTAATGAAGTGATACCTCAACTCAATGTGCTTGGTTTTTGAATAATAGACCAGATTCTTAGCCAAACCAATGGCACTTTGACTATCACTAAGTGAACGAGGTACATTCTGAGGTAGACCCATATCACAAGCAAGAGGAGAAAGCCAAAATGCTTCCTTACATGCCTCACTTGATGCAATATACTCTGTTTTTGTGGTGGAAACAAGTTTACATTCTTGAAGAAAAGATCTCTAAGAGATAGGACCTCCTATCAAATAAAAAATGTACCTTGATGTAGACTTCTGATTGTCTACACAACTAGCATAATGAGAATTTGTGTAACCAATAATGGATGCTTTCCCTCTATCCAAGCATAAAAACTTGTCCTTAGTGCCATCCAGATATCTCAAAATCATCTTGACTACTTCCCAATGCTTCTTGTCAGGATTAGACATATATCTGCTCATAGATCCTACTACAAATGCAATGTCTAGTCTCATATCTAACATAGCATACATGAGACTACCAACAAGATATTGATCAAGAATTTTGGTCATGAATTGCTTTTCCTCATCTGATTTGGGGGAATTATCCTTGATCAATTTCACATATGTGGGTAAAGGTGTACTAAATGCCTTCTTGGTGACTCTTACCAGTGTGACATTGTCAAGATTGGAGATGTGGTTGTGCAGTTTATTGATGGTTTAAAATTTACTATCCATAATGTATGCCATGTACCTTAGTTATCATGCAATTTGATAACCTTGGTTACAAGGTGTTCTTCTATGCTTAGCCATTTTGCATATCAAAGGACAATATCGTTATTGCAAAAGGAAGCAAAGTCAGATCTTTTTATCATTTATTTGTATCATAGAAAGAAAACTTGTTAACTGTTACTGAACAGCCTATGGCTTGTATTTGGCATGGCTATTTCAGCTATATATCTTGTAGTGGAATGGAAAATCTTTCTCGTTTTAGCTACTTACTTATGGTATCTCTCTCCGATTTTTCATTTTGTGAGCACTCTCAATATGGAAAGAAAACTAGTAATGTGCATAAAATGCACATTGACTCTTCAATTCAGCCTTTAGATCTCGTTCATTCGGATGTGTGTGGTCCAATGCCGACATGGACATTAGAAGGTTATCTTTACTTTGTCACTTTCATAGATGATGCTACTAGAAAAGTTTGGGTATATCATATCAAATCAAAGGATGAGGTATTTCCTATTTTCAAAAAATGGCTTGCTTCAATTGATATTGAAAAAGAAACTAAGCTTAAGGCTTTACGTCCAGATAATGGGGGTGGGTATACCTCACATGAATTCCGCCTTTTCTATGAGTCAAGAAGAATTTCTTGAGAGTTTATAGCTCCTTATACCCCAGTACAAAATGGTGTAGCTGAAAGGATGAATAGAACTATTCAAGATAGAGTAGTTTCTATGTTGTGTCATGTAAACTTTTCACAAGGATTTTGGGCAGAAGTGATATTGAGTGCAGTTCATGTGATTAACCTTTCACCTAGTATTGCCAAATGTCCGAAACTGGCATAAGCGTTATGGATAGGGAAGCCACCATATTATGATCATCTTCAAGTTTTTGAGTGTGAAGCATATGTTCATATACCCAAGAATCTTAGACAAAATTTGCACCATAAGTCAAAGAAATGCATTTTTCTTGGATATTGGAGAGAAGGTCAATTTGAATATTGCTTATTGGATCTTGAAACATGGTTTGTGATCTAAAGTAGTGATGTGAAAAAACCCATTAGAGAGGTTGAAATGAGAAGAGTGGTGTTTGAAAATACTTGTCCTCCAATTAGCATGCATAAAATTGCTACACATAGGGATGTTCAAAAGAATGTCCGATCATATTAGTTTGCAAATCTTCATGTTCAACAACCATTGATATGCTTTGCATGTGTCTCACATCAACCTAATAGATATGTTCCAGGTTTTGGATTTATTTATGCTAATAGATGTTTGTGAGTCTTCTTGTTACAAAGATGATATGTAGACAAATGATCATGTCAAGTGGGAGCCTGCCATGAAGAATGAGTTGGATTCTATTCTATTCACAAGAATGGACTTGGGATTTAGTATTTTTTCCAAAGGGGGGGAAAGCTTTACCATGTAAATTGGTATATCTAAGGTGAAATTGACACCAGATAATTCTTCTCCAAAGTATAAAGCATGACTTTTTGCAAAGGGTTTTAAGCAACAACATGGTGTTGATTTCAAGGAAATCTTCTCTCCAGTGGTCAAGATGACTACCCTATGAATGTTGCTTGGATTTGTTGCAATGGATGACATAGAGCTAGTCCAAATGGTCATGAAAACTATTTTCTTGCATGGAGATGTTATAGATAAGATCTGTATGGAACAATGAGAGGGTTGTGTAGTTCTTGGCATAGAAATTCTAGTATTCAAGCCGAAGAAGATCTTATAAGGACTTAAACAGTCCCCTAGACAATGGTACAAAAAAATTGATGCTTTTATGAAGTCTCAAGGGTATTCTTGATTCAATGAGGATTCATAGTTGAAGTAGATGGTGCAAGTAGTTGTTTAACATGCCCATCAACAATTTTTCCCTTGATTTACTTCTACTCTTATTCCGTTGACCATTCGTTTCCTTGTTCTTGCTTGTGCCATGTTGTTGATTCTTTCCTTGGTAAGAATCACAAACATTATATGCATCTCCACTTCGAGTGCCAACAATAGATTTTGTACGAATCTCCTCACTCAAGAATGCTCCACATATATCATCATAAACCACTTTACCACTAGGTGCACTATTGCTAATAGCTGTGCAGAATGTATTTCATGATGATGGAAAGGTGCATAGCAACAAAATTGCTTTCATTTCATTATCCATCTCCATTTTTTGAGCATGTAACTAAGAGAATATAGCATCAACTCATTTAGATGAGAAGCAACACCATCCGTGTCCTTCATGCAAAGTTCATAAAATTTTCTCATCAGATACAATTTATTTGATGTTGTTTGTTTTTCATATGTTTTGCATAACTTCTTCAAAAGATCCTCTGCACTTTCACACTCCAATACTATAAAGTAAACCTTATCTTCTAGGTGCAATCAAATAGTAGACCTAGCCATTTCATCCACCTCATCCCAATTATCTTCATCCATGAAATCAAATTTCTTGTAATAGTAGGAACAAACAAAACATCTCTAAGAGTTACATGTTCATTAAGTGGACGATCACCAATGTAAACTACTTCATGCTCAGTACTATCTCCTGTAGCAATTGTGACTCTTGAATCTGGCTTGTGTAAGTTCAAAAACATGTTCATGTTATGACTCATGTGGTTTGAGCAACCACTATCTACATACCAAGTTTTGTTGTTTACCTTCCTCTTATGTGTCTCTGTATGCATAGCCATAAGAATGTTTTCATTCTGTGTCTGAGCCTCCTCTTGCACTATGTTGTTGTTTTGATGCATGCGATCTTGGCCTCTTCCTCTTTGTCATCCTCTAAAACCACCTCTTCTATTTGGGTTGGAGAAACAATCCCTGTCATAATGAACAACTTTACCACAATAATGGCAAGTAAAGTTAGCTTGCTGATTTGGTTGAGTCTGTTGACTTTGTTGTGTTCTTCTTCCTCCTCTAGTCGCATTAAAGCTTCCTCTTCCTCTTGCATTGTTGTTGAATCTTCCTCCTCCTCTCCAATTTCCTCTACTTCTTGATCTATTTGATGAAGTATATGATGAAGTATAAAGGGCTTGTCCTTGACTACCTCTTTGTGAATGATAAGAGTTCCCACCTTCTATGTTGATTTCTTCAGTCATCATGAGCGTTTGTAAATCTTCAAAGGATGGCAGATTCTCTCGAGCCATGATAGATGTAATGAAAAACTTCCATCTTTCATCCTCTGTCAAGCCATTTAACATGCTATTAAACTTTGTATCCTCACTAGGAGATGCATTAATAGAGGCTAATGCTTCAATAAGAGATTTTACCTAAGGAATATAATCATTAACTAATTGTCGTGGCTTTGTTTTTACTCTTGTCAGCTCACCAATAAGTTGTGTTTGCCTTGCTCTGTTGGTGGTTGCAAATAACCTTTCCAGAGACTCCCAAGCCTCTCTACTAGTATTCAAACCTCTTATATGCCCAAGCATAGTATTCAAAACTTTTTGTGATATAATAAATAGAACTCTTCTGTCTCTTTCGATCCATTCTTGCTCTCTTGCTCGATCAGCTTGTGTAGGAGCTTCTGGTAATACCGGCTTCACTTTTGTACCTGTTATCAATCCCCAAAGACCTTTAGACATGAGATAAGACTCCATTCTAAATTGCCACATGGGATAATTTTTCCCATCTGATAACTTCTCAATCGATGCACTCAAATCTGCCATGTTGAATTGTTCTAAACAAAGAAGATAATTCAATAAGTTGTATGAAAGATTTGACAAAAAAACAAAAGCTCTGATACCACAATGTTATGTTTACAAACTTGTAAACATCAAAGTACACAATGAAAGTGATGAGACCTCCCAAGATCTTCAAAAGATGAAACAAATATTTCCAAACTTTAGAAATCAAACTTTCCTCAAAACTTTCAAGAAAACAGAAATAGGTGACTATAGCAAAATAACCACCAGATAGTTTTTGAGGAGCATGCCTTAGAAACAAAAAACATAAAAAAAGGTGGAGTATAGCTCCCAAACGAATAGCTTGAAATCAAGGTATGTAGAGGCCTGCAACAACAAGGTATGACTAACTATCTGAATTGAAAACTGATGTACAGTAGCAAGAAAACTTAAAGATCTATGGAAAAAAGGAGAGCTTATTAAACTCCTTCAAGTGAATTCACTCAAAAAGACCTCATAATGACTGAGATATGAAACTTTGAAGAGAGGTATGTCTCTGATGAGACACCGGATAGACACAAGAAAGAAGATCTGCAAAAAACACCTTCTTGCGTGGGGTTTTCTCATCGCAAAAGAAAAACTGATTTATTCATATAGTACAAGTTGTAAGCTTTGCAATGCAACAATAATCACTCAATTTGGCCAACTACACTAAGAGAACCACTCTTTTTATTGAGAGGTTGTCAACAGAAGTGCCTTCCTTGTCTAAAAATAGACACCTCTCCTTTTCTTCTTACTTTTATCTACTTTTATCTACTTTTATCTACTTTTATCTACTTTTATCTACTTTTATCTACTTTTATCTACTTTTATCTACTTTTACTCTAAATTTGGAGATGTGAGCACCTCCACATGTTATTTTTCATAACTAATAAGATCCACAAGCTTCCATATACTATTTTTAATAACTAATAAGATCCACAAGATTAAAAAACTACTTTAGAGCTTGTTTTTATGTAACAATTTGGCCTTTCACATGGACACTAACGGTAACACACGACACTTCTCTAATTCTTCTTTGTTATGCCACCTTCTTGTACCATGATATAGCTATGACAGTTCAAATTGTCCATTTTGAACAAGGGAATGATATGGAAATCTTGGATTCATGCACCAAGAAAGGCATTGCAGATAGGGACTTTAGGTTGGCAACATAAATGTTGACTAGATTTAATATGATAGATAATGCAGACATGGAAATTATTGTAATTAGGATATGTATTTGTTGGAGTTCGAGGTCTACGAAAGCATGCAAATATCACAAGGAAGAAGAAGAAGCTTGGAGCACAACACATGATACTGAATGTATTACTACTAGAATGGAAAAAGATAAGTAGCCCATTAGGGCAATAGGCATATATACAAGCTGGGGGGGAAAAACCTCCTAAAGAGGGAAAAAAGTGCCCTGGTCATCCTAGTGTGTTCACACACATCGCTACCTAAATATATCAATAAATCCCCCCTAGGTGTGATGCGGTGAACAAGGAGCTGACACTCATGTATAAGGAAGTGTGAAGCTATGTGGAATTAATCCACAAAAGGAAGTAAGCCTAAAGCTTTGGAGAAAGCTTCGAACTTCTCCCTAGACAGAGCCTTTGTGAAAACGACTGCAATGTTCTCCTGCATGGGCACATATGCCAAGTTGATCTCTCCAGTAGAGAACCTCTCCTTAACATAATGATAATGCACCTCAATGTGCTTAGTGTGAGCATGGAACACAAGGTTCCTCGCAACTGCCAATGCGCTCTGACTATCAGTGAAGGTGGTGGTGGCAGAAGATTGACCAACACCCAAATCAACCATAAGGCATTTGAGCCACACACACTCAAGAGTCGCTCTAAAAGCTACCTGCATACTGCTGTATACATCATGAACAAAACCCCAACTGCTGGTGTACATCAAGTTATACCTGAAGAGAAGTTTACAGGTAAAAAGCCAAACTTATCACATCTAAACGTTTTTGGCTGTATCGCATATGTACATGTCCCAGATGAATTGAGGAGGAAGCTGGATCCAAAAGCAGAAAAGTGTGTCTTCATTGGATACTCCCTTGAGCAAAAGGGGTATAAATGTTATAACCCACTCACACGATAGGTAAAGGTGAGCCGAGATGTGGTATTTGATGAAATGTCAAGCTTCTATGCAGATGCCAAAGAAGGACTCAGTCTTGAACCAAATGATGAAGAAAATGTTGAAAAATCAAGTGCAAAATCTTAGGTTTTGAGTGGACCGGATGCATCACCAAGCAATAGTTCCAACTCAAATCCATGGAGTGGAAGATTACGTGGATGTTTTAGTCCAACAAATTCATCAAATACATCCAAGAAAGGTAAAGAAAAGCTTTCTGCTGGTCATAAAACATGTGCAGGTTTTGAAGACGTTGATGGAGATTCAAGTGGTTCATAAAAGAGTCTTGATGAGGAACTTGGATTACCCTCTGTGAAGACTCTAGGAGTAAGAAGGGCACATGCAGATGATAGAAGGAGAAGTGACCCAGGACCAAGAAGATCTAGGAGGATGCGTAATTCAGTGCAACGATTGACATATGATAGTTACATGGCTCGCCATTGTGCCTACATGACAAAGGTAATACAAGATGCTGAACCTTCTTGTTTTGAAGATGCAATTGGTAATGCAAATTGGGAAAAAGCTATGGATGAGGAGATGGCTGCACTTTATGGAAATGATACATGGAAGCTGGTTCCATTGCCACAAGTAAAGAAACCCATAGGCTGCAAATGGGTTTACAAGGTAAAGCATAATGTTTATGGTAGCATAAGCAAGTATAAAGCACGATTGGTAGCTAAAGGATATGCACAGACATATGGCATTGATTATGAGGAAACATTCAGCCCTGTAGCTAAAATGTCTACTGGTAGGACACTTGTTGCATTAGCTACAACAAAAGGATGGACTTTGCATCAGATGGATGTGAAGAATGCTTTCCTACATGGTGAGTTACAGGAAGAAGTATATATGGACCAGCCACAAGGATATGAAGATTCAAGGCATCCAGAATATGTTTGCAAGTTGCAAAAGGCTTTGTATGGGCTGAAGCAGGCTCTGCATGCATGGCATGCAAGGATTGCTGATTACTTAACCAGCATTGGGTTTTCTATGTGTGATGCAGATCATTCACTATATGCAAGGAAGGCTGATGATGGCATCACGATTGTGGCCATTTATGTTGATGACTTGATTGTAGGTGGAAATAATGAAGAAAGCATCAAAGAGGTAAAGCAACTTCTTATGCGGAATTTGACATGAAAGATCTTGGTGTGCTGCGTTATTTCTTGGGCATTGAGTTTATACATACAGAAACAGGTACATGGATGTCGCAAAGGCAATATGCCTTGAATATGCTGCAAAAGTATGGTATGGCTGGTTGTAAGACAATTTCTATGCCATTAGATCAGAATTTGAAGTTGGATACTACATCAGGTGAAGCATTGGAAATGCTACTATGTACAGGAAAATTGTGGGAAGTCTTATATATCTTACAATTACAAGGCCTGATTTAAGCTACACTGTTGGACTTGAAAGTCAGTTTATGCAGGTTCCCAAGAAGCCACATTTGGATGCTCTGAGGCGCACTCTACGTTATGTGAGTGCTACTTTGGATTATGCATTGTTTTATGAAGCTCGTGTAGATTTGCAGGTTCATGGATACATTGATGCAGATTGGGCTGGTAGTACTCCAGATAGAAGATCTACTAGTGGCTTTCTTTTCTCACTTGGAGGTGCAGCTATTACATGGAGTAGTAAGAAGCAACCTACTATTGTTTTGTCGAGTACAGAGGGTGAGTGTAGAGGTGCTACAATGGCAGCATGTGAGGCATCATGGCTGGAGATGTTACTTGCAAATTTAGGTGTGGAAGTGCATAAGCCTATCACTATCTATTGTGATAATCTTAGCAGCATACAGTTAGCACAGAATCCTATTTTCCATGCTAGAACAAAGCATATCGAGGTACATTATCACTTCATCAGAGGGAAGGTATTAGCAGGTGAAATTGATCTTGTTTATGTGAGAACAGATGAGCAGGTTGCTGATATTTTCACCAAAGCACTTGGAGCTGAGAAGTTGAAGAAGTTTCGGGAGATGGTTGGATTACAGGATATGGCATTGAGCTTGAGGGGGAGTGTTGAGATATCAAGCTCAACATGTGATGATCCAGGATGACACATACTAGTTTTTCGTTTCTTTGACATGTATAGTGGTCACGTCGGTATATGTTAGGGATACTTCATTGAGATTTATTAGATTTATCTACCGAGAGTGATGGCACATTCGTTTCTTGTCAGCTCACTCATTCGCGGACATTAGGTTTTTCCTTATGTACTGGTCTTTATCTATTGCACTTGTTGTATTCTTGTTTTTTAAGGTCATTCTTGTACATTCCTTTTATGTAATAGAAGAAGAAGAAGAAGATCATTCTTCCTTGCCTCAATTTGTGTGTGTGCTTCTCCTTGAGAGTGAGAGTGTGTGTGTGTGTGAGCTCTCTTCCTTATCTCCTTCCTTGTGATATTCGGGTACCACTCAATTAGTGAAAGATGCGCTTAATGGCGTGCCAATGCGTGACACCTGGGCAATGCATAAAACTGCTCATCTGTGAGACAAAAAATTGAATATATGGCTTGAGTAATGCATAAGTAAATCAAGTATCCAACAGCCTATTGATAGAGAATGACATCAAATGCATCTCCAGCATCATAAAGACTCAATTGTAAACCTATCTCAATAGGAGTGGCAATAGGTTTATCGTCTTCAAGGCCAAACAGTGCAATAATGTGTCAATATGTTTCATTTGACACAAATCTATTCCACTATCAACTTGCATAAAATGAATGCCCAAATAATGATGCAAATGCCCCAAATCTGACATCTCAAATGAGGCATGCAAATCAACGTTAAAATCAGCGATATGCTTCTCATGAGGACCAATGAGCAACATGTCATCAACATACACAACAATGATCAGAAGCACATCATTTGCATGCTTAATATATAAGGTTCTCTTAGTTGGACTATTCACAAAACCATGTGCAATCAAATAGGCATGTATCTTTTCATACCAAGCACCCAATGCTTGCTTTAAACCATATACTGCCTTCTTCAACCTACACACGTGGTTTTCATGCCCTTTCTCTACAAAGTCATAGGGCTAAAAAAACATACACTTCTTCATGCAAGTCATCATTCAAAAACGTAGTTTTAATGTCTAAATAATGTACATTCGTTCCAAACATGATGAGCTACAAGTGCATAGATGATACGAATAATAGTCATTCGGCATGTAGGTGCAAAGGTCTCATAAAAAACAATGCCTCTTTCTATCGCATAAACCTTTGTAACAAGCCTAGCCTTATACATGTCAACTATTCCATCAGGTTTACACTTCAACTTGTATACCCACTTTATGCCAATGGCCTTCTTGCCAAGAGGAAAGTCACGTAAAGACCAGGTACCATTTTTCATGATAACATCATATTTAGATTGCATTGCAACCATCCAATGTTCAAAGGTTTGTGCTTCATCAAATGAAATAGGCTCAGTCTCATCACAAAGACTAGAGGCAGCCATAACATAGCAATCTGATGCAAAAGAGGCACTATGAGAGCCTTAACAAGTACAGTATGACAGAGGTGCATCTAATTTGCTATCACACAAAGTCTACACTAACCATTTTGGCATAGTTTTTTCCTCCTTGATATCAACTCTCTCATCAACAAGTGCATCATGTAAATCTGCATAAAAAATGAGCTGATTTGCATCATCACATGAAACCTATAAAGGCTGAGAATTTGCCTCATTTGGACCAACACTAGATTGTCCACCTATAAAGAGATGCAACAATGTTTCATACATGTCTTTGGAGCTAATAGATGTCTCCTTAGTACATAAAAGTAATGGCTGAATAACATCTTCCACAAAAAC
The DNA here is from genome assembly GCA_020310875.1 of Ceratopteris richardii. Taxonomy (NCBI): domain Eukaryota; kingdom Viridiplantae; phylum Streptophyta; class Polypodiopsida; order Polypodiales; family Pteridaceae; genus Ceratopteris; species Ceratopteris richardii. The sequence continues at coordinate 88,947,843 of CM035412.1, read as the reverse complement.
AACATTACAGCTAACCAAAATGCATTTAGTCTATGGATGATACAAACAATAGCTTTCACTTTTAGAACTGTACCCAACAAAAATACATTTCACTCCTTTGTCATCCAGTTTTCTCCATTGTTGTTCAGGCGCTAATGCATATGCCAAACAACCAAAAACACACATATGAGCAAAGATGGCTTGTGACCATGCCAAGCCTCATATCAAGTGATGGATTGCAACACTTTAGTGGGACACCTGTTAAGTACATATGCTGCACACATAACAGCCTCAAGCCAGAAACTATGTGGTAAAGCCTGACATTTGACCATACACCTCGCCATCTCTATGAGTGACCTATTCTTTTGTTGAGCAATTCCATTCTATTGAGGTGTATGTGACACTGTACACTGATGTTTTATCTCACGTTCAACAAGAAATGCATTAAATTCAGAAGACATATATTTTGCTCCTTGATCAGAATGGAGGGTAAGATTTTACATGCTAACAGATTTTCAGCCAAAACCATAAACTGTTTAAAGCACATAAACACTTCAAAATTTTCTTTGAGTGGATATACCCATGCATGCCTGAAAAAATCATCAATGAAAGTGATGAAGTAAAGATAGTTCCCAAAAGAAGGTGTCTGCATAGGACTATAAACATCACTATGAACAAACTACAATTTGTGAATAGCTCGAACTGAACCATCTATTGGGAAAGAGGAACGTTGCATTTTGCCCAAAATACAACCTTCACATACATGTTTTTGGGGTGCTTCAAGTTTGGGCAAAGAGGATACCATTTCAGTTTTTTGTAGGTGTGGCAAACTAGCAAAATTCAGATGACCAAAGCATGCATGCCAAAGATTTGCATTTGACATAGCCTAAGAATCATGTACTAAACATGCTGAATCATTCACAGATTTTTCATAGTCTATGAGCTTATACAACCTAAGACATAAAATGCTAGAAGCAATAATTACATCCATTTGACATATTCTGAATTGTACATCTGTCATCAGCAAATTTCACAACCAAGCCAATCTTGGCTAAAGCTAAAAATGATAACAAATTTTTCTTAATCCCTGACACAAACAAAGCATCTAACAATGTAAAAGAACTACCATCAGTAGTAGTTAGAATGATCTTACCAACTCCCATAACAAGATAAGAGGAGTTGTTGGCACATGTGATAGTATTCCCTATAGGGGAAGGCTCGCGTGAAGTGAAGAAACTGCACTCTGAGGTAATATGTTTGGTTGCCCACTATCAAAGTACCAAATATGTTTGGTAGTAAATGCCCATTCTTCATTTTGCACGAGATTAGCAGACTTTGTTTTCGCTATAGAGGAATCTACAACAACCATTTCAACCTCTTTTTTCTTTGCCTCTTTTGTAGCTAGTTTTGGACAATTCTTTATGACATGATCATTTTCTTTACAATACTTGCAAAACAGGTTTTGCTTTTTTGTTTTCTTCTTTTCTTTGTCTTCCTTCTTCAATTGTGCAGGATTAGCAGATTTCTGCTTACTAGTAGAAGAACTCTATTTACCTTTGCCTTCTGAATAGCAAGGAAAGCTTGATCTGCAACATGCATAATGGACCTGTTCTACCTAGAGTAACCTTCTTGTAATAGAACAGAGACTAACTCTTCAAATGTTAAGGCATTTGGATTTCTTTTCATCATCAAACAAAGGGTAGAAGCAAAACTCTAATATGAATCAGGAAGACCGTTTAGAATATTCTGCACAAGTGAACTGTCATGCAAGACTTCATCAGCAGAAATTAACCGTTCCTTCAAATCTTTGATTTTTGTTATAAAATTGTCCATAGAATCTCCTTCATTCATATGCTCACTCTCCAACTATTTTTGGAGGTAAGAAACATGAGCCTCATTCCTAGCCTGGTACAATGTGCTAAGTGTATCCCAAGCATCCTTATTGTTTTGCAAGAGCAAATGTGAGGTATAATGGCACGTTTGACAGACAAGGCTATCAATGCATGTGATTGAGCATCTCTTCCATCCTAATGAATTTGCTCTATAGTAGGTGCAACAGAAACTATATCACGAATAGGAACATGAAGATATCATCATCTTCAATGCCATCTACATCAGCTTCAGTACCTATATTTGTAGGTGTAATAGGACATTTTTCAACACCCTGCACAATATTCCACAGTGCTTTTGTGAACAATACATGATACATCATATAAGCCCACAATGGGTAATTTGTACCATCCAACTTATCCTCAGCAACCAACATACCAAATACATCACTGCTTTGAGCCATGGCCACTTACTAAAATACCCTGATGCATAAAAATGATTGTATCTTAAAAATTTGAACAAAAATATCCTCATGAGTTTTGCCAAAAGTGTAGCAGACTTTGAGGCACTTATACTGGCGAACCAAAACTAGTATATATCTTTGACACAAAAAGATGAAGCACAACACACAATACTGAATGTATTACCACTAGAAGGTACAAAGATAAGTAGCCCATTAGGGCAATAGGTGTATATGTTGATATATTTAGGTAGTGATGTGTGTGAACACTCTAGGACCACCGGGGCACTTTTTTCCCTCTTTAGGAGTTTTTTTTCCCCCGGCTTGTATATACGCCTATTGCCCTAATGGGCTACTTATCTTTGTACATTCTCTAGTAATACATTCAGTCTTGTGTGTTGTGCTCCAAGCTTCTTCTTCTTCCTTGTGCTGTTCGCGTGCTTCCGCAGACGTCTAACTCCAACAATTGGTATCAGAGCAGGTCGTTGCTTCTTCTAGGGCGCCGTCGACACTCCTCCGTTTGCAGTCTCAGATTCGCACGAAATTTGGTGAGCATACTCAGGGTGTTTCCGAGATCAAAACGCCTTCGCTCTGTGGTGCCGAAATCGCGATCTGAGCTCGTTTCGGCCTCCGAACGCACTATTGCAACGCTTGTGCAGGCTATTTTGTCCTTTTGTGCCAAAGGTATATACCAGTTTCTGTTCGCCAGTTTAAGCGTCTCGAAGTCTGCTACAGGTCTAGCAGAACTCGTCTGGGTAGTTCCGTTCAACTTTTTGAGATACAATCAATTTTCTGCATCAAGGTATTTTAGTCACCGGCCATGGCTGAAAGCAGTGATGTATTCCGTATGTTGGCTATTGAGGATAAGTTGGATGGTACCAACTACCCATTATGGGCTTATATGATGCGACATGTACTGGTTGCAAAAGGATTGTGGAACATTGTGCAGGGTGTTGAAAGACGTCCTGTTACACCTGTAACGACAGGTACTGCAAATACAGGTGTTGGAGCTGATGAAGATGGTGTCGAAGATGATATTCCGCAGATTCCTGTTCGTGCTGCTGTTTCTGTTGCACCTACTGTAGAGCAGATTCGTTGGGATGGCAGAGATGCCCAGCCACATGCATTGATAGCTTTGTCTGTCAAACGTGCCATTATTCCTCACATTCGCTCTTGCATAACAGCAAAGGATGCTTGGGATACACTTACCACTTTGTACCAGGCTAGGAATGAGGCTCGTGTTGCTTACCTCCGAAAACAGTTGGAGAGTGAGCACATGAATGAAGGTGATTCGATGGACAGTTTTCTTACAAAGATCAAAGACCTGAAGGAACAATTGATTTCTGCTGATGAGGTTATACCAGATAGCTCACTTGTGCAGACCGTTCTGAATGGCCTTCCTGATTCATATTAGAGTTTTGCCTCTACTCTTCGATTGATGATGAAAGGCAATCCGAATGCCTTGTCATTTGAGGAATTAGTCTCTGTTCTGTTGCAGGAAGATCAGTCCAGGCACAACAGGTCCATTATGCGTGTTGCAGATCAAGCTTTCCTGGCTAGTCAGAAGGGCAAAGGAAAATGGAGCTCTTCTACTAGTAAGCAGAAATCTACAAATGTTGCACAATCGAAGAACCAGGATAAAGATGAGAAGAAATCAGAAAAGCAAAAATTGTTCTGCAAGTACTGTAAAGGAAATGATCATATTATAAAGAACTGTCCAAAACTGGCTGCTAAAGAGGCAAAGAAGAAAGAGGCTGGAATGGTTGTTGCAGAGGCCTCTACACCAAAAACAGAGTCTGCAAATCTTGTGCAGGAAGAAGAATGGGCGTTTACTACTGTCTGCAGTTTTGACCCATCTTCTCATGATCAGTGCATGTCTGCAGTAGACTCAGATGTTTGGTACTTTGACAGTGGGGCGACCAACATATTACCTCGCAGCGCAGTTTCTTCTCTTCACTCGAGCCTGCCCCTACAGGGAATACTGTCACATGCGCCAATAACTCCTCTTATCCTGTTATGGGAGTTGGTAAGATCATTCTGACTACTGCTGATGGTAGTTCTTTCACTTTGTCAGATGCTTTATTTGTGCAAGGGATAAAAAAGAACTTGTTATCAGTTTCTACATTAGCCAAGATTGGCTTGGTTGTGAAATTCATTGATGACAGGTGTACAGTCCATGATCTCTCAAATGGCGATGTGATTATTGCTTCTGGCATTTTATGTCGTGGGCTATATAAGCTCATAGACTATGAAAGATCCGTGAATGATTCGGCATGTGCAGTTCATGATTCTCAGGCTATGTCAGATGCAAAGCTTTGGCATGCACGCTTTGGTCATCTGAATTTTGCTAGTTTGTTACGCCTGCAGAAATCTGAAATGGTGTCCTCTTTGCCCAAACTTGAGGCACCTAGAAAACATGTTTGTGAAGGCTGTATTTTGGGCAAAATGCAGCGTTCTTCCTTTCCAAAAGATGGTTCAGTTCGGGCTATGCAGAAATTGCAGCTTGTACATAGTGATGTCTGTGGTCCTATGCAGACACCCTCTTTTGGAAATTACCTTTACTTCGTGACTTTCATTGATGATTTTTCCAGGCATGCATGGGTATATCCACTCAAAGCAAAGTCCGAAGTGTTCATGTGCTTCAAACAGTTTTTGGTTTTGGCTGAAAATATGTCAGCATGTAAAATGGGCACCCTCCGTTCTAATCGAGGGGGGGAATATATGTCTTCAGATTTTAATGCATTTCTGGCTGAACGTGGGATAAAACACCAGTGTACAGTGTCGTATACACCTCAACAGAATGGAGTTGCTGAACGAAAGAACAGGTCACTCATGGAGATGGCGAGGTGCATAGTCAAAAGTCACGCTTTACCACATAGTTTCTGGCTTGAGGCTGTCATGTGTGCAGCATATGTATTGAACAGGTGTCCCACCAAAGCGTTGCAGTCTATCACTCCATATGAGGCTTGGCATGACCGCAAGCCATCTGTTGCTCATCTGCGTGTTTTTGGTTGTTTGGCATATGCATTAGTGCCTGAACAACATCGCAGAAAATTGGATGATAAGGCAGTAAAATGTATTTTTGTTGGGTACAGTTCTGAAAGTAAAGGCTATCGTCTGTATCATCCATAGACTAAACGCATTCTGGTTAGCCATGATGTTGTCTTTGTGGAAGATGCTATTCAGCCATTGCTTTCATGTACTAAGGAGACATCTGTTAGCTCCAAAGACATGTATGATACTTTGATGCCTCCTTTTACAGGTGGACAGGCTAGCGCTGGTCCTAATGAGGCAACTTCTCAGCCTTTGCAGGTTTCATATGATGATGCAGATCATTCCTTTTCTGATGCAGATTTACATGATGCACTTGTTGATGAGAGAGCTGATAATGAACAGGCAAAAACTATGCCAAAATGGCTGGTGCAGACTTTGCGTGACAGCAAATTAGATGCACCTTTGTCATATCGTACTCGTTCAGGCTCTCATAGTACCTCCTTTGCATCAAATTGCTATGCTATGGCTGCATCTAGTCTCTGTGATGAGAATGAGCCTGTTACTTTTGATGAAGCACAAAATTCACAAAATTGGATGGCTGCTATGCTATCTGAATATGATGCTATAATGAAGAATGGTACATGGTCTTTATGTGACTTGCCTCCTGGCAAGAAGGCCATTGGCACTAAGTGAGTATACAAGCTGAAGCGTAAACCTGATGGTATAGTTGACAGGTATAAGGCTAGGCTTGTTGCAAAGGGTTATGTGCAGGAAAGAGGCATTGATTTTGATGAGACCTTTGCACCTACATGCCGTATGACTACTGTTCGGAGCATTTGTGCACTTGCAGCCCATCATGGTTGGAATGTACATCAGTTGGACATTAAAACAGCATTTCTGAATGGTGACTTGCATGAAGAAGTGTATGTTTTTCAGCCCCGTGGCTTTGTGCAGAAAGGGCATGAAAACCAGGTGTGCAGGTTAAAGAAGGCGTTATATGGTTTAAAGCAAGCACCACGTGCTTGGTATGAGAAGATACATGCCTATCTGATTGCACATGGTTTTGAGAACAGTCCAACTGAAAGCACCTTATATGTTAAGCGTGCTAATGATGTGCTTCTGATCATTGTTGTCTATGTAGACGACATGCTGCTCACTGGTCCTCTTGAGAAGCATATTGCTGATTTCAAGGCTGATTTGCATGCCTCATTTGAGATGTCTGATTTGGGGCATTTGCATCACTATTTGGGCATTCAGTTTATGCAAGTTGATGGTGGAATGTCTTTGTGTCAAACGAAATATATTGACACATTATTGCAGCGTTTTGGCCTTGAAGACTGTAAGCCTATTGCCACTCCTATGGAGACAGGTTTACGATTGAGTCTTCATGATGCTGGAGATGCATTTGATGCTGTTCTTTATCAGCAGGCTGTTGGATGCTTGATTTACTTATGCATTACTCGGCCAGATATTCAGTTTGCTATCTCACAGATGAGCAGGTTTATGCATTGCCCAGGAGTCACGCATTGGAAAGCAGTTAAGCGCATCTTTCGCTACTTGAGTGGTACTCGGCTACTTGGGTTGTTTTATCCCAAGGGGGGATCACTACCGCCATATTTGCATGCTTTTTCTGACTCAGATTGGGCTGGTTGCTATGACACTCGTGTGTCCACCAGTGGTTTTTGCTTCATGCTTGGTAGCTCATGTATATCTTGGTTGAGCAAGAAGCAGCCTATTGTGGCCACTTCCAGTTGTGAGGCTGAGTATAGGGCAGCTTTCACAGCGATTGTTGAGTGTGTGTTGCTCAGATGCCTTATGGCTGATTTGGGTGTTGGCCAGTCTTCTGCCACCACCGTCTTCACTGACAGTCAGAGCGCATTGGCAATTGCGAGGAACCCTGTGTTCCATGCTCGCACTAAGCACATTGAGGTGCATTATCACTATGTCAGGGAGAGGTTCTCTGCTGGGGAGATCAGCTTGGCATATGTGCCCACGCAGGAGAACATTGCAGACCTTTTCACGAAGGCTCTGCCTAGGGAGAAGTTTGAAGCTTTCCGCAAAGCTTTGGGCTTACTTCCTTTTGTGGAGTGATTTCCACATAGCTCGGCACTTCCTTATACATGAGTGCCAGCTCCTTGTTCACCGCATCACTCCCAGGGGGGATTTGTTGATATATTTAGGTAGTGATGTGTGTGAACACTCTAGGACCGCCGGGGCACTTTTTTCCCTCTTTAGGAGGTTTTTTCCCCCGGCTTGTATATACGCCTATTGCCCTAATGGGCAACTTATCTTTGTACATTCTCTAGTAATACATTCAGTCTTGTGTGTTGTGCTCCAAGCTTCTTCTTCTTCCTTGTGCTGTTCGCGTGCTTTCGCAGACGTCTAACTCCAATAGTATATACAAGCCGGGGAAAAAAACCTCCTAAAGAGGGAAAAGTGCCTTGGTGGTCCTCATGTGTTCACACATATCACTACCTAAATATATCAAAGGTGTTCACGGGTGCATAACAACACCTGGGCTCACACTAGATAGGACATATTGATGTTCCCAAGAACCCAAAAGCCAAAAACACCATGTTAGATGTTACCATGTGCTCCACTCCATGTGGAAACTGGATAGTTAGAAGAACCTAACACTAAACGCACTGGACCGAAGGTTTTTGGATCCGAAAACTCCGAAGACCGAACGAAAGAAGATTTTGGAAGTGAAGACTCCGAACACCAAACCAAAACCCAAGACATCCTATTGGATGTACAAAGTATAATTACCATGTTCACCATGGGACCTTGACGTTCCTTCTTTCTTTTGTCATATTTTTGGGTTTCTTTATAATTCCTTCTTATATGACTCATAAAAATGATAGTGCATGGGCATACCTCACATATCTAGATTACTAATTGTGGACGACCATCAATTGGTGCCTGAGCTTTGATTAGTATAGGGTTGATGCTGTCAATAGTTGTGGTACTAAGGAGTCTAATGATATGGTGGAACATACTAATGAGAACATGTGGCAAGATCCTGGATGATAGCATTAATGTCATGCTTGCTCTTTGTTTTAGCGTTATATGGACATCCTTCTATGGTGTGCATAGTGCATTGAAAAGTTGGACAATAAAGTTGGTTTAAGGCACAATTTGCCATTGTTTGTCTTGCACTTGGTGCAAAACACTTGTTTCATCAAGTTATCTTATTTAGCTTTGACAAGTTTGATAGGCTTCCAATCCAAATCCTCTACAAAGTGTCCCATTTTCTGCTCAAACTACAAGGTCACCTCCACCACATCATCTAAATTCATGTCAGCAATGCAATGAATGATCATAATTTGCCTCAATTATGGGAGGAGACCATTATTAAATCATTGAATTATAACATCCATGGGTAAAGTGTTGTCAACCAAAATTTGTTTTAATAGAAACAAATAGATACACATACTCATGTTCATACTCGATGAACATAAGCACCAGATATTGCTAAGTCATAAAACATTATGCTATCATTATGGATTCACTTCAACTAGGCACCGTGGAATCCATACTCAAGAAGAGGCACGTGTATGTATGCAGAGAGTTATTCAAGAGCAATTAGGAAATAGTGGCACATAGGATGAAGAAGACATAGTAGAAGTGCAGAACTATAGTGGAGGAGAGCAGATGTGGATGCCATAGATTTAGGTATGTCCAAAATAGATATTAGAGTGGAACACAATGGAGGAGGTGAAGAACCAAGCAGTAGGATAGTTGGTGATTTTGGAAAGGATTAGAGAGACTATCAGTGGCATGGAAGTGGAAGACAAAATGTGTTGTTGATGGTTAATGAGTGTTGATTGAGAGGGCTGAAGATTCGGGTAGCTCAGGAGGTGGGGAATTCTTAGAGGAGTGTATAATGGTTGAAGATTAGGGCAACAACATTGTGAAGAAGAAGGAAGCTATCGGATCTAGACTCATGCCTTGGAAGCAAAAGAAGTTAAGGCTCTGAGTAGTATACATGTCATATACCAATGCATCGCCTGGAAACTGTAGGAGATCATGGATTCGCAAGGTGGTGATCCTATAGAAGGCTAGTGTTAGAGGTGATCCATCGATATCCGAGGTCTGACAAAATAGTATCGACTGTGTACAACTATAGACTGAGTTGTACAATGTTTGGCATGCTCAGTGGAACTAGGGCTTGGTAGCTTGTTCATCTGTTCGGCCCAGGCTATCTATGACATGAACTTGTTGACATCATATATCACATATTTTGGAGCATAGCATTACCATTTGAGAAAGTTCTAGAGGCAAACAATGATTCATAGAAGAACTGAAGATGGCATAGGGTGATCCAACATCGCTTCTTTCGTGAAGTAACATTAAAGGGAGCATTGACGGAAGACCATGATGATCATGTCAGACATTTTCTTGCACTATGTAAAAGTAGAGGACCGGAAGGATGAACCTATGCCTTCATGGCTCTATTCCCAACAACATTGGATAGGTTGGCAAACAAATGGTTCAACAAGTTTGAGGAAAACCACTTGACAACATGGTAGGAGATGAAGACTATGTTTTCTTCCACATTTCGACCAAGAAACTCTATCAAGCAAGTATTATATAAGCTTGAGAATCTAAACCTAAGAAGAGACAAGTTCTTCTGAGAGCTAATGATAAGAACAAAAGCATTAAATGCAAAGCTACCAATGGATCCATTGAATTTTCTTCAAGAAGTGGCTAGAAAAAGCAGTTCCAATGAGCACAAGGCATAAACTTCATGATTTGTTGGCACCAAGAGCTTCAATGGAAGATTTTGTAGCCATGGCCATTAGGATCTAGCAAAATCAAGTTCATTTTAATGAAGCTACATCTCACTTAGAATAGTGGGCTGGTATCCCAAGACATCAACAATTTGCAAAAGCTAAAGAGGATCATCATCAAAGGAACCCACAAACCGAATGTCGAAATAAAATGATTTTCTAGTTTTGTGGCAAATGGGAGCATGAAGCCCCCAACTTTTATGATCTAAACAAGATGGCTGAACTACAAGCACTTGCATACTAGGGGAAACTAGCTAGACCAGCACTACCCATGGTTCTGATGACATAGCCAATGACAACACTATCACTACCTGTTCTAGGTAACATTCCTCTAGTTCCCAATTTTTATTCTTCTCTTGCTAATGTTGGTGTTTAGAACAATATGGATGATCAAGCCTCAACATTCAAGAATAGGCCTTGATGGCCCATAGTATGTTCTAGATGTGGATAATATGGCCATGTGAAAGCTTGCTACCTCTTACCAAAAAACAAACCTCCTTGCTCAAATTGTCCAAAGTGAAGGGATCATTACAAAAGAGACTATCTGAAGCAAACTACTACAAGCCAAAATCTAGTACATAATACTTTTTATATTTCACTAGAGCTGCTTTGGACCTAGAATATACTACTTTAATAAAAAACAGCTAATGTAGTGCGATTAAGAGAAATCTCTTCATTGAGAATACGGACCTGAGCTTAGAAGACAATAGAAGAAAGAGATGAGGTGGTGGAAAACAAGGGTACTAGAGTACAACAAGAAAGCAACACGATCGGAGTAGCTAGCCCCAAGAGAGAAGCTCCCATATGCTAGCAAAAAAAGGAAAACATGAGAGAACCCATGACGAATTAGGTGCATGCTAAGATGGAGAAGACCCCTAGCAAGATGAAAGCACCTTACACCAAGGTGGAAGGAGATCTGACAAGGAATGTTGAAAAGGAGTGAAAAGACCAAACATTCCGGTGTCGAATCAAATCACACAATCACTCAAGGATAAAGAAAAAGAACAAAAGAGAGAAAGAATGATAGAAGATGCATACTAGATGGTCCAACAAGAGCTAAAATGTACAGCATAGAAACTCATTGTAAGTGCACTGACAACCCCTCTATCAATGAGTCAGATCCTAAGGAATACATACTAGCAAGAAATTTTGTATAATTTTTTGCATATGGATGCACAATTCCAAAGTGAAATGCTAAGCATTTTCACTTCACTTGGAGCACTAATCTCCACGGATGGCAATCTAGGTAATTGCTTCATAATGTAGGCCCCATTTACTAGCTACCATAGTCTACAAGTAGTAGTTAAGATTGTCAATCGAGAAATTACAAGAGTAATTATAGATGGTGGATCTAGAATGAACATGATACTAGAATCAATGTTGAAGATGTTAGGACTCCAACCATATAAGGAATCACAATTCACAGTTGCAATAGTTGAGAGGGTAGGACTGATAGTACAATGATCTGAATTTATCCTAGAGTTTGTTGTACTAGGACTTCCTCTTATGATTAGAGGCTTTCCCTTACTACTGGGATGACCATGGCTCAAACATGCAAAGGTCATCCATAATTGGGGATCGATCTATATGCGGGTCCATGCTCAAGATAAGGTGAATCAATTGCAAATGGAAGTTGGCCCCAACTATGCCCAGATGGGTACCCCTAGTTCATGGGTTGAGCAAAAAGAAGATTAAGAGCTTGAATCTCCTGGGTTAAATGGTATTTTTTAAGAGGAAGATATCTGAAGGTGGATAGGAGTAGAATCTTCTTTGTGTATATGATTACTTCCTAAGGGGATGATGTAGAGAACAAGCAGGAAAAACAAGGGAAGATTATGGAACTAGAGGAGTCCTCGAAAGACAACTTCAACAACCAGATAGATGTAATCTAGGAAGAACAAGAGAACCCTACGATGGAGGTGGAAGAAGGAGGAGACAAGTGACTTCCCTTAGAAGAAATACAAAGGATTGGCTACAATGGAAATCTTCGGATGCCAAGATTAAAGAAGTTTGTGCCAATGAGGACTCCCAATTCAGCAAACAAAAGGACGTGGAAAAAACATAATGGAAAGTGGGCATGGAATAGGCATTCTGAGAGATCAATTAAGGAGAATTGGGGGAGGAAAAGTCTATTATGGTAGCCTCATAGCTTTGGAGGAGCCTATTATGTTATACAAGATAACAACCTTCTTGCAAAGCTTCAAGGATGTTTTTTTGTGGAATTATAAGGACATAGTAGGCATTCCTATTATGATTCAAGGTGCAAAACCCCAAAGAGGAAGAATTTATCATCTCAATCTGAAGTATGTGGAGGTAGTACACCCAAAAATTGATAAGATGGAGGCATCAAGATTATTGTCCCTTAGAGCATTCCAATCGGCTTTCATCGATAGTGATCACCCCAAAGAAGTAGTTGAATAAGATCAGAGTGTGTGTAGACTTTCATGATTTTAACAAAGTGACTATCCTTGTCAAAGTTCCCACTCCATTTTTAGAACACGTGGCAGAAGATGTGGGTGGCCGCTCACTTTACAATTTCATGGACATTTACAATGGATATAATCAAATCAATATACATAAGAAGCATAGGCCCAAAATGGAATTTGTTACACCATCAAAACTTAGATTTACACAAAAATGGCCTTTGGACTCCAAAACGCTCTAGCTACCTTCAACCAAACCATCTCAATCATTCTTGGGAATTCGCTATTAGGGTCTTTACAAATATTCATAAATGATTTCTCAACCTTCTCACGAATCAGAAAAAGTAGTCCAGTCAAGGGACTCGATGAACACATGGCTCACCTCCCTCTTATCTTTTAGAAGTGTTGAGAAACTAACTTGAGGTTGAACCCCAATAAATGTTGCCTTTTGGCCACTCAAGGCACCCTTTTGGACCATGTGGCTTCTATGCATGGCATGGCATGAGACCCTCACAAGGTGATGGCTATACTAAAAATGTCATGACCCATGTCTAGAAAGGAAGTTCATGCCTTCCTAGGACATATTATCACATATCACTCAACTAGAGCCGACCGTTCCATGTCCATGTGGATGCTAGCCTCAAGGCAATAGGGCCAATCCTTGCACAATCAGATGATGAAGAGAAGACAAATCACCTGATATACTATGCCAATTGTTTTCTGTGTAGAGCTAAGCAAAATTACAATACTACGGAAAAGGAGGCCCTAGCTATAGTATTTTCCTTACAAAAGTTCCAACATTACCTACTTGGAGCAAAGTTTACAATCATCACCATTCATCAGGCCTTGAAGTATCTATTGAACAAATAATAGATAATGGGGTAAATATGGAGATGGCTCTTGCTATTTTAGGTACCATCTTCATATTGATAGACCACATGTCTCGAATTACCTCGTGCGCACTTTTTTCAGGGCCGTTTCATGTATTGGCAGACCACATGTGTCGAATTACCTCTCACACAGTTTTGAGGGAGGGAATTTCTGATGACTTCCCTGATGTACAAAGCTCCTCTAGTTGGTATCAAGATGTCAAGGACCTATTGATGGAAGGTGCCTTTCCCCTAGATTTCACACATTCTATTTCTTTCCTTTACAAATGATGATGAACACATGCTTTAAAAAGTTTGAAATCGTTCATTATGATAATTGGGCAATATATAGGCTTGAGAGCATGACCTTGTGTTATTTGATAGGAATAAAGCTTATCTCATGTCTTATGAAGAAGAAAGCTAACTTCAAATAAGTAAAAATGCCTCTTCATCAAAATCCTTGAATCATTATGAAAAAAATGAACCCTGTATGGGCCTTTTAGATTAAGCTGTGACTACTGATGGACCAATCAGAAGAGGGTGATGGTCTCAATATATACCCTATATATTACTAGGCTAAAGGGGAAAGAGGAGACAAGATTCCCCTAGTTTTAGGGTTGTCTTCTAGAGAGAGAAGAAATCTCGTAAGCAAGGTTGGGCCCAAAAATTCAAAATTTTTTGAAAGTTGTAAAACTCATCACAATACAATTAAATGACCCTCTTATCACATTTTAGGATCAAAAGTGCTATTTTTGGCTTCTTATTCAACATTCATGTATAGAGCTAAAAAAAGTGAATTTTTCAAAACGATTCAAAAACTTTCTTTTCCCTCCTCAAACTGCCATACCCAAAAAGTCATATTTTTCACCTCTATTCCCTCCCTCCCATACAACATCCCACCTTTCTCATAAAAAATTCTATAGCAACGACTTAGGAAAAGATAATATATCTCTATATGTTTTGTTCTTGCATGAAATACTGGATTAGCTGCAAGATAAAGTAAACTCATATTATCTCCATGTATTGTAGGTATACCTTGATCAATGTCCAAGCTTTTGAATAATGTCTGCATCCATATGACCTCCTTAGCTGCTTCCACAAGTCCTTTGTACTCAGCTTCAGCTAATGATAATGCTACTGTATGTTGTTTCTTTGAACACCAACTTACAAGCTTATCACCAATATATATCATGTATCCATGTGTTGATCTCCTGTCATCTTGATTACCTACCCAGTTTGAGTCACTATAGGCTCTCAACTTCAAATCTGAAGTAAAAAGATAATATAATCCTTCCTTTATGTTTCCTTTGATATATCTAAGAACTCTTTGACCTGCAATCCAATGTGGATCCTTTGGACAATGCATGAATTGTGAAAAAACTCCCACTGCATAACTAAGATTAGGTCTAGTTAGTGTAGCATAAATCAAACTACCCACAAGAGATTGATACTTCCTCATATCTTTATATTCTGCACCATCATATTTACTGAGCTTGTGGTTGACTTCCAGTGGAGTTGAAGCTTCTTTGTAATTTTCCATTCCAAACTTCTTCAACAAGTTCAGAAAATACCTTTCTTGTGACACATATATGCCATGATCTGTATAAGTAACTTCCATTCCAAGAAAGTATGATAACTTTCCTAGATCAGTGATCTTGAACTCTTTCTCAAGTAATCTCTTTACCTCCTTGATTCCTTCATTTGAAGTACCTGTGATTATAATGTCGTCTACATAAATACATATGTAGATTGTACCTTCCTCTGTTCTTTTGATGAGTAGACTTGGATTTGCTTTTGAACTTTGATATCCAAGATCATTGAGATACTTCACCAATCTATAGTTCCATGCTCTTGGAGCTTGCTTCAATCCATAGAGTGCTCTTCTCAACCTGCAAACAAAATTTGGATACCTGGAATCTATAAACCCTTGAGGTTGCTCCATGTATACCTCATCTGATATGTATCCATTCAAGAATGCATTCTTTATATCCAATTGACTTAGAGTCCATCCTTTTGAAGCTGCAATAGCAATGATTGTCCTTATAGTTGACATCTTAGCTATAGGACTAAATGTCTCATCATAACCATAAGTTTGGACATAGCCTTTCGCCACCAGTCTAGCTTTGTATCTGGCTGTACTTCCATTTGCAAGCTTCATAAGAAGTATCATAAGAACACCTTTTGATTGCCTTCTAGTTTCGCTTGACCTTATTGGTTCACATTCTTCATATGTGTTTGGATACACCTCTTCATCAACTATAGGAGCTTCTTCATTTCTTCTTGTCAACCCACTTCTGGATGTACTAGCTTGCATATAGCCTTCATCTTCATTTACCTACACAATTGATTTTCCTTTCTCACATCGTCTTACCTCTTCTTCAAATTCTTCAGCTGTATGACTTTGATCTGCATACCAACTTTTCTATTCATCAAATGTAACATCTCTAGAAACAAGAAATTGTTTGGTTAGAGGATTCCACAACCTATAACCCATCTACTTTTCATCATAACCAATGAACACATATTTTTCTACCTTTGTTTCAAGTTTATGTCTAAGTTGTGATGGCACATAAGCATATGCAATTGATCCAAACACTTTACAATGATCTAGTGTTGGTTTCTTACCCCACCAAGCTTCATATGGAGTCATTCCATTAAGAGTTGTACATGGTAATCTATTCACAAGATATGTAGCTGTATTTACAACCTCAACCCAAAGATAATTTGGACAATTCTTTTCCTTCAGCATAGCTCTAGCAAACTCAATCAAAGTCTTGTTTCTTCTATCTACTACACCATTTTGTTGTGGTGTATACCTGCAAGTTATTTCTCTCTTAATACCTGCATTCCAAAGATAATCATTGAACTCTTGGGAGAAGTATTCTCCCCCTCCATCAGACCTCAGTCTCTTAAGATTTTGACCTGTGACTCTCTCTGCATATGCATGAAAATGCTTGAAAGCTCCAAACACTTCTCATCTTTCCTTCAAAACCTATAAAGTTATCCATCTTGTAGCTCATCAATGAAAAGAACATAATACCTTGAGCCACTGATAGATCCTTCTTTTGTTGGTCCCCATACATCTGTATGAATGAGCTCTAGTAATCCATCATGTTTCAATCCTTTCTTCTAAAATGGTAACCTATGTGCTTTACCCATTTGACATGCTTCACATTTATAAACCATATGTTGACTCTGCACACTTGGTAATCCTAGTACATACTGATTTGCAACCATAGCTTTAATTCCTCTTTCATTGAAATGACCTAATCTCTTATGCCAGAGATCAAGTTCTGTAATCACTCCTTCACCATGTGTGAGAAAAGCTTGACCAATGTTCCCTTGTACTCTTAAAGTAAACAATCTACCTTCTTTCTTACCACAAAGAATCTGATTATATCCATTCTCTGGATCTTCAACAAATACTCCTTCATTGTTAAACCTGACTTGAAAAACTTTTTCAACTATCTGTCCCACACTAATCAAGTTTTTAGGTATTTTAGGAACATACAAAACATTGGTTAGCAAATATGCTCCACTCTTGCATTTTACTTTTCCAATTGAATGTGCACTATGTCTTGTATTATCACCTGTTTGAACTGTATGACTAGAAATTCCTTTTTCCAATTCTGACATCAATTCTATATTTCCTAACAAATGATTAGACCATCCAAAATCAATGTAAAATACCTTTAGATCTTCTTCATCTGATGTGCTGATTGAGGTCATCATCAATGATGTATGACTTTCATTTTGTGTGCCATTTTCATAGTTGTAGTAGGTGGTGTTGTAGGATTGATTCTGTCCCCAACTTCTTCCTCCACCTCTACCATAGCCTCCTCTTTGATTTTGTCTGCCTCTCTGAGAGTAACTTTGATATCTTCCACCTCGGCCTCTACTATTGTTGTTTTGATGCTGGTTTGATCCTTGTTCACCATGAGCCAAATGATTGCTCAATCCACAGATCCAACAAGCTTTCTTGTTGTTATTCTGATACCTATTCCTCTTCCAAAGCCTCTTGCTCTTCCTCTGCCAGTGCCTTTACCTCTAGCATAATAAACTTGAGAACTTGACTCTTCTTCATCCTTTGCTTTACCTTTATCTCCTTTCTTCTTGTTCTTCATGTACATTACAGAACTTTGTCCTTTATGTCCATCTCCCTTCAAGTCTTGCTCAAATGTGAGCATCAAACCAAGCAATTGATTCAATTCTGGAACAAAATGATTCAAAGAAAGTTCTGTTGATAAGACAATAGGTTTCCACCTTTCATCTCCTCTCAAACTTGCAAGTAGTTGAGCAATCAATCTGGGATCTTGAACATCTTCATCTATGGATCCAAGACTATCTGCTAGATCCTTCATCTTAGTGACATAATCACTAATACTTTGACTTGGCTTCTTCTTGAATGTTGTAAACTCTGACCATAGACTTGCTTTCCTTGCTTTAGTGGTACTTTGGAAATGATACTTCAATGCATTCCATATATCTTCAGCTGATTCCAATCCTCTGATGTGTGGTAGCAAATGATCTGAGATTGTATTGTAGATGTAAGCTTTTGCACTTGCATCCTTCTTCTGCCAATGCTTTAAAGCATCAAGTTCTTCTTTCTTTGGCTGGATTTCATCCTCAAATATTGGCTTCTCTTCTTCACCTGTTATGTACACCATGAGATCCTTACTCATAAGTAAGGCTTCCATTCTCATTACCCATGCGGGGTAATTATCTCTGTCTAGTTTGTCAATGGCGATATGATCTGCCATACTCCTTTCCTTCTACTACAACATGTGAGCTTAAAGAATAAATGATAATACCTTTTGAAGTTCTTTGTATATGAAGATACTTTTGAAGTAACCTTTTGATGCCTTGTGTCTTTGAATGCTTCACCTTTCAAACTTTAATGAAAACTTTTCAAGAACTTCCCATACCTTTGATGCCTTCTGCTCTCGAGAGCCTTTCTGCTTTGATACCACTTGTTGATGTGTAAAACATTACAAGAAATGAATTAATGTGACACTAGAACACCTCTGTGGTCACCATTAACTCAATGCTTCTCCAAACTTTGAGAAATGATATCCAAAACCAAGAACTTTACTTCTTCAGAACTTTCTAGCCAGTGAAATGACCTTTACTCTTTTGTTTATTTCTTCGAGCACAAATACTATTCTTTCAAGATCTTTTGGTGGATGAAATTAGAAGAGAAGATCTTTCCAACAAGCTATTATTTGCAAGAAATGGATCTCTAGAACCCAAGTTATGGCCTTCACAAGATGACTATGTCTAACTACCAAAATTGGAAATTTTGCTTGTTATAGTAAGCACGCCTATCTAAAAATGGAAATTCGATGCCTAGCATCGACTTGCAACGAGAATTGGATGCCGGACATTGACTTGGGGTGTTTTTAGCCACTTTTTAGTAGGGATTCGATGCCAAGCATCGAATTCCCGCATAAAACCTCAAGCTTTCAGATACCAAAAAGATATATGATTTCATGCACACTTCAAACATCACTTATCAACAGGAATTTGATGCCAGGCATCGGCTTTATGCATAAACTCGATGCCAAGCATTGACTTGCTCTACAAATCTCATCTTTTCAAGGAGATTTTAGCAATAAATAAAAGTCAGGTATGAAAACAAGGACTTATCACTTAGATTCGATTCTAGGCATCGACTTACTTAGAAAAATTCAACTTTTGAAAACATTACACAGAAGATAAACTCTAGAGACGGAGAAGGAAGGCTTCTACACAGAAGTCTAATAAACTCTTTTCATAACTATGAAACTTGAGAAATGCACAAGTGCTTTCTCATGCAAAGAAGACCGACAACTATTCTTAGTCATACAAAATGAACTTTTTCTCACTCTAACTACTTTCTTCCACTCCGCGTCAGTTGATACAAACTAACTTATATAGTTTTTTCTCAATCTCATGAATTTTTAAAAAACTTCTAGAACTAAAGTGAACTAACTTTACAAATATAGTACACTTGTGAATTTGTCCCTTCACATAGGCATGTGGTTTTCTTCTAAAGCTTTGACCTTCAAATATATGTCCAATTAGTGATTGTTTCTCCAACATAGCTTAGTGGAAGAGCAACCACTTCAAAGTCTTATAGGCACTCTCAAAGAATAAAATGTAGACCTTGGGACATCCATGTTTCCAGATGTACCTCCTACTAAACTTATTCATGAAAGGATCTTCTTTTACACTCACAAATACATTGTTCCTTCTATATATGATGATTATGGAAGGTCAGAGATTATTACAATTGATTCACTTCTTAGTCTAGAGTGGCTGCAACCTAATTTTTAATCCATATCATCTTCATGTAAGATGGTAATGGACATACATAACTCTTTGAAATTCACACGAGTGTCTAGATCAATAGGTTTACATTGGACTCTACCAACCCATTGCTTTGTGTTCATATTTCAAGATATTCCTTTTGTAGAAATTCCTACAATGTTTTTATGTAAAGATATTATATATGAGCTTGTAGAAGGTTTACTCGGAGAAAACTAGGGTTATGTAGAATGATTTTCAAAAGGGGATAGATATCGATGTAAAATTGGTGACAAATTTATAGGGTTTTTCTATTTATAAAATTGTACCTCTTTATACATGAGATTTTATTATGAACATTGGATGTGTAAACTTGGAGAGTAGATACCTTTACAGAGCTCTCAAGAATCTTTAGTTTCATTTGAAATTAATGTAAAGTTACCCAACATAATATGGAGGTCGTTTTAGTTAATCAGCATTGGAACTTGGCTAACTTGAGAGAGCACTTTATTATCATGAGATATGATGATCTTCGCGATTTCAAATTTTGAATACGAGGGAACAAGGTAAGAGTTCAACTCCATTTATATATATCTTATTCTATCATTATTGTTCATGAATTTCATAATGTTGTAGAGACCTGAAACGGTGTTCGCTATGCCCAAACTTGAGGCACCTAATATACATGTTTGTGAAGGTTGCATTTTGGGCTGTAGCATTTCTCCTTCCCAAAAGATGGTTCAATTAGAGTTATAGAGAAATTCTAGCTTTTTCTATGCAGTCACCTTCTTATTGGAACTACCTTTACTTCCTGACCTTTAGTAATGATTTTTCCATGCATCCATGGGTGTATCCATTGAAAGCAAAGTCAGAAGTGTTTACATGCTACAAGCGGTTTCTCGTTTTGGTTGAAAATATGTTAGCATGCAAAATGGGCACCCTCCATTTTGATCGATGGGGGGAATACATGTCTTCTGATCTCAATGCATTTCTAGAACATGGGATAAAACATCAACGTACATTGCCATATACACCTCAATAAAATAGAGTTGCTCAAAGAAAGAATAGGTCTCTCATGGAGATGGCAAGGTGTATTGTCAAAAGTCAAGCTTTACCACATAGCTTCTGGCTTGAGGTTGTTATGTGTGCAACATATGTACTTAACACATGTCCCACCAAAGCACTACAATCAATCAATCCATATGAGGCTTCACATGGTCACAATCCATCTTATGCTCATTTGTGTGTCTTTGGTTGTCTGGCGTATGCATTACTACCTGAACAACAATGTAGAAAATTGGATGCTAAAGCAGTGAAATGTATTTTTGGTGGGTATAGTTCTAAAAGCAAAGGGTATCATTTGTATCATCCACATTCTAAATGCTTTTTGTTAGCCTTGATGTTGGTTCTGTGCAAGATGCAATTTGGCCATTACTTTCGTGTACTAAAGAGTCATTAGTTAGCTCCAACGATGCATATGACACTTTTTGCCTCTTTTTACAAGTGTTAGTCCAAATGAAAAAAATTCTTAGCCTTCAAAGGTTCCACATGATGATGCAGATCATTCCATTTCTGATGCAGGTTTACATGATGCACTTGTTGATGAGAGGGCTGGTATAGACGAGGCAAAAACTATGCCTAAATGCCTAATGCAAACTTTGCGAGATAGCAAATTAGATGCACCTCTATCATATCATAATCATTCAGCTCTCATAGTGATTTTTTTGCATCATATTTCTATGTAGTGGCCGCTTCTTGTCTTTGTGATGAGAATGAGTGTGTTTCTTTTGATGAAGCACAAAATTCAGAAAATTAGATGGCTGTTATGCAATCTAAATATGATGCAATTATGAAGAATGCTATCCGATCCTTATGTGATTTGCCTCCTGGCAAAAAAGCCATTGGCACTAAATGGGTATACAAGCTCAAGCACAAGCTTGATGGAATAGTTGACAAATATAAAGCTAGGATTTTTGCAAAAGGTTATGTGCAAGAAAGACGCATTGGTTTTGATGAGGCCTTTGCACCCACATGTCAAATGACTACTGTTCATAGCATATGTGCACTTGCAGCCCATCATGGTTGGAATGTACATCAGTTGGACATTAAAAATGCGTTTCTGAATGATGACTTACATGAAGAAGTGTATGTTCTTGAGCCCACTGGTTTTGTGTAGAAAGGGCATGAAAACAAGGTGTGTAGTTTGAAAAAGGCATTATATGGTTTGAAGCAAGCACGACATGCTTGGTATGAAAGATATATGCCTACTTGATTGCACATGGTTTTGAGGACAGTCCAAGTGAGAGCACCTTATATGTTAAGCATGAAAATGATGTGGTTTTTATCATTGTTGTTTATGTTGATGACATGTTGCTCACGACTCCTAATGAGAAGTATGTTTTTTATTATAAGGCTGATTTGCATGCCTCTTTTGAGATGTCAAATTTGGGGCATTTGCATCATTATTTGGGCATTCAATGTATGCAAGTTGATGACAGAATAGCTCTGTATTGACACATTATTGTTGTGTTTTGGACTTGAAGATTGCAAACCTATTGCCACTCCTATGGAAACAGGTTTAGGGTTGAGTCTTCATGATGTTGGTGATGCATTTGATGTTGTTCTCTATCAGCACGTTGTTGGATGCTTGATTTACTTATGCATAACTTGACTTGATATTCAATTTGATGTCTCCCAAATGAGCAGGTTTATGCATTGCCCAAGTGTCAAGCATTGGCACACAGTTAAGTGCATCTTTTGCTACTAGGGTGGTAACTATCTACTTGGATTGTTTTATCCCAAGTAGGGACCAATATCGCTAGATTTACATGCTTTTTTTGACTCTAACTAGGCTGGTTGTTACGACATGTGTGTCCACTAGTGGTATTTTCTTCATGCTTGGTAGCTCATGCATATCTTGGTTGAGCAAGAAGTAGCCTACTATGGACACTTCTAGTCGTGAGGTTGAGTATAAGGCAACTTTCACAATGATTGTTGAGTGTGTATGGCTCATAAGTATTTTTGCTCATTTGGGTGTTGATCAATCTTTTGCCGCCATCATCTTCACTGACAGTGAGAGTGCATTGGCAGTTGTGAGGAACCTTCTATTCCATGCTCGCACAAAGCACATTGAGGTGCATTTTCATTATGTCATGGAAAGGTCCTCTACTTAGGAGATCAATTTGGCATATGTGCCCACATAGGAGAAGATTGTAGATATTTTCATAAAGGTTCTGCCTCAAGAGAAGTTTGAAGCTTTTTGCAATGTTTTGGGCTTACTTCCTTTTGTGGATTATCTTTTTCCACATAGCTTCACACTTCCTTATACATGAGTGCTTAAGCTTTCTTCACTACATCACTCCAAGGGGGGATTTGCTGATATATTTCAATAGTGATGTGCATGAACACACTTTGGACCAATGGGGCACTTTTTTTCCTCTTTAGGAGGTTTTTTCCCCAGACTTTTATATACACCTATAACCCTTATGGGTCAATTATCTTTGTACATTCACTTGGTAATATATTCTGTATTGTGTGCTATGCTCAAAGATTCTTATTCTTCATTGTGTTGTTCGCATGCTTCTGTAGACCTCAAACTCCAACACATCTTACTAATATACAAGTATCACATGGCTTATTGACAAGAGATAGTAATACTCCATTCCATGGAAATGATGTTTTATGTTTATCCTTTTTCGCAATGGGCAATTATGGGCAATTATCCTTTTTCGCATGAGTGCTTAAGCTTTGTTCACTACATCACTCCAAGGGGGGATTTGCTGATATATTTCAGTAGTGATGTGCATGAACACACTTTGGACCACTGGGGCACTTTTTTTCCTCTTTAGGAGGTTTTTTCCCCAGACTTTTATATACACCTATAACCCTTATGGGTCAATTATCTTTGTACATTCACTTGGTAATATATTCTGTATTGTGTGCTATGCTCAAAGATTCTTATTCTTCCTTGTGTTGTTCGCATGCTTCTGTAGACCTCAAACTCCAACACATCTTACTAATATACAAGTATCACATGGCTTATTGACAAGAGATAGTAGTCCTCCATTCCATGGAAATGATGTTTTATGTTTATCGATCTAGAAAATTGTATACTTCATGTTCCGTTACCCTTTCCAATAATTGATCTACGAAGTGTAATGGATAGCTATCTTGAATAGTGGCTACATTTACCTTTTTGAGGTTGATGCAAACTTGAACTTTGCCATTCTTTTTGGGGACAACCACTATGAGAAGGATCCATTGTGTGTGCTTGATGTTGTAGATGAAATCGGTAGCTAGCAACTTATAAATTTCTTCCTTAATCTTTGCAAAGTAAGTTTTTTATATGTATACAACCTTTGCTTGGATGGTCGAGCATTTGGCACCATTGGTATATGATGTGCACAAATGACTAGATCAACTCCCTTGAGGTTCTTATAATTCAATGCAAGAAATTTTGGTACTCTCATTAGAGAACTATGAGACCTTCTTCCTGAGAGCTTGACAAATCATTTGCTATTTTAGAGCATCCTACTTTCTTATCTTCCAGAGTTATGACCACTTTCTCTATTTCTTCTTTATTTTCATGAGTTTCTCCCATTAACGTTTCATGCTTAGCCATAACAATAATAAATTTGTGTTCCTCTACTTGATATTTCTTGAAATGTTCTAGAACTTCAAAACTTGTTATTTGAGTAGACTCACTACTAGGGATACTAGCTCGTTCAATAACAATATCATTTTCATTGATTTGATAGATGGTTCATGTTGCCTCATCCATATGTGAAAGATGATTCAGGATCCCATATCCTTTAAATACTCTTCTTCATTGTCATAAGCCCCTCCATATAGAGACTAGGATAGCCACTAATGGTTGATCCTATGTCATTCTATGATTGTGGTATCACTTCACAAGATAATATCATCTCACATGTTGGATCTTCTTCGATGAGGTCCATTAGAAATAAATCCAATTCATAGCCATGTTCATTACATTGATGTAATGTTTTTTCATTTATAGCTAATTTGATGGCTCCCAAGATTTATGGCCAACCGAAAGGATCAAATCCATCGTCTCTTAGATTAAAGGCCGAAATGTATTCTAGATCTTTGTCTCATCTTTCTTGACACAACCAAAGACTAGTGTCTTCATGTATTGAGGATAGTTGACTCAAACTTCCACTCTTTAAAGAGCTTTTATCCTCATCATCATGTATTTCAAGCCATTCTAGAGGTGTTTCATCTCCATAGTCTTTGGTTTGTAGATTTATCTTAGTAGTTGTGCCATTATGTTGAATATAAACTGCATTATCCCTAGTCTTGAACCACTTTCAATTGTCTCAAGAATAGCCATCTTAAGGGCGATTCATAATTTCTAGCTTTGCCAAATTTTCATATGGAATTTATGTGATCAAATTTCATAATGCACGTGGTCACAACAACATCCTTCTAAGAGACCTAAGGGTCTCTCCATGTGTCCATCTGCGGATTGAAAATGCATCCTTGTGTTCTCCCATAACTTCTAGGTAGCAATGGATGCTCCCAAACTTGAATCTATAATAGCTTTGGTAGATGTATGTGTGACTCTGTATCGTTTCTTCATCCTTTGGGCTTGACATTTAGCTTTTATGATTTGGATTTTTTGCACTCCCGAGGCTACTTTTTCATCTCCAATTTATAATGATAGAAACTCAAAGTGTGTGGCTACATCAACCTATGACTATGGACTTATAGAGTTGTTAAGATGTAAGCCATGTCTCACTGAAATGTTGCATGTTTGGAACTCTAAAGAGGGAGGTTTATGTTGTGTGTGGGCCTCCTTCTTCCGTCTTGACTCTAAAACTTAATCCCAAAGCTCCCCTTGCCAAGAAACCTCCATACATGGTACAATAATATCCTTTTGTGGAAGTGGAACATGATTTTGAAGTGGTTGTGAATCTATTGTAGTCTCTTGATGATCAAGGACAGAATCCTCTAGTTGTTATTGTGCTTTTATCATCCTTTGATATTCTTCCACAACCTTTTAAAACTTTCTTCCTTTTTTTGGAGTTTTTGTTTTCTTTCCCAAAGTTTTTTTTCCTTTCCTTGATTTTGATATTCCTTTTGATGGTCTTTAACTACTATTTGGAAACGCTTTTTAGGCAGAAAATTGATCACAAGATCAAGTTCCAAAGTTATCTTATCCTCATCAGGAAGTTGTTCATAGCGTCTAATATACTCATTTTGTAAGTGAGTAATAGAGCTACTAGGCTTTGGAGAATTGACCCATCATAAGAATCCA
This sequence comes from Ceratopteris richardii, assembly GCA_020310875.1. Classification (NCBI taxonomy): domain Eukaryota; kingdom Viridiplantae; phylum Streptophyta; class Polypodiopsida; order Polypodiales; family Pteridaceae; genus Ceratopteris; species Ceratopteris richardii. Next base: position 88,921,930 of record CM035412.1, on the reverse strand, counting down.
TCTCGATTATGTTGGCTATAATCTTCAAGATAGAATTCTTTGAGCATCTCCTTTCTAAAATCACTCCAAGGAAGACTATCAATTGAGTGACATGGTTTATGATAGAGCTATCAACAATTCGTTCAAAGAATGATATCAAAAGATCTTCGGGAAGACCAAAAATCATAGCTTGCTCTTCAAACAATCTAAGTAGCTTGTGATGTTGATGCCATTGAATTTTCCCTTCTCTCTCAACATAGAAGAGACTATTCTTTGGCCTTGTTTCTCAACAATAAGGGATTTGAATCCTTCCTCCATCTTATGTGAATAAGCAAGTGATGCACGATGCTCTAGATCTCTCATAAATGCATTTACTTCACGATGAAGATGTGCACGATACTATGAGAAATCCAGTGCAACACTCAAGAATGATGATGATGATATGATGAGGATGAAAAATATGAATAAAAAAATATGGATCACAACCTCCCAACAAGATCAGAAGCAAATGCCACGAAGCGTTTCACGTCGGGTTCAAATGTGGAGGTGATCGCAATCCGCGTGGATCGGGTCTGGTCGTGGCACACATAGGGTGTATGAAGCTAATGAATGTTGGAAGGTTTAAGGACATGATAGTGAAATTAATGTTGAGTATGGAGAAGAGAGAGATATTGAAATGGTTATGGGAATGGGAATGTAGGAGTGCAAGTTAGATTGATGAACATGACTGATAAGAATGAAAGAGAACCATACACACGAATCAAATTTGGAAGGAAGAATGTTCCATTGAAGGAGCTTCTTAAACACTTCCTAACTCCAATCCATATGCATAGTCTTCTTTGGATGATATGTATGCATGACGAGAATAGATGGAATCCTTACACATAAATTAGTTTCGAAAGGAAGAATGGTCCAATATTGGAGCTTCTTATACACTTTCAGAAACTAATCAATATGTATGGGTATGTATGGATTATATGCATGCAAGTGAATTATGATGATAGAGTTTAATCACAAGCTCATTGAAACATCCTCACTGGTTCAACGCAATACTGCGGAGCCTTCTCAAGCATAGAAGAAAATAGAAGACATGTAACACTACTTAAGAGACTGAGAGACAAGAGAGAAGAGACAAGTGACAAGTGACATGAATTAAAAGGATTTGAATTAAGTTACATGTATAAGATCGTCGTGGTACGTCAAGCTAAGCAGTCTACTGATCAAAGGTGGTTCCGACCCTCAAACCATGACAATTCAACCGAATGTCATATGTAAGAAGGTGAGTTCCACTTCATTGACCCTATGTATGTCTAGGCTCGTAATGTCTAACTAAAGAAGTCTAAGACTCATTAAAACCAGCTCTAACTCACTCACACGCTCCACCGAGGGTGAGTCAAGATAGAGATGCTGGTTTCAAGAGCCTATCCTATATTGGAGTTCTACCTTAAATTTGAAACTAGGTACTATACTCATACTAGCGCACCTTGGATCCTCACTCGCTCAACCGAGGGTGATCGTCCCAAGGAAACCGTAAGCTAGCAAGAGCACTATGGATGCCTAACAATGATGCTCTAGGAGTTTGGAGGGGGGGTTTATATAGTTTTTTGAATGAATTTGGACCCTTGGATCTAGAGAAATCAACTCTCAACTCTAGGATCACTACTTTCGATTACAACCATTTGATTAATCAAATCAATGGCTTGGAATTGTTCTTTCTATCAAATCTAGTGTAAAGGAGTGAAATTTAGGCGCCTTCATTCTCCACCATTGGATCTGGGGATGATCTGGACCGTCGGATCAGTGCTGACATCAATTCGGATAAGATAAGCCACTATTTTTGGAGAAACTTTGCATTATTGATCTTTAACTGTCAAAAAAGTCTTCTTTGATGAAAAAACTCGTGGATCCTCCTTCCTTTATGCTTTAGTGCATCTCCACCCTTGAATATGAGCTCATCTTGACCGTACAACATGGTTCAATCATATTTTGCCATGTGGTAGCCCTTCAAGCCTTCAATTTTCTTATTCTAGAAAACTGCGGTGACCTTGAAAACTGGATTTTGTGCTCTTTAACCCTTCAAATATCCTTTGATGAAGATAAAAGTTTGTAGGACTATGTTTTGAAAGGCCTTCTTTAGGAATATGCAAAAAAGACTCCCATCTGAATCTTCCTTGTACAAGTTTGACTACATTTGGAAGCTTGCAAGGTGGCATTAAGGTGTCTAGGAAGCTCTGATTGCCTTGAAACTTTGTACAAATATGTAGCCACATATGATATTTATATTTTCCAAACCATATGGCTAACAAAAATTCCTATACAAAATTTTGTAGGGTCTAAGTGGAAAAATTATATTTTTTACAAAATGCACATGGCATATCAATGTGCTAGAAAATCCATTTTCATGTGAAATTCGGGCTATAGACTTCCTTTGATAGGATTTACAAGTATATGAATTTTCATGTGATTTGGAGACATTGAAATTTTTGCCCTAATTTCCAAAGTTTGACCAGCTTTGACCGCTACCCTAGATTTGCTCGATTTCTTCCAAAGTTTGCATGTGAACTCCCTTTGACATCCTTGATGCATCTTGGACTTCTCAACGAATTCTAGCAACCTTCACCGAATGTGTTCCTGTAGGCCTTCATGAGTGAGAGAGGAGAGAAAATCTCGACAACAACGCTACATGAATTTTTGTAGATAGACTACAACCAGATATTAAAGAAAAGACCTACATGTATACACTAGAGAAAACTAGAACTCTAGATTAGATAATTGATCTTGCAACACGAGTAGACCGGAAAATACAACTAGCTAATTTGGGGTCTGGGAAGATTAGCCCAGTTTTGAAGAAAGGTTCTACTCCAGTATAGTAATTATATTGCCTACAATGTCAGAATGTGGGACACATCACTATGGATTGTGCCCTGAACTAGGTATATTATGCAATTTTCAATAAGAGTAATCATAGTATAGAAGAATGCAAGTTTAATGCAAAGAACACATTAGTAGCTTCCACACATGTAGATGTTCCTTCATGGAAGGGAAATTTGATGGGATACAAGCCACCGATCCACTCCGAACAATGGCAGGACGACCAAGATGTTAGAGTATTTAGACCACCACATTACTCACGTCCATGGCAATTTCAGGAACAAAGGTGAGGGTTCCAACAAAATTTTCAAGAGTTCGAAAAAGGTTGGAGGTTTAGACAACCAAGCCCAAGCAATTCAGGGAATCATCTGATACAGTGTGCGTTTTGTCTACAATATGGACATAGAAGATGGGAATGTGAAGAAGCCAAAGAATATGATCAACGGAAACAGGAGGCTAAGCTTAAGGCACCTATGGCTAATGTGGTGACCTTAGAATATTTGGAACCCTCAACATCGGTGGTCATTAGGTTGCAGCATGAATATCAGAGTGGGTAGATATCAAATCATCCAATACCAGTGGAGTAGAAGCAGAGATTAAAAAGAGTAGTACAATGGGCCCAAGAGTACCCACCGTACTATGTGGAACCTAAGCTGGTTTGCATGAAGAAGACTATCACTTTCAAGAAAGGGCAAGCTAAATTTTAGGTCCAATTAGAAGAAGAACAATATTGACTTCTAGAGCATGAACCCATATTGGTGAAACCTCCTCACATGCTGGACGGGCTAGGGGAAGACAAAGAGCAACAATTTCTCGAAGCTAATAGAGATCTCTTATCCTTCGGGGTTGTGGATGTAAATTCAGTCATTGATTTTGAATGTGATAGCATGGTGGCCATTGTCTGCACAAAACCCATGGAACTACAAGAAGGGGATATTGTAGATATAGTAACAAAAGATCCATGGAGCTCGGGGAAAATTTGTGTTAAGATTCTTTAGAAGTGGTGAATCTCGATAGTGCGGAAGACCCAAAAGTCTGAATTTTTTTGAAGCTTACTTCAAAATTTTGGATGGCGTTCATTGCTCTCGTACAATAATACAAAGATGTGTTTGCATGGACATATGCTGATATGAAATGTCTTGATCCAAAGTTATACCATCACTGAATTCTGCTTAAATCAGATGCTAGCCTAGTCATGTAGCAGTGCTACAAGATGAATCCCAGCTTTGCATGGCAAATGAAGCATGAACTAGATAGATTAATCAAAGTTGGATATATTGTACCCATAGAGAATCTAGAATGGGTCTCTCCTATGAATAAGCAATTATGGATGTGCGTAGATTACAGAAGATTGAATGCAGCAACAATACCATGCCCTTTTCCACTGCCATTTCTAGACAGTATGCTCGACGAGTAGTAGGATGCAAAATGTATTCCTTCCTCAATGGTTTTCGTGGATACAATCAAGTTCGAATGGTAGAAGAAGATATACCTAAAATGGCATTCATTACGAACTGGGGAGTATTTGCCTGTACTATCATGTGGTTTGGGTTGCAAAATGCACCGAGCACTTTCCAACGATGTATGCACCAAATTTTTGCTATGTACCTTACATATTTTATGCGAATTCTTTTAGATGAATTCTCAGTTTCTGGCAATATGATCGTGCACCTAGAACACTTACGCGCTTGCTTTAATTCCTATAGGAGGGTACATCTCTACCTTAACCCTAAAAAATCCACCTTTGTAGTCAAATGTAGAAAATTACTGGGCCACATTATTTCGGAGAAAGGCATAGCAGTAGTCCATGATAAGGTTAACGTAAACCCGAAAGAATTCTTACGATTCTTGGGACAGGTACGGTGGCATGGCCAACATCTGTGTGGACTAGCACATATTGACATCCCATTAAAAAAGTTAGTGCATGTCAGGCCGGTGGAGTTTGTGTGGATGGAGGAAGCACAAACTACCTTTGAACGTCTACGAAAGATCTTAGCCACTCCGCTATCGTCGAGATTTTCTCTCCTCGCTCATTCATGAAGGCCTACAGGAAACACATTCGATGAAGATAGCCAAAATTCCTCGAGAAGTCCAAGATGCATCAAGGATGTTAATGGGACTTCACATGCAAACTTTGGAAGAAATTAAGCAAATCTAAGGTAGCGACCAAAGTTGGTCAAATTTTGGAAATTAGGGAAAAATTTTCAATGTCACAAAATCATATGAAAATTTGTATACTTGTAAAGCCTATCAAAGGCAGTCTATAGCCCGAATTTCACATGTAAATGGATTTTCTAGCACATCTAAATGGATTTTCAAGGCTATCAAAGCTTCCTAGACACCTTAATGCCACCTTTCAGACTTGTAAATTTAGTCAAACTTGTATAAGCAAGATTCAAATGGGAGTTTTTTTGCATATTCCTAAAGGAGACCTTTCAAAACATAGCCCTACAAATTTTTTCTCTTCATGAAAGGATATTTGGAGGGTCAAAGAGCACAAAATCCAGTTTTCAAGGTCATCATAGTTTCCTAGAATAAGAAAATTGAAGGCTTGGAGGACTACCACATGGCAAATAATGATTGAACCATCTTCTATGGTCAAGATGAGCTCACATTCAAGGGTGGAGATGCACTAAAGCTTAAAGCAAGGAGGATGCACAAGTTTTTTTCATCAGATAAGCCTTTTTGATGGTCAAAGGTCAAAAATGCAAAGTTCATCCAAAAATAGCAACTTATGTTATCCAAATTGATGTCAACACCAATCTGATGGTCCATATCAGCCCAGATTCAATGGTGGAGAATGCACGTGCCTATCCCCCCCTTTGTCCTAGATATCATATAAAGAACCAATCTCAACCATCCGTTTGATAAATCCAATGGTTGTAATCAAAAGCATTTGAATTTAGGGTTGAGAGTTGATTCTCTAGATCCAAGGGCCCAAATTCATTCAAAAAACTATAAAAACCCCACTCCAAACTCATAGAGCATCATTTTTAGGCATCCATACTCGCACATGATTTCCATGAGACAATCATCCTCAGTTGAGCGTGTGAGGATCCAAGGTGGGCTAGTAAGAGCATAGTTCCTAGATTCAATTTTAATTTAGACTTCCAATGTATAAGAAGCTCCATTCTTGGACCATTCTTCCTTTTGAAATCGATGCATGTATGGTTTTCTTTTTTTCTCATCATGCATACATACAATCCAAAAGAACCCAGGCATATGAATTAAATTTTGAAAGTGTATAAGAAGCTCCATTTTTGTGGACCCTTCTTCTTTTCCAAATTTATTCATGTGAATGGTTTTCAGTTTTCCTCATCATTCATGTTCATGTGTTTATCTTGCATTTATATATTCCCCTTCCCATAGCCAAATCATGACATTTCTCCTCTACATACCCAAATTCATTTTTACCTTCACATTTTAATCACAAAAACCTTCCAACTCTCTCTAGCTTCATACATTCTGCATGTGCCACGACCGGACCCAATCCACTCCGATTGTGATCACCTCCACAATTGAACCCAACATGAAACGATTCTTGGCATTTGCTTCTTATCTTGTTGGGAGGTTTTGATCCATATCCTTTGTTGCATATTTTTCATCCTCATCATATCATCATCATCATTCTTGAGTGTTGCACTGGATTTCACACAATATCTTGCACATCTTCGTCATGAAGTAAACACATTTGTGAGAGATCTAGAACATCGTGCATCACTTGCGTATTCACGTAAGATGCAAGAAGGATTCAAATCCCTTATTGTTGAGAAACAAGGCCAAAGAATAGTCTCTTCTATTTTGAGAGAGAAGGGAAAATTCAATGGCATCAACATTACAAGCTACTTAGATTTGTCTGAAAAGCAAACTATGATTTTTGGTCCTCCAGAAGATCTTTTGATAACATTCTTTGAATGAATTGTTGATAGCTCTATCATAAACCGTGTCACTCAATATGATAGTCTTCCTTGGAGTGATTTCAAAAAGGAGATGCTCAAAGAATTCTATCTTGACGATTATAGACAACATAATCGGGATGGATTCTTATGATGGGTCAATTCCCCAAAGCCTAGTAGCTCTATTTCTCACTTACAAAATGAGTATGTTAGACACTATGAACAACTTTTTGATGAGGATAAGATAACTTTGGAACCTGATCTTGTGATCAATTTTCTTAAGCTTCTTCATCCTGAAACTCGTAGGGAAGTTGAACAGCGATTAGAAGAGTCGGATAAGTGTTATGGACTTACTGACAATTGGAAAAAAGTGTGTAAAGTAGTAAAGGCTATAGCCCATAGACATCAAAGACAATCCATGCTTTATGAGCAAACTATTATTCCTCAAGCTAACCTTCCACAAGCTAAGGAACAAGTTAGAGAACAATCCCATGCTATGCTTTTTGACTCTACTCCTATTCCTCAAATAACGGAGCCCAGTCAAGGTTTGAAAGTAGAGCCAAAGAAAGTGTAGTTGAACAATCTCAAGTGGAAATTCTCACTACACAAATGGAAAGTCTTATTGCTACACAATCCAATTTGTCCAAGATGCTTTACAGTCTAGTTACATCAAAACCTTCCAAAATCAAAAGAACCCAATGTCTTTTCAAGAGCCTAATCAACATGTTATAACTCCCAATCAAAATTGACAAGTAGCTCCTACTCAAGCATATCAAGTTCCTCCGATGCATAATCCTTCAATGCAAAATCCTCATCCTCAAGTGCAAAATCCTCAAATGTATTAAAACATGTATCTCAAGCTTCTCAAACAACTTTTCAAAATCCTCAAAATCAAAATTTTCAAAATCATTAACCGTATACTATGGAAGCTCCTCTTGCACCTCAAGTACCACATGCTACTCCCCAAGCTCCTCAAATACATCAATTGCCTTATCAAATTACTAATTAGCCTCTTCAAGCAATACCTTATCAAAAAAATCCTCAACTTCAAAATTTCCCACCACAAGTTAATCAAAATCCTCAAAATCTAAGTGGTTTTGTGGGTGGTCCTCGTAGGTGTCTTTGGTGTGATTCATTAGAGCATTTTTTGAGAGATTGTGAACTATTGAAGGCTGCTAAGGAGCAATGAGTAGTAATAGACATAGAAAAGAAAATCTATGACTACCCATCTAGGATACCTTTTCAAGGAGAATATGGCAAGGGAGGAATGAAAAAGCACTATGAAAATATAACCATAACAGATGCAAGAACTAGAGGGGTGAAACTAGAAGCTCTTGATGAATAAGAAGTAGAATCAAGTAAACCCACAAAGGAAGCTGGCTTTTCTATAGAGGCTTTAGTAAGAGCACGAGATGAGATTAGGAGGATAATTTCTTGGGAGTCGCCAATAGAAGATCGATCTCTTATTTCTCACATATCCAATGTAGAAGAAAAATGAAAAAAGAGATGAAACTGAGCTTAGTGAAAGAAGAGTGACTCGAAAACAAACCTCAAAGGGAATAGAAACCATCATAGAGCAAGGGAAAACATTACAACCCAAAGATAAAAATCAAGAATCACAACCTAATGAACAAAAAAAAGAAGAGAAACAAAAAGGTAAGAAGGCAAAGCAAAGAAAAACAGAACCGAATCCTTTAGAAAAACAAGAAAAATCAAAACAAACTCAAGATCAAACACAAGAACATGAACAAAAACAAGATCCTGAGCAAAAACAAAAGAAACCAAGGAGAAAACCTAAAGCCATCTTGATTTCAGAAATTGAAAGAAACATACATCCTATGGAGATTTTAGATGACATTTTGCTTAAGATTCAAGTGACTAGAACAAGTTTTCTCTATTGCAAAGCCTATTTTTTAAAGATAACTTTATTGGCCTAATTAAAAGGAAGAGGTTTCTGTTTAATCTAGATACTGAGATGCAAGATTCTCTAGATCAAGATCAAGCTATGAATGAAGCCTTAAACTTTGATGAATTTGATGAAGAGGACCTTGATGATGGTGAAGTAAATGTTAATAAAAATTTCTTAGGACCTATTCAACCTGACCATGAAAATCATGAAAACAATCCTAAAAGTCACTTTAAAAGAAAATTTTGGTCTAGAGGTACATCAGAGATGCATGTTAAAATAGGCAATGATAAGAATGCTATCATTGTAAATGCATTAGTAGATTCTGGCTCGGAAATCAATGCAATTTCAAGAGAAGTCTATGATAAATTTTGGATGGTCCATAGATAAAGATTGTGGATGGCATATGAGAACTGTAGATAATGGTGTAGGTACCTTTTATGGAGCTTGTGCTATTGTGCCCATATCCATAGAAGGAATCACATAAGAATTTAACTTTTTTATTCAAGATAATTGCTCCTATGAAGTTCTCTTAGGTCAACCCTTTATTTGTGAGAGTCGTATGGAAACTAAAGCCATCGATGATGGGTCTACCTATGTTAGAATTAATTCTTAGGATGGAATGCAATCACTTCAAGTCATGATGGTAGGAGTGAACCATCCTAGGAATCGATTATCAATTAGAAAGAAACCTATTGTTACTCAGGGTCATGAACATGCTTGTAGTGATTGTGCACCTCGATTCATATTTGGAGCTACATATGAGCAAAATTTCGGATAGAATCCATTGTTGAGTAGGACAATAGTGGACATTGGTTAGACATCTCGGAACCAACCAACGTGTACAATAGTTTGTCACTTTGTTTTCTACATTCTAGATTAGATTTTCTTCATAAGAATCAATTATCCAAGTCTTTTATCCAAAAACCCAAAAAAATTATAAAACCAACAAAATCATGGAACATGATGAGCACATTGACCATGTGATTGAGACATCTCATTGTTTCTCTACTCTCGAGGAGTTGGAGTTATTTCTTCACCAAAATTTTAATTCCCACATTATTTTTCTTTCTTCCCTTGATGAGTATGCTCTAATCCAAGAGTATGCTCTCAATGTTGAAAAGTGCTCAAAATTTAACCAAACACATGATGCCTTAGTTGAAACAAAGTACAAAACTGTAGAGAAGAAAATCAAAGCCATAGCTCAACCATTACCCCAAGGAAGTAACAAAAAAATTATTGATGTGAAACATGATCCAATTCTTTGGGATAAAAAAAACATGGAACATACATTCACGGATGAGACAATCAAACAGGTGAAAATTGGTAGAAATGATGACTTTCTTTTGCTAGTAGAGAGATAAATTTGAGAGCGACATATGTAGCCATGGAAAAGCCTTGACTACGTATCCTCATGAGATTGGATATCCAGATCCAAAGCTAGTTGCATCTATGATTATTTTTACTATTTCACATATTCCATGGAATTTTCACCCTATACCAGTTCCAAAGGCTCACTTATCGGGGCTAATGAAACTACTTAAGGAGAAGATAAACATGAGAATTTTAGAGCCATCTTTTGCACGTTACTCAAATAGATGGTTCATTGTGCGTAAAAAGAATGGGAAACTATGTTTTATTCAAGATCTCCAACCCATCAATAAAGTCACCATAAGGAATATAGGAACAGGACCCATTGTAGATGAGTTTGCTTAATCATTTTTAGGACATTCTATCTATTCAATGGGTGATTTATATTCCAAGTATGAACAATTTTACTTAGCAATTGATAATCATGACATAACCACAATGAAAAATCCTTTAGGCTTAGTGCGAATGTGTACCTTACCACAAGGAGTGACTAATTATGTGGCTCATATGATGAGTGCTATGAATATGGTCTTACATGACTTTATCCCTCATATAACCATGTCATTCATTGATGATATTCCAATTAAAGGGAGTGAGGAATGTGCAAAGGACATTATTTTAGATTCATCTGGATGTCATAAATTTTTTCTTGACCATATCTCTGATTGTGAATGAATATTTCAATGATTTGAAGAGGTAGGTCTCACATTTTCCATAGAAAAATCTATTTCTAGTGTCAACGAGGTTCTAATTGTTGGACACTTATGTGGTTATTATGGTCGAAAGCCATACCCACAAAAAGTTGATGCCATTAGCAAGATTTCTGAAACATGTAACAATGTGAGTGAGGTACATAGATTTCTTGGTACTTGCATCTTTTATGCTATTTGATCCCACACTTTGCTCATGCTGCTGATTGTCTCTATGAATTGTTGAGGAACAAACAAAAATTTATTTGGATTGACAAACACACACAAGCTATGCATAAATTGAAGAAATCGTTGCTGGAAGCTCCATCCTTAAGCGCGTAGACTATTCTCTTATCAAACCTATTATATTGACTGTTGATACTATTCATATTGGTATAGTTTCGGTCATAAGTCAAGATGATAGTGAAGGGAATAGATATGCAATTAGTTATGGGGCTAAAATTTTACATGAAACACAACGAAAGTATGCAGAGATCAAACGAGAACTATGAGGTATGGTAACAACTTTGAAAATAGACAAAGAATATTTCATTGGAGCAAATGTCAAAGTTGAGACTGATTGTTTGCCTCTCATTGGAATGATAGCCAATTGTTTATCTCATGATATAGCCATGCTTAGATGGATCTCATATATTAATTTCATAACTCCTGAGTTAGTTCATATTTCAGGTAAGTCAAATTCAATTGCCGATATGTTATCGAGAGCTAGATTTGATGATGATCTTGAAAGTGATCTAATAAAGAATGTGAACCTAGTTGACTATGTTCCACAAATATATGAGTATGAGCAATTTCATGAGTCTGAGTACGAAGATGAATGGAGAGACATAGGAAAATATTTGAGTACACTGCAATCATTCCTAGTTGTACTACAAATAGATTCCGTAACATTAGGAAATGAGCTTACAATTTTTTGCTATGTAACGGTTATCTTTGGAGACATGCTAAGGGTAAGGTTAAGAATCCACAATGAGTTCTAGGAAAACGAGGACTTCAGTTACAAGTAATGAAGGAAATGCATGAGACATTATGGGCAGGTCATAAAGGAGTTTTTGGGACATATGAAAAAATTAGAAGTACCTATTATTGGCCTAAGATCTATGTTGACATTACTAACTATGTTTCTACATGTTCTACTTGTCAACTTCATTCGTCAATCAAACATAGAGATCCTTTGCATCCACCTTGTATTCACTACAAGTGGGTAGTAGATCTTGTAACTATGCTTAAAGGTATTGACAAAATACATTACATTGTACTTGCAAGAAAGGACTTAACTAATCATGTAGAGGGACGTGCACCTATGATCTAAGACCACATACAATGTTTGCAAATTCTTGCTTGAGGATGTCATAAGTCGCTTTGGGTACATAGAGAAAGTAGTTGCCGATCATGGAGAGTTAAATGCGAGAGAAGCTAAAGGGTTCTTTGAACATCATGGTATTCTTTTGTCTCTCAAAATTGCATATAATCTAGAAGCCAATGATAAAATAGAGAGAGGGCATCCACCTATTGTGGAAGCCATATCTAAAGCATGTAAAGATGACATTAAACAATGGCCTAGATTCTTACCTTTTGCACTTGGGGTAGATAGAATGACGTGCACATGTACTACTAGGTATATGCTTGTTGAACTCATGTACTATCAAAAATCGTTGTTTCCAATTTAGTCTCATATTTTTGCATGGTCAAATTTGCCTTGGTCTCAAAACATGTCTACTGATGACTTTTTGAGTTTGCGAATTAAACCCTTAGAACAAGGTAAATTAAGACTTGATGGTGCCGTTCAAAAATCAAGAGAATCTAGAATGAAGAACAAGCATTATTTTGATAAAACTCATCGATTGCATCCTAAACTGATTGAAGTAGGAGATTGGGTGCTCATTTATGCTAGTACATTTGACTCTCAATATGATGCACACAAAAAACTCACTCAACAGTGGATTCGGCCATACATTGTATAAAAAGTCAATAACAATGGTACATATGCTCTTTGTGAATTAAATGGTGTTGCATTAAAGACTTTGATTGTAGTTAAAAGGATAAAGCTATTCAAGAAACAAGATAATGATAAGTACATTTTACATGAAGACATTAAAAAAGATGACAACAAGGCCGATCCATAAACAAGAGTATCCATGATAAAAATGATCTCTATATATATATATATATATATATATATATATATATATATATATATATATATATATATATATATATATATATATATATATATATATATATATATATATATATATATATATATATATATATATATATTCTTTTTCAAGTTCATTCCACTTTTTTCCCATTCTTGCTTGTTTGTAATTTCACTTCACGCATGTTTCCTTTCAATCTTTGCATTGCATTGCATATCCACATCACTTGAGTCAAAAGGGCAAATGATGATTTCTCTACTTGTGTAAATTTTATCGTAAGTAGTAATTTATCTACTAAGAAATTGGTTATAATCTAGGATTATGGAAAGATAGGGCATGTAGATTTGGAGGTTTATTTTGGTAACATGAATTTCATATATAAACATGCATATGTATCTTGTATTGAAAGCATAATTGTTGAAGTCCTAGCTCCTACTACTGCATGTTTCTACATCCTTAGTCCAACTCAGTCACTTTTGTTGGAGTTTAAACAACTATTTTCCATCATCAAAAATGGTTTTACCTTGTATCGGGGTTTAATTTTTCCCCATCAGCTTCTACATGTTACCAAGAAGTTTACACTTTTTTTCACCCCAAAAAAGTGAATGCAACCATAAAATTGCCGAATCATCATAAAAAAAAAAAGAGAAGAGAGAGAGCAAGCCAAAGGAAGCTAAGGATGCATATCATAATAAATCATGGGCTATATAGGCAGATTTATGCATTAGTGGAGTTTAGTTAGATTTCCTTGCATGTTATGAGAGAAAGAGCATATGCATATTTATGTAGAAAAGAAGTTGATCTAAAATAAGCTAAAGATGAAAGATGTCTCTTGAAAATCCTAAATCTTTATTTATAATCGTATTTAAGGTAGATTACTTTATGAAAAAGGTATAAATGTTTCTTCAAGATGAGAGGAACGGATGCCCAAAATGACGCAATACATCCACTTCCACTTCATATTGATGCTTGTTTGTTTTTTTTCTTGTTGTCAATGTTGCTTGTTCATTTGCACATATGTTGCCTATTTGTTCATGCATACTCATGTTGCCCGTTTCAATTATTTCTTTCATGCAAATTTTGCTTCATGTCATAATGCCTTCTCATTTATGCATATGATCAATTTTTTATTCCATATGTTGCCTATAGAAGAATTTGATGCCTAGAACTTTTTGTTTTTTAGAAAGACAATTTTAATTTATACTTCCAATCTAGGATAGGCTCATAAACCCAATGGTTCTCTATCTTTCCTCACCCTCAATGGAGCATGTGAGTGAGTTAGAGTTGTTTTATGAGTCTTAAACTTCTTTAGATATACATTACAATCCTAGAGAGATATAGGGTCAATGAAGTGGAACCGATCCTCTTACGTGTGACATTTAGTTGAATTGTCATGGTGAGAGGGTCGTACGGACCGCCTTTTACCAATATAATGCTTAGCTTGATGTATCACAACATTCATTTACATGTATGTCATTACAATATCTTTTAATTCATGTCTCTTGTCTCTTGTCTCTTCTCTCTTAGTCTCTTATGTGTTTTTACATGTCTTCTTATATCTCTTTCTATGTGTGAGAAGGTTCCACAGTCTTGCATTGAATCAATGAGGATAATCCATTGAGATTGTAAGGAGAAGTTTATGTTTATTCATAAATCATGACCCACATGCATTTATGCCATCCACAAATACCCATGCATATGTTTCACTTTTGAAAGTGTATAATTGCGGCCCTATATTAGAATTCTGGAGGATAAATTAATTTTTGGATATATATATATATATATATATATATAAACTTATTTATATAAATAAGACAGATGTTTCTAAAAATTGAAAATACACGATCCTGCACTAGTTGGAAATAATTAGTGCGTAACTACTATACATGCAAATCATACATGCAATCAACAATGATGGTGGTCATAACCTTTCAAATCTCATAGTGCAATTCTTATTTTGAGAGTCGTGATAAGTGTAGAATCACTAGAGTAAAGATACCATTTAGGGTAATAATGATGCAGACCTAATGCTCTCAACACAGAGATGTAAGCCATAAAAGGTTGCGGACTATGCCGAATCGGACTTATTTGGCTAAGTTGGAAGCAAAGTGAGCATAACGTGTAGATCGAGCAAAGCAACAATAATCTATAGCAGTCAGCAGATGATGCAATAGTGCAGATATGGCAGTCACCTTCTCTAACTCCCATTGGCTAAACATACTAGAGACACTCTCACAAGAACAAAAGGAGTGGTTCGAGTGTAGAGGATTGCTATAGTGTGCATTTTTGGATTGGAGGAGCATTCATCCCCATCCACAAATGAAAGATATCACCAAAGAGATAGTGCAACAGATAGATGGTAACGATGTCAATATTCAAGAGCTAAGCCTATGGATAGGGAGGACACTTTTTAGTTATCACTAGCTTCAATCGCACAAAAACTCCATGTGGCTAGCATGGAAATCACAACTAGTATAGAGCTTGTGGATGCAATAGAAACATGCATGTTAGGAAAACCTTGCTCCATTGAATATCGGTTTGCACAACTTTCAGATGATAATCCACCCAATTAAGTTGGGATTGCTTTTAATGAAAATGATTATATACTTGTAGGCAAAACATTATGGAGTGTCCTAGTAGTTGTTTGCATTGATGAAGGAATCGACTAAAACATAGGTGAATTGGGCCGAAATCATATTCAAAAAGTTAAAGAAGGAGGTGAGAAGATTGTTTCGGAGGTCCAAAAGAGTTGTTAATGTAGTGTTGGAATCCAAAGTTGGAGTCACATTTACTTTATTATTTATTATTTACCAAAAGCCCAATATTCTTACCTCGAGAATACACAGTATGAAGAGTGAAGGTTTGCCTTCAAATTTTAAAGAAGAGAAATGCAGAGAAAAAACTAGTAGAAGGAACTTCCCAAGACTAGATAATGAATGATAGAGATGAAGAAGAGCAGTCCTGAAGGCAATAGGTGGAGGATAATCAGCGGAAAGAAGCTGATGGGAAAGTTGTGGAAGAAGAAGCTAAGAGGAAGGCAAGAGAGGAAGAGGCAGCAGTAAGAGAGGAAGAGGAAGCACGAAAGAGATAAGAAGAAGTAGAGAAATAGCATCAGACTGAAGAAGAAAAACAAAGGAAGTCTGAAGCCGATGAAGAGCAACGTCGACAATAGCATGAACAAGGGGACCGCACAGGGGAGACATCTCATAAAATTCTGGTGTTACATACATTTTATTCATGCAGATTAAATGATATGTGGAAACAAAATGACGGTAAAGTAACGCTACCCTCAATTAGATGTGGTGATTTTACTTATCTTTAGATGTATAATAATGAAATAGTTCGTCTAGAACTTCTTGGAGGCCAAGCTAGAGGAATTCAGTGGAGTGTGGTCAGGTTGGAGGAGTTTCAAAAGAAGTATAATGCCATGATTTAGGAAAAGCATAAGTGGGAAGCAGAGAAAGCAGGAATGGTGGAAGAATTAAGCAAATTAAGGGTTGAGACAGAAAAAACCAGAGTGGAGAGTGAGAGGAAAGAAAGTGCAGTTCATGATGAATTAATGGAGGAGTTGAATGAAGCATTAATGGAAAATAATACGTTAAAGACAATGACAGAAGAAAATCAAAGATTATTGCTCGTCTTGAGGTGGAGGTCAGACAAACACAAAAGGCTCAATAGAAGTTAAAGAAGGTCAACAAGGAAGTTGCAACCAAGTTACAGAAAGAGGAACAAGAGATACAAAAGCTAAAGAACAAGGTGAAAAATCAGAGTGGAGAACTTAAAATGCAAAGCGTTTTGATTACGAAAGTACAAGAGAGACTGGCAGTGTAGAATTCCAAATTTATGGCACTTGAAGTTAAATTCCACGCTGTCCAAGAAAATTTTGATACAGTGTCTACATAATAGCTGGAATTATTGTTGTCAGGATCTTGCTCACGCGCATACAGAGATTACGGACGCAGAAAAACACACAGAAAATAGAGGCAACAAGAGACGAGACCGAATGCAAGATTGGGTGCAATCTCCCCCCATGCACTCATGTTTTGACAATCCACAGAGTGCATGTATTTATAGGAATTTTTGATTACGTCGAAAAGAGTGGTTACAAGAGGGCGGCTTTGAAAAGCAAGCGTGAAACTAAAAGTTGATAACTTTTACAGAAAGCCATTGCTTTCAATAACAGAAACTACGGTCTACAATGATCCTTATGCTAATCATTACTTTTTTAACAATAGAACCTTCTACGCAGGTTTATTTACAAGCTAAATAATAATTATTCAGATTATTGATATCCACCCTTTCACGCCTTGCACGCTCCTCATGAACCTTCAGCTGCTATATCAGAAACATCAAAAACATATTAATACATTAATAATATAACACTTTAGCAATGTATTGTTCAATAATATACAACATGCCTCCTAGTTGACAAGCAACTGACCTCAGTTGATAAAATAATTCAACACTCTAACAATTATAATGCAGTGTTCAACATATTCCATGTGACAATCCAACAATGCATTGGCTATTTTATTTTTCAATCCAACAATGCATTGGCTGTTCTATATTTCAATCCAACAATGCATTGGCTATTTTATATCTCAATCCAACAATGCATTGCTCAACAGATTCCATAAGGTATAACATGCCCCACAATTGAACAAGCAACTGACCTCAGGTGATAAAAGAATAAACATAGATGGCCAGTCACATGTTTCATCACTGAATAAAAATAGGCATGTGCCATGTAAGAAAAATACATGCATGGAAATGTTCATGGAGCTGTTACATTAATGTGTGTGTGTGTATGATATGCAGAAATTAAGTGGTCATAATGAGGTGTTAATTGTGTTTTATGTATCCATTGACATTCTTCAATAGAGTGATTTTTGTACTTAACCAAATATCGATGATATTGAGTACCTGTGCGTGTAGTAGTGACATCATAATCAATGATTTTCTCAGGAACTAAGATTTCAGATTGTTCTTCAATTAAAGGAGGGTCATCAAGAAGTGGAGCAAGTGGTAAAGTTCCTTTAAATGGTTTAAGTAAACTAATATGAAAAGAATTATGAATGGTCCAATGGGATGGAATATCTAATCGAAATGAATTATCATTAATTTTTTCTATAATGCGAAACGGTCCATAATAGCGTGGTGCAAGTTTAATTTTAGGATGCTGCAAAATATTTTTGAGACGTCTTTTAATTATTCGCAACCATACAAAATCATTTTCCTTGAATTCTTTGGCTAATCGTTTAGTATTGATAATACGTGTATATCGGTCTTGACTTTTCCTAATGTGCTCGTGAACATCATGAAGTATAGAAACGTGATCTTGAGCAATAGAATCAGCCATCGGAATGTCGGTTTGGGTGAGGGACATGGGAGTGGGAAGCTTTTTACCAAAAACTATTTCAAAAGGTGCACAACCAGTAGTGGTTTGTGAAGTGTTATTGTAAGCAAATTGAAGCAATGGCAACTTTTCATCCCAGTTATTAGGATTATCTAATGAATAACAACGCAATAAATCAAGAATAGTACTATTTGTAGCCTCACTCTGTCCATTACTTTCAGGATGAAATGCAGAGCTAAAATCTATTTTAGAACCAAAATGTTGAAATAAGGCAACCCAAAAATGATTACAAAACCTAACATCACGATCAGATAACATTACTTTAGGAAATCCATGATGTGGAAAAATGCATTTAATGAATAATTTTGCAGCTTGAGGTGCAGTCAAAGTTTTTCTACATGGAATGAAATATGCATATTTACTAAACCTATCAACTATTGTCCAAATCATATTATTATGTGATGAAGTGATAGGAAGACCTGTGATAAAATCCATAGAGATTTGTTCCCATGGTTCATTTGGAATAGGAACTAGCATTAATAATCCAAATGGTTTACCATGATGACGTTTGACACGCTGACATACAATGCATTGATAAACATAATGTGCAATGTCTTTTTCCATGTGTGGCCAAAAGAAGAAATCTTTGCAAGCAGAAATGGTGCTTTGTATGCCTCTATGACCCATGTAAGATGGTTCATGCATTTCTTTAATGAGAAAATCTTTAAAAGCTTGGGTTATGCACAATCTATGTTGAAAATAGAGAAAACCATTATGAAATGTATAATGTTCATCAGATAAAGATGCAGCATTGTTGAAGTCACGCCATGCACGTGAAAAATACAAATCAGATGCATAAGTGGAAACCATTTCTTGAAAAGAATGAATTTGGATGGCAGAAATATTATTCAAAACAACAGAATGCAAAGGAAAACGGCTAAGAGCATCCGCTACAACATTAGCTTTACCAGGCTGATATTGTATCATGGGTTGGAAATTTTGAATGAATGATGCCCATTTAAGATGCCTATCAGAGATTAAGGGCTGATTTAATAAATGTTTAATAGCCTATTGATCGGTTTTGATTAAGACCTCAAAGCCCATAAGATAGTGTTTCCAAATTCGCAAAGCATGCACAACTGCTAACAATTCTTTATCATACGTACTATAATTATGCTCTGAGGGTTTAAGCTTTCTACTCTCAAATGCAATGGGATGGTCATTTTGCATCAGAACAGCACCTATTCCTGAACCACTAGCATCATTAACAACATGAAAGGGTTGTGAAAAATCAGGTACTTGTAAAATAGGTGCATGTGAAAGTGCATGTTTAAGTTTGTCAAAGGACTGTTGTTGGGTAATTCCCCATGCAAATTTTATTTTCTTTTTCAACAACAAGGTAAGAGGCAATGCTAAATAAGAAAAATTTCAAACAAACTTCCTATAGAAACTAGCCAACCCAAGAAAAGAACAAACATCATTGACTGATTGTGGTGTAGGCCATTCTATGATAACTCTAATCTTTTTCGGATCCACATGCACACCTTCACTTGAAATAATATGTCCTAAATATTCTAGCTTACGCTCAAAGAAATAACTCTTTTCAGGATTAGCATAAAATGTGTTCTCTCGTAACAAATGAAAAACTGTTTCAAGATGCTTTTCATGTTCACTATCATTCTTACTGTAAATAAGTATGTCATCAAAGAATACAAGAACAAAAGCTTGGTAATCAAGAAAAATATTGTTCATCATTCGCGCAAATGTAGCAGGGGCATTAGTAAGTCCAAAGGGCATTACCATAAATTCATAATGGCCATTTTGAGTTCTAAATGCAGTCTTAAAAATATCACTTTGTGTCATACGAATCTGATGGTAACCCGATTTAAGATCAATTTTACTAAAGACACAAGCTCCTCGTAACTTATCTAAGAGATCATCTATTCGAGGAATAGGGTATCTATTCTTGATCGTGATCTTGTTAAGGGCTCGATAATCAATGCACATTCGATAAGTTTTATTCTTCTTCTCTACTAAGAGAACTGGTGCTCCAAATGGGGAAGAACTAGGCCTTATAAGTCCTTTTTGTAGTAGGTCTTTTACTTGATTTTCTATTTCCTTTTGATGTAGTGGGCCATGTCTATAAGGTGCTTTATGAGGAGGAGAACTACCAAGGACTAAGTCTATGCTATGGTCAAAGGATCCTCGAACTGGTGGTAGTTCAGAGGGATATTCAGACATAAAACAATCCTTATAAGTACTCATGAAAGGTTTATATGCATCTGGAAGTGTATGAGTATAATCATTGATGACATTGACAAAAACAATGCATGAGTTGAATCCTTTCCTAAATGCACGTTTTACTTGAGTGTGACTAATCAATAGAAATGGCTGGAAATCATGCCGTGCAGACAAAGTAATGATTTGACCTTTTAAAGCAAACTTAAAGGTATGAGTATAGTAGTCAATACGTGGGTTATAATGGTGACGAAAAGGCATACCTAGTATAACATCATAAGATTGCAAAGGTGCAATTAAAAATGTTCGTGAATCAACATAAGGGCCTATGCTAATCGTAACATCTTGCACTTCTCGTGTTACATTATAACGACTACCTTGAAATGCAGCTTTCACTTTATACAAAGAAGGAAACATTTGTAATTTAAGTTCTTGTACTAATAAATGTGAAATGAAGTCATGTGAACTACCATCGTCATGTAGAATTTTAACTAGTTTGTTATTTATTGTACCCTGCATGCAAAGAAGAGAGTGTAGAGAGATATCGTTACCCAAGGTACTTAAATCCTTCTCCAGTGATTCCTCTGTCCAAACAAGAGGAATTTCTTCATTATAGACCTCCATGTTATGCAATCGAGCTGTAGCCGGTTTCATATGAAGAGGTTGCAATCTGCACCTTATTTTTGTATGTCCAGGTTTACCACAATTCCAGCAAGTGATTCGTGGTCGCTTCTGTTGGGCATTCACTGCTGAAGTTTGAAGGGTAGGTGGTTTGGTTGGTTGGAGAGATGAAGCAACGGGTGGAGTTGAGTAATTGGATTGTGGAGGACGAGGAAAACGAGGGTAAGATGGGGCATTAGAATTACGCTTCATAGGAAATGAAGGTTTAACAGGAAATGGTCGTGGACGTGGTTGTTGTAGACGGAGTGACTTGGTTATGGACTCGAATTCTTTTTCTGCATCATAAGCAAAAGATATAGCCTCGTTGAGGGTTGTAGGTCGTAGGGTGTGAAGCTTAGCTTGGATTCCCACCTCCAAACCATCTTCGTATTTCTGCTGCAAGATATCTTCTGATACATCTTCAAGCATTCGTACAAGTAGTAAATTTTGCCAGAACCGCTCTGTGTAGGTAGTAACCGTATCACCCTCCTTCCATGTAAGGGTCGTCCATGCTCGTCGAACATGCAAATGGTATTGAGGAGGAAGAAATGAATCCTTCACGTTTTCTTGAAAAGCCTTCCAAGTTGTTGGACGCTCCGTACTGTGCCGCAGGACATTCCACCAGAGTTGTGCTTTACCTACTAAATAGTTAGTGGCAAATTTAACTTTTTCACTTTCAGCATACATTTCATCGCTATAAAAATCATCAAACTGCGACAACCAAGAAAGTACTAAAGGCCCATCCTTTCGGCCATCAAATCGTAGAAACTGGTAGTTTCTATTACCAATCTTTGAATGAGTAACATCAGATTGGGCAGACACAATAGCTTTTACTACTCTCGTAAGGTTGTCTTCCTCAGCTTGCATCTTTTGGAGGATTTCATCACGTTGTCGGATCTCGTTCTGAGCTCCTTGAAGCTCATGCCGCAAGAGCTCTAGTTGTTGTTCAAGTGTTGCCGCAAGTAGAGGTGAATTACTGTAATCCTCCATGGTGCTCTTGGACCCTTGCTCTCAACCTTGCTGTATTGAACCTTCTTGTTTGCAACCTTGGTGTCTCGATCCCGTGTTCTCAACCTTGCTTGGTATCTTGAACACTCAATCAAGTGCCACCCAAGGATTTTGAAGGAATTCACACTTCCAAGCTAGCTCATTGGAAAAACTATCGTTCCGAGAACTTTTCCAACGGTATATTACACGCCTCAATCTGACCTACGGATTGAAAGATACACTTGATTCTTTCTTGGGTCCAATCTTGAAATCGACGCGCGCACCTTCCACAAGTATTAAAGAGAGAGAACTTGAGTACAACTCCAAGAGATGGTGGAGTGGTCAAAGTACTTCCCTTGAAAGTAGGAGGTTGTGGGTTCAAATCCTCCTACCTTAGGAACTCTAAACCTCTCTATTACCACTCAAAAATTAAAATTGCTTCGCGCGTAGCCAACGGCTGCCAATGGTCGCCAAGGGAGCTTTGGGTGCCAATGTTGCCAATGTATTGCCTAAGTTATTGCCTAGAAACAGAAACAGAAACAGAAACAGAAACCGAAACCGAAACCGAAACCGAAAACGGAGATGGAGAAACAGAAACCGAAACCGAAGACGAAGATGGAGATGGAGATGGAATCGGAATTCAGAATCGCGAACAGAGAACAGAACCCTCTGTATTGACGCGTGCAGAGCTCTGATACCATTGTTGTCAGGATCTTGCTCACGCGCATACAGAGATTACGGACGCAGAAAAACACACAGAAAATAGAGGCAACAAGAGACGAGACCGAATGCAAGATTGGGTGCAATCTCCCCCCATGCACTCTGTTTCGACAGTCCACAGAGTGCATGTATTTATAGGAATTTTTGATTACGTCGAAAAGAGTGGTTACAAGAGGGCGGCTTTGAAAAGCAAGCGTGAAACTAAAAGTTGATAACTTTTACAGAAAGCCATTGCTTTCAATAACAAAAACTACGGTCTACAATGATCCTTATGCTAATCATTACTTTTTTAACAATAGAACCTTCTACGCAGGTTTATTTACAAGCTAAATAATAATTATTCGGATTATTGATGTTCGCCCTTTCACGCCTTGCACACTCCTCACGAACCTTCAGCTGCTATATCAGAAACATCAAAAACATATTAATACATTAATAATATAACACTTTAGCAATGTATTGTTCAATAATATACAACAATTACAGAGTTGGAAAGACAGATAGATCAATGGAAGAAGCATTGTGTAGATGTGAATGTAGTTGCATAAACTAAGGAGATAGAAATCATTGAATTAAAGAAAAGTATCTCAGTTTTGGAGTTAACAAACAAAGTAAAGTTAGATGAAGCACATAAGCTTACTGAAGAATATATAGATAAACTAACTTATATAACTTTAGTTTTTGATAATATGTTGGAGAAATCATAGAATCAGATACCGAAGTTATAAGCAACAACAATTAGTTGTAGAAGTGCAAGTCAATAGCTATTAGATACGCAGGAGTTTTTTGAAGTAGAAATTCGACTTGTCGAGGAGAATTAAGAAGAGATGTTCAAAGAGCTTCAGTATGATATAGAAAGAATAATGTTCCCAAAAACGCAAAATAACGATGATGATCTGTAAATATCTTATTTTGTGATGAGTGGGTTCAGATCCAACATGCGTGTCACTGTTAGCAACCGATGTGGAGGACCACAATTTCTTGTAAATTTCATATAGTGGGGAAAAAAGGGATTTATTGATGCGGAGATTTCAATACTTTTTAGAGTATGTAATTTTGGTGTTTTATTGTAAATTCCAAAGTATGGAATGGTGTGAAGGTTACAAAGAAGAATAGAGTAGTTCATCCTGATACGTTGTGTTGCAGAGAGCCGAGTTCAAAGGAAGACAATACATAATGGTAGATTTCAAAAATTCTATCAAATGTTGCTCTGTACTATTGATGCACAATCATACTGTATTCCAGAATGATGTATAACTATCTTACCAATCAATGAGTACTTTCTATTGCTGAAATCATTTTATCTCTGAATTGTTTTTTGTGTACGGAGTCTCTAAGCATTATGTAGTGTACTATTCTAAAGTCTATGCAGTGCAAACTAATAAGGAATGTAAATGCATGTTTATGGGTGCAAATGTATTCATAAATCCCCATTCCCATACACATTCCTTTGGATACTTGGTGTTATGTTTTTACTCAAGTATGGTACCGTGTAAACATCACTCATGGAGATGGCGAGGTGTATGGTCAAGAGTCAGGCTTTACCACATAATTTCTGGCTTGAGGATGTTATGTGTGCAACATATGTACTTAACAGGTGTGCCACTAAAGCATTGCAGTCTATCACTCCATATGAGACTTTGCATGGTTGCAAGCCATCTATTTCTCACTTGTGTGTTTTTGGTTGTCCAGCATATGCATTAGTGCTTGAATAGCAACACAGGAAATTGGATGATAAAGCAGTGAAATGTATTTTAGTTGGGTAAAATTCTAAAAGAAAAGGCTATCATCTACATCATCCACATACTAAATGCATTTTGGTTAGCCGTGATTTTGTTTTTGTGGAAGATGCTATTCAACCATTACTTTCATGTACTAAGGAGACATCAATAAGCTCCAAAGACATGTATGAAACCTTGCTGCCTCTTTTTACAGGTAGATAGTCTAGTGTTGGTCAAAATGAGGCAACTTTTCAACATTTATAGGTTTCATGTGATGATGTAGATCATTCCATTTCTAATGCAGATTTACATGATGCACTTGTTAGTGAGAGAACTGATATAGAGGAGGCAAAAACTATGCCTAAATGGCTGGTGCAAATAATGTGAGATAGAAAATTAGATGCACCTCTATCATATCGTACTCATTCAAGCATTCATAGTTCTTCTTTTGCATCAGATTGCTATGCTATGGCTGCCTCTAGTCTCTGTGATGAGAATTAGTCTTTTTCGTTTGATGAAGCAAAAAATTCTCAAAATTGGATGGCTGCTATGCAATAATAATATGATGC
Source organism: Ceratopteris richardii (assembly GCA_020310875.1). Classification (NCBI taxonomy): domain Eukaryota; kingdom Viridiplantae; phylum Streptophyta; class Polypodiopsida; order Polypodiales; family Pteridaceae; genus Ceratopteris; species Ceratopteris richardii. The sequence goes on along the minus strand of CM035412.1, from coordinate 88,896,787 downwards.
TATTATGAAAAATGGTACATGGTCTTTATGTGACTTGCCTCTTGGCAAGAAGTCTATTGGCACTAAGTGGGTATACAAGTTGAAGCATAATCTTGATGGAACAATTGAGAGGTATAAGGCTAGGCTTGTTGCAAAGGTTTATGCTCAAGAAAGAGGTATTAATTTTGATGAGACCTTTGCTTCTACATGTCAAATGAATACTTTTCATAACATCTATGCACTTGCAATTCATCATGGTTGGAATGTACATAAGTTGGACATTCAAACTGCATTTCCGAATGGTGACTTGCATGAAGAGGTGTATGTTTTTTAGCCCCAGGCCTTTGTGCAAAAAGGGCAGAAAACCAAGTGTGTAGGTTGAAAAAGGCATTATATTGTTTGAACACCGCATGCTTGGTATGAAAAGATACATACCTACCTGATTGCACATGGTTTTCAGAACAATCTAATTGAGAGCACCTTATATGTTAAGCATGCAAATGATGTGCTTCTCATCATTGTTGTGTATGTTGATATGCTACTCATTAGTCCTTATGAGAAGCATATTGTTGATTTTAAGGCTGTGTGCACCACATGATTGGTATGAAAAGATACATGCCTGCTTGATTGCACATGGTTTTGAGAACAATCCAACTAAGAGCACCTTATATGTTAAGCACGCAAATGATGTGCTTCTAATCATTGTTGTCTATGTTGATGACATGCTGCTCACTTGTCCTAATGAGAAGCATATTGCTGATTTTAAGGTTGATTTGCATGCCTCCTTTGAGATGTCACATTTGGGGCATTTGCATCATTATTTGGGCATTCAGTTGATGCATGTGGATGGAATAGCTTTGTGTCAAAAAAATATATTGACACATTATTGCAATGCTTTTGGTCTATAAGATTGCAAACATATTGCAAGTCCTATGGAAGCAAGTTTATGTTTGAGTCTTCATGATGTTGGAGATGCATTTGATGTTGTTCTCTACTAGCAATTTTTTGGATGCTTGATTTACTTATGCATAACTCGGCCTGATATTGAGGTTCTTGTCTCTCAGATGAGCAAGTTTATGCACTACCTAGGTGTCAAGCATTGGTAGGTGGTTAAGCACATCTTTTGTTACTTGAGTGCCCGACTACTTGGATTGTTTATCCCAAGGGCGGATCACTATCACGATATTTACATGCTTTTTTGGACTCTAACTAGGCTAGTTGCTACAACACTTGTATGTCCACTAGTGGTTCTTGCTTCATGCTTGGTAGCCCATGCATATCTTGGTTGAGAAAGAAGGAGCCTACTCTAGCTACTTCTAGTTGTGAGGTTGAGTATAGGGTAGCTTTCACAATGACTATTGTGTGTGTGGCGCAGATGCCTTTTGGTTGATTTGGGTTTTGGTCAGGCTTCTACCACCACCATCTTTAGTGACAGTCAGAACACATTAGCAGTTGCAAGGAACCTTATGTTCCATGCTCACACAAAGCACATTGAGGTGCACTATCATTATGTCAGGGAGAGGTTCTCTACTAGAGAGACCAATTTGGCATATGTGCCCACACAGGATAACATTGCATAAATAAGATTTTGGTTTCAAAAAATCATGGTTTTTTTACCCTAAAAGACATTGTGACCTCCACAATGTTTTTATCTACTTGAACTTAGGAATAAATCTTTTCTTAGCTATGTATGAATTCGTAGAAAAGAATCTTATTTTATTAGTCTTTTCAATAAATAAGGGAATCCAAAAAGATAACGTGACACGTTTCTCATTTGTTATGTCCTGATGTTCACATTGTAACTCCATTTCTCTAATGTATTTGTGATCTCTACCTAAGATCAATAAGTTTCTTTATCAAGATTCTTTTGTAGCACACAAAGAAGTCTACTCTTGGACTCAATTGTAAAAATGTAACGTTGAAAAAATCATATGGCTTGTAGAATGAAAATATATTTCTCTTTTTCCAAACATTTCACACATTATTGGCATGCTTGGATACTTCAGGGGCACATTTTCAAAACTATAGTTTGAGTTTTAAGAATCCTTAAAATATTGCGGGCTATCATGGTAGAGATATCCCAAGGTATTTATCAAGTTGCATAGCGCCTATTTCTAGAAAAGAAAAAAAGATGTTGTTCATTGTAACCTTAAAAAACTTTTAGGCTCTATATCCAAAGTGGGGGTCTTTCAATACTCTCTTAGCTATTGATGATATTTACTCTCTTACTTCCATGTTTTTCCACTTCAGTGATTTAATGAAAATAGTTGGCATCTATACTTTATTCTCATCATTGAATATTTTTATATTTCCACTTTACTATGCTTACAATGTTTGATATTCAAATAATATATCGATGGCATCAATACTCTTACTTTTAGAATATAATAATTCTAGTTGTTGATATATTTAGGTAGTGATGTGTGTGAACACACTAGGACTGCCGGGGCACTTTTTTCCCTCTTTAGGAGGTTTTTTTCCCCTGGCTTGTTTATACGCCTATTGCCCGAATGGGCTACTTATCTTTGTACATTCTCTAGTAATACATTCAGTATTGTGTATTTGTGCTCCAAGCTTCTTCTTCTTCCTTGTGCTGTTCCGTGCTTCCGCAGATGTCTATCTCCAACAATTGGTATCAGAGCAGGTCTTCGCTTCATCTAGGGCACCGTTGACACTCCTCCGTTTGTAGTCTCAGATTCGCACAAAATTTGGTGATCATACTCAAGGTGTTTCAGAGATCAAAACAGCTTTGCTGTCTGGTGCCGAAATCGCGATCTGAGCTCATTTCGGCCTCCGAACGCACTATCATAGCGCTTGTGCAAGCTATTTTGTCTTTTTGTGCCAAAGGTATATACCAGTTTCTGTTCGCCAGTATGAGCATCTCGAAGTCTGCTACAGGTCTAGTGAAATTTGTCTGGGCAGTTCTGTTCAACTTTTTGAGATACAGTCAATTTTTTGCATCAAGGTATTTTACTCACCGGCCATGGCTGAAAGCAGTGATGTATTCCGTATGTTGGCTGTTGAGGATAAGTTGGATGGTACCAACTACCCATTATGGGCTTATATGATGCGACATGTATTGGTTGCAAAAGGATTATGGAACATTGTGTAGGGTGTTGAAAGACGTCCTGTTACACCTCTGACTACGGGTACTGCAAATACAGGTGTTGGAGCTGATGAAGATGGTGTCGAAGATGATATTCCGCAGATTCCTGTTCGTGCTGTTGTTTCTGCTGCACCTACTATAGAGTAGATTCGTTGGCATGGCAGAGATGCCCAGGCACATGCATTGATAGCTTTGTCTGTCAAACATGCCATTATTCCTCACATTCGCTCTTGCAGAACAGCTAAGGATGCTTGGGATACACTTACCACATTGTACCAAGCTAGGAATGAGGCTCGTCTTGCTTACCTCCGAAAATAGTTGGAGAGTGAGCACATGAATGAAGGTGATTCTATGGACAGTTTCCTAACAAAGATCAAAGACTTGAAGGAACAATTGATTATAGATGAGGTTATACCAGATAGCTCACTTGTGCAGACCATTCTGAATGGTCTTCCTGATTCATATTAGAGTTTTGCTTCTACTCTTCGGTTGATGATGAAAGGCAATCCAAATGCCTTATCATTTGAGGAGTTAGTCTCTGTTCTATTGCGGGAAGATCAATCCAGGCAAAACAGGTCCATTATGCGAGTTGTAGATCAAGCCTTCCTAGCTAGTCAGAAGGGCAAAGGAAAATGGAGCTCTTCAACTAGTAAGCAGAAATCTGCTAATTTTGCATATTCGAAGAAGGAAGATAAAGATGAGAAGAAATCAGAAAAGCAGAAATTGTTTTATAAGTACTGTAAAGGGAATGATCATATCATAAAGAACTATCCAAAACTGGCTGCAAAAGAGGCAAGAAGAAAGAGGCTGGAATGGTTGTTGCAGAAGCCTCTTTACCAAAAATGGAGTCTGCTAATCTTGTGTAGGAAGAAGAATGGGTGTTCACTACTGTTTGCAGTTTTAAACCATCTTCTCATGAGCAGTGCATGTCTGCAGTAGACTCAGATGTTTGGTACTTTGACAGTGGGGCGACCAAACATATTACCTCGCAGTGCAGTTTCTTCTCTTCACTCGAGCCTGCCCCTACAGGGAATACTGTTACATGCGCCAACAACTCCTCTTATCCTGTTATGGGAGTTGGTAAGGTCATTTTGACTACTACTGATGGTAGTTCTTTCACTTTGTCATATGCTTTATTTATGCCAAGAATCAAGAAGAATCTGTTATCAGTTCTTGCATTAGCCAAGATTGGCTTGGTTGAAAAATTTGTTGATGACAGATGTACAGTTCATGATCTCTCAAATGGTGAGGTTATTATTGCTTCTGGCATTTTATGTCGTGGGCTGTATAAGCTCATAGACTATGAAAGATCTGAAAATGATTTGGCATGTGCAGTAAATGATTCTCAGGCTATGTCAGATGCAAAGCTTTCGCATGCACACTTTGGTCATCTGAATTTTGCTAGTTTGCTACGCCTGTAGAAATCTGAAATGGTGTCCTCTTTGCCCAAACTTGAGGCACCTGGAAAACATGTTTGTGAAGGCTGTATTTTGGGCAAAATGCAGCGTTCCTCCTTTCCAAAAGATGGTTCAGTTCGGGCTACATAGAAATTGCAGCTTGTACATACTGATGTTTGTGGTCTTATGTAGACACCCTCTTTTGGAAATTACCTTTACTTCATGACTTTCATTGATGATTTTTCCAGGCATGCATGGGTATATCCACTCAAAGCAAAGTTCCAAGTGTTCATGTGCTTTAAATAGTTTTGGTTTTGGTTGAAAATCTATCAGCATGTAAAATGGGCACCCTCCGTTTTGATCGAGGGGGGGAATATATGTCTTCTAATTTTAATGCATTTTTGGCTGAACGTGGGATAAAACACCAGTGTACAGTGTCGTATACACCTCAATTGAATGGAGTTGCTGAAAGAAAGAACATGTCACTCATGGAGATGGCGAGGTGCATGGTCAAAAGTCAGGCTTTACCACATAGTTTCTGGCTTGAGGCTGTCATTTGTGCAGCATATGTACTGAACAAGTGTCCCATTAAAGCGCTGCAGTCTATCACTCCATATGAGGCTTGGCATGACTGCAAGCCATCTGTTGCTCATCTGCATGTTTTTGGTTGTTTGGCATATGCATTAGTGCCTGAACAACATCACAGAAAATTGGATGATAAGGCAGTAAAATGTATTTTTGTTGGGTATAATTCTGAAAGTAAAGGCTATCGTCTGTATCATCCACAGACTAAACGCATTCTGGTTAGCCGTGATGTTGTCTTTGTGGAAGATGCTATTCAGCCATTGCTTTCATGTACTAAGGAGACATCTGTTAGCTCCAAAGACATGTATGATACTTTGATGCCTCTTTTTACAGGTGGATAGTCTAGTGCTGGTCCTAATGAGGCAACTTCTCAGCCTTTGTAGGTTTCATATGATGATGCAGATCATTCCATTTCTGATGCAGATTTACATGATGCACTTGTTGATGAGAGAGCTGATATTGAGTAGGCAAAAACTATGGCAAAATGGCTGGTGTAGACTTTGCGTGACAACAAATTAGATATACCTTTGCCATATCCTACTCGTTCATGCTCTCATAGTGCCTCCTTTGCATTAGATTGCTATGCTATGGCTCTGTCTAGTCTCTGTGATGAGAATGAGCCTGTTTCTTTTGATGAAGCACAGAATTCAGAAAATTGGATGGCTGCTATGCAATCTGAATATGATGCTATGTTGTTCTCTATCAGCAGGCTATTGGATGCTTTATTTACTTATGCATTACCTGGTGAGATATTAAGTTTGCTCTCTCACAGATGAGCACGTTTATGCATTGCCCAGGATTCACGCATTGGAAGGCAGTTAAGCGCATATTTCGCTACTTGAGTGGTACTCAGCTACTTGGGTTGTTTTATCCCAAGGCGGGATCACTACCGCCAGATTTGCATGCTTTTTCTGACTCAGATTGGGCTGGTTGCTATGACACTCGTGTGTCCACCAGTGGTTTTTGTTTCATGCTTGGTAGCTCATGTATATCTTGGTTGAGCAAGAAGCAGCCTACTGTGGCCACTTCCAGTTGTGAGGCTGAGTATAGGGCAGCTTTCACAGCGATTGTTGAGTGTGTGTGGCTCAGATGCCTTATGGCTGATTTGGGTGTTGGCTAGTCTTCTACCACCACCATCTTCACTAACAGTCAGAGTGCATTGTCAGTTGCGAGGAACCATGTGTTCCATGCTCGCACTAAGCACATTGAGGTGCATTATCACTATGTCAGGGAGAGGTTCTCTGCTGGGGAGATCACCTTGGCATATGTGGCCACACAAGAGAACATTGCAGACCTTTTCACGAAGGCTCTGCCTAGGGAGAAGTTTGAAGCTCTCCGCAAAGCTTTGGGCTTACTTCCTTTTGTGGAGTGATTTCCACATAGCTTGGCACTTCCTTATACATGAGTGCGAGCTGCTTGTTCACAGCATCACTCCCAGGGGGGATTTGTTGATATATTTAGGTAGTGATGTGTGTGAACACACTAGGACTGTCGGGGAACTTTTTTCCCTCTTTAGGAGGTTCCCCCCCCCCTTGTATATATGCATATTGCCCTAATGGGCTACTTAACTTTGTACATTCTCTATTAATACATTCAGTATTGCATGTTTGTGCTCCAAGCTTCTTCTTCTTCCTTGTGCCGTTCCCATGCTTCCGCAGACGTCTATCTCCAACACTAGTAGGGTTTATTTCATATTCCTATCAATTTTCTTAAGTTTATTGCCTTTTGGTTAAAAGGGATCTAAACAAAATAATTATTCCATAAAGAATTCTTGCAAATAATTTCCTATCGTTTTTCTTTCTTCTGTTTGTGGCTCTTCCCTAGTTGGTGGAACTGGTAATCGAACATTTATCTTCTACATAACAAGATCATCTAGTCTATCATCCAAATCTTTGGGATCTTTGAACAAGAATGTTTAATGACCACTTTTCCTATGTCCTTGGCTCTGTTTTCCAATACCTTTACTACTTTTCTTTAAGCATGTTTTTATGCTTATTTTGTGAAGGTTTTTACACTTATGTGTTCCTCGAGTAGCTTTGATGTGAACCTTTTCCCTATCGATGGGCACTTTTTACTCTAGTGTTGGCTAGAGGTTTTTTCCCCATGTTATCACATACTTGATACTCTCATATGTGGTGGTACTTTGTACTTAGGGATATTATTCAGCTCTTACTTCAGTTCAGCTCATCGTTAATAGAGAGAGCTATTCCAGCCATCATCTTCTCCGTGTGTCTTGCTGCGTTTGTGCTTCTTGTGTGTCTCTCGCACTTCTACACTTATGTATTCCTCGAGTAGCTTTGATGTGAACCTTTTCCCTATACATGGGAACTTTTTACTCTAGTGCTGGCTAGAGGTTTTTTCCCCATGTTGCCACATACTTGATATTCATATGTGGTGGTACTTTGTACTTAGGGATATTATTCAGCTCTTACTTCAGTTCAATTCATCATCAATAGAGAGAGCTATTCCAGCCATTGTCTTCTCCATGTGTCTTGCTGCATTTGTGCTCCTTGTGTGTGCTTCTTGTGTGTCTCTCGCACTTCTACACACACCCAACTATGGTATTGCAGAGCACGTTAAGCTCCTTCTCAAGTTTTAGTTTTCTGTGTCACAACGCGCATGCACTTTTAACAATGCAAATCGACTTCGGAGCATAGAACTATGAATTTCAGCAGTCAAGAAACATTTCCACTAGGTGCACTAGGTGCACTAGGGTTTTACCCCCATTTCAAAGCCATTCATGCAGACAGAATCTCCATCAGAGTGACGGTTTCTGAGCTGAAATTTCAGCACTTATTTTCGCTTTCGTCAAAGTGAAGATTTTGTCACATTCTTGTTCCTTAGTGAAATCGTGGGCAGCAATGACTTGTTTGGCATGCTTCAAGTTGAAGATAACCTTGTGGTCTTACATGATGAAGCATGTTCTTGTTGCAAAAAAACTTTGGAACATAGTGGCTGATGTAGATTGAAGACCGACAAGTGCTTCTACTTCACAGTCTACTGTCACAGATGGGGCTTCTTCTTCGAGTACAGTGGTTTCTCCTTCTCCACCTACATAGGAGCAGCTTAGATGGGATGGAAAAGATGCTCAAGCTCATGCTTTGATTGTCACTTTTTGTGAAGTTTCGTATAGTTCCACACATTCGGTCATGCTCTACATCACGACAGGCATGGGACACTCTTGCTTCTTTGTATGACGTGCGTAATGAAGCACGTGTTGCATACTTGAGGAAGCAACTTGAGGATGTATGTATGGCTGAAAATGATTTGGTGGATGTGTATGTGACATGCATCAAGGACTTGAAAGAGCAATTGGCAAACATAGATGAGATCATTCCGGATGCATCACTCATTTTTACATTGTTGAAAGGATTACCAGAATCTTTTTAAAGCTTTGCTACTACACTCCATTTGGTTGCAAAAGGGAATCCCAATATGTATGCATTTGATGAGGTTGTGTCTCTTCTTTTGCAAGAAGAGCAATCTAGAGTGAATAGGAGTGGTTTGATTGAGGGAATGCAAGCACTTGCTATCTCTCAAAAGGGAAAAAACAAGTATGGTTCAGCTTTGGGTTCATCAAAACCAAAGCCTCAACCTTGCTCTTCCACTCATTCCTCTAATGATGCTGATTTGCAAAAGAAGAAGAGATGCAAATATTATCAGAAGGTTGGTCATACTATTGATGAGTGTAGAAATCTTGCTAAACGCAATGAAAAGAAGAAGGAATCCGGCATCTCTATTGCTGAAAATTCAACAAATGCAAAGAATGATGAAGCTAACATGGCTCAAGATTTTTGGGCATGTATTGTTATATGTCATTATGATGCTTCTTTGCATTCTAAATGTATGGTTGTGAGTGAGGCTGATTCAGATTGGTTCTTTGATGATGGTGCTTCAAAGCACATAACATCATGCAAAAGATTTTTTGCCTCTTTGAAAGATGCATCCAAAGGAGGACATGTGGTGTGTGCAAACAATGCCTCTTATCCTATCATTGGAGTAGGAGAAATTGAGCTTACGGCTGAAAATGGAGGTGTGATTCTCTTAAAAAGTGCATTGTATGTGCCTGGTATAAAGAAGAACTTAATTTCAATTCCATTGATTGCCAAAGCTGGACTTCATGTACACTTTGTTGATGATAAGTGTATTGTTCATGATTTCAGCAATGGTGATGTTATCGTGATGTCCGGTACATTATGTAATGGTTTGTATCACATGGATACATACAAGAGGGCTGCCTCGGGCTGCCGCAAATGCCTTGGTTGCTCATACTTCTTCCATGGCTGAAATGGAGCTTCGGCATGCTCATTTTGGTCACTTGAACTTCAATAGTTTGCTTTACTTGCAAAAGAAGGACATGGTTATCGGTTTTCCTACACTTGAGTCCATTGAAAAGCATGCATGTGAAGGTTGCATTCTTGGAAAAATGCATCGTGCTTCTTTTCCAAAAGATAGTCATACACACACTACAAGAAAATTGCAGCTTGTTCATAGTGATGTATGTGGTCCCGTCAAGACTCCATCTTTTGGGAAGCATGTATATTTTGTTACCTTCATTGATGATGCTACTCGCCATACATGGTTGTATCCTATGAAAGCAAAGAATGGGGTATTTTCTCGCTTGCTTCAAAGCATTTTTATCTATGGCTCAAAATTCTTCTTCACAAAAGCTTTTGACTCTACGCACGTGGTGGTGAATACATGTCACATGAGTGTAATGATTTTCTTCGTGAAAGAGGTATTTCACACCAATGTAGGGTGCCATATACACCTCAACAAAATGGTGTTGCCGAGTGTAAAAATAGAACTCTTTTTGAAATGGCACGATGTATGGTTAAAGGAAAGCATCTTCTTGATAAGTTTTAGATGGAAGCGGTCATGTGTGCAAATTATGTGTTGAATCACTGCCCTACAAAAGCATTGAGATTCATCAATCCTTATGAGGCGTGGAATGTTCATAAGCCTATGGTTAGTCATATGCATGTGTTTGGTTGTTTGGCATATGCTCTTGTGCCATCACAACAATGTCACAAACTTGTGAAAAGATAAAGAAATGTATATTTGTTGGTTATAGTGCTGAAAGTAAGGGATATCATTTGTACCATCCATTGACGAACACAATTATTGTGAGTCGAGATGTGCTATTTTTTGAAAATTCAGTTTTCCCTCTACTCGAATGCAAAAAACAGCCAACAGTTAGCTCACAAGATGTGTTCGATACACTCATGCCTTTATTCCAAAATGGTGTGCTTGACTATAGCCATGTAGACCAGCCAACTGAGGCTCAAAGGGCTGAAAAATTCCATCCAAATAGGACTGAAAATGTAGAGAATTTCTAGCCAAACATGGCTGAAAAAATTCAGCCAAAATTTGTCAAAACTGCTAGAAATTTCCAGCCACATATGGCTGAACATTTGCATCAAAATATGGCTGAAAATGAGCATGAAATTCAGCCCACACATGATGTACATGTTGAAGATGTATTGCATAATGAACACATGTCTATCAAGAGTGCACAATCTATGCAAAAAAGGCTAAAACAGACTTTGCAGGACAGCAAATTGAGTGCACCTTTACTTGGTAGAACAAGATCAAAAGCTCTCACCATGCATCAAGTAATTTTGTGGATTATTCTCTTATTGCTAGAGCATGTAATGAAGAGCCACTTTCTTTTGAAGATACATGTGACAATCCACAATGGATGAGTGCTATGCAATCAGAAATGGATTCCATATAGAGGAATGGTACTTGGGAGTTATGTGAATTGCGAAAAGGAAAGAATGTCATTGGTACAAAGTGGGTTTACAAAATTAAGAAAAAATCTGATGGTAGCATTGATCGCCACAAAGCTAGATTAGTTGCCAAAGGATATGCGCAACAATATGGCATTGACTATGAGGAAACTTTTGCACCTACTTCACGCATGACTACCATTCGTACCATGGTTGCATTGGCTGCCCATCGAGATTGGAAAGTGCATCAGTTGGACATAAAAACAGCCTTCTTGAATGGTGATTTGCAAGAAGAGGTTTATGTGAAGCAACCTCCTGGATTTGCTATGAAAGGGAAAGAGCATATGGTTTTTCGCTTGCATAAAGCCTTGTATGGTCTCAAGCAAGCTCCACATGCATGGTATGACAAAATCCATAAGCACTTGATTGCTATTGGCTTCACATGTAGTTCGATTGAAAGCACACTCTATGTACGAAAAAATGGGACTGATCTTATAGTGCTTGTTCTTTATGTCGATGACATACTCTTGACTGGGTCATGTGATGCAAAACTTGACATTCTTATGGCTACTTTGCAGCATACTTTTGATGTCACTTATCTTGGTCTTTTGAGCTACTATCTTGGCATCCAGTTTGTATCTGTTGAGGGGGGAATTGTTATGCATCAAGCAAAGTATGTTGAAAAACTACTTCAGTGTTTTGACTTTGAGGATTGCAAGCCAGTTTCCACACCAGTTGAGACAAAATTCACGTTCTCAGTCGAGGATTCTAGTGATGCATTTGACACTTCTCTTTATCAGCAAGCTGTGGGATGTCTTAAATATGCATGCAATGCAAGGTCGGATATATAGTATGCAGTTTGCCATTTGAGTCGATTCATGCATAGCCCTGGCACTAAGCATTGGCAAGCGGTGAAACGTGTGTTTAGATATCTCCGAGGCACTTTGAGCTTAGGTCTCTTTTACTGCCATGCTTGCATGCTTTTACAAATAGTGATTGGGTTGGTTGTTATGATACTCGCGTGTCCACTAGTGGTAATTGCTTTTTCCTTGGAGACTCATGCATATCTTGGTTGAGTAAGAAGCAACCTACGGTGGTGACATCGAGTTGTGAAGCTGAGTACGGGGTAGTTTTCACAGCTACAGTGGATTGTATATGGTTGAGACGCTTATTGATGGATCTTTGCATGGAGATTGATGCTGCTACACATATTCTCATTAATCCTCAGAGTGCTTTGGTTGTTGCACGAAACCCAATGTTTCATGCATGGACCAAACATATTGAGGTGCATTATCACTATGTGAGAGAGCGCCTTCATACAGGAGATATTGATTTGGTATATGTGCCTACACAAGATAATGTGGCAAACATATTCATCAAAGCTCTTCCGAGAAAAGTTTGAAGCTTTTCGCAAAGCTTTAGGCTTATTACCTTGTGGGGGCTGATCTGTCACTCTCTGTATGTGTTCACATCATTCGCTCGAGGGGGGTTTGTTACACTTATGTGTTCCTCGAGTAGCTTTGATATGAACCTTTTCCCTATACATGGGTACTTTTTACTCTAGTGCTACCTAGAGGTTTTTTCCCCATGTTACCACATACTTGATACTCTCATATGTGGTGGTACTTTGTACTTAGGGATATTATTCGGCTCTTACTTCAGTTCAGTTCATCATCAATAGAGAGAGCTACTCCAGCCATCATCGTCTCCGTGTGTCTTGCTGCGTTTGTGCTCCTTCTGTGTGCTTCTTGTGTGTCTCTCGCACTTCTACACACACCCAACAAAGGTGCTCTCTTTTTTGTATCTAACTTTCTGTGTACCTTTGTTTTGTTCATGGATTTGAAATTCTTCTTTAACTACCATTCATATTTGGCAAAATCCTTCTCTATCTTTGCATCGAATATTGTATCATGGATTTTCTAAAACTCCTCCATTGCCTTCTTTTTCAATTAGTTACACCCAATGATATGTACCATAACATTTTTTACCGCATTTTCTAATACTTTTTCCTCTTATCGTTACTATCCGCCCTCAACAATTCATACAATTTCTCTTTTGCTGTATACAACCTTTGAGTTTCCCTAGAAGCTTGGACTTTGTTTTGAGTCTTCTTTATGTCTTCTCCTATAGCTTCAGCAAGAGTCTCAAATGACAAGTCTCTAGTATCCCTTCTTGTCTTCTTTTTTGTAGAACATTCATTGCAAGTACCAATCTTTTATGTGGCTTTGTATATCTTACCATTCTATTGAAATAAAAATGTTGTTAAAAATATTGTGTAGCATATTCAAAGCTTGCACTTGTGAAGTCTAGGTACTTTGATATTCCTTCGAATGCATCAGCATGTTGATGAAGCTCAGATCAATCTTCCTCCATCTAAGAACTTAAATACTTCATTTACATTTTGCCTCTTTATAACTATTGTCCTTTGTTCCCATTTAGGCCTCTTATTGTGCCTTTAAAATAGCAGTAATTGTTTTGTCTCTTAACTTCCTCATAGATATCAAGCAATTGGTTTCATCTATCATAATCAATAAAATATTCGTGTTCCTCAAGTAGCTAATTGTTGAACCCCATTTGGTGCAAACATTGAGCATAGGGTATGCTGAAAGTCATTTATTTGTAAGAATTCATTGTAGATTTTGAAGGTTCCAAGAGTGTAGGAATCATCCCTTATATGTGTGTTTTGGAAAAGGTCAAAGTAATTTGGCAAAATGTATATATAAATGTCCCCCGTAGGTCCCTATCGGACAAAACAAGATCCAATGGACAAAGAGGTGTACGTGGGAAGTTCGTTAAATATTTACTTCAAATCGAGAGCATCATGAAGTATACAAAAGATTGTGCAAGATGTGTGCTTAGTATGGGACAATGAGCCAAAGAGTGGGTTGCATTTCCAAGGCAAGGATCTTACAAGACACACATGGAAAATCCTTGCTTTGAAAAATTTGGTTCTTGCTTCCATCAATCGGAGGCTCTTTAAGTCCCTATCCACATGTCATAATCCTTGTTCACCTTGATGGAGTCCAAAACTATTGAACGCACCTCACTCCTTGCCTTCTTTCTTTCTTCCCAAAAATAGATCTATTGTTACTATTATGCTTTTAGTCTTAGGAGACATTCCATCTATACATGGCCTCTTTTGTTTCATATCATTTTGCTATTGAGTTGATGTCCCTAAAATTTGTTGATATATTTAGGTAGTGATGTGTGTGAACACTCTAGGACTATCGGGGCACATTTTTCCGTCTTTAGGAAATTTTTTCCCCCTTGCTTGTATATATGCCTATTGCCTTAATGGGGCTACTTATCTTTGTACATTCTAGTGGTAATACATTCAGCATTGCGTGTTGTGCTCCAAGCTTCTTCTTCTTCCTTGTGCTGTTTGCGTGCTTTCGCAAACATATAACTCCAACAATTGGTATCAGAGAAGGTCGTTGCTTCATCTAGGGTGTTTTCTACATCTCTCTGGTTGTAGTATTAGAATCACACAAAATTTTGGTAAGCATACTCATGGTGTTTCAGAGATAAAAATTTTTACCGTTAGTGTCCATGCGAAAGGCCGGACACTTCTTTGTATATGTTCTTTAATAAAACATATAGTGGCCCAGTCAGTCACAGATTGTAAGTTCGATCGCATTTGTAAGGCATAAGAAGTTTGTCTTCATGCTCTCTGTGTACTGTGTTTTTTTGCGTATGTTGCAACCTCTATGCGGAGTAATGTGTGCCACCTTAGGATATCAGTTTTCTACTCTGAGGATATCATTGTGGAGCTCTCGAGAAGAAGAGCACATCGTGGTGCATCGCCACAATTTACTTCACTGGTGTTAGAGCTATTCGACGCAAAATCTTTGTTCCTTTTGTGCGAGCGAAGTGAGTACCCCTCAGCTTTCTCCAAAGCTTACGACTAAGGCAGCGACCAAGGCATAGACCTTGGCATACCTTGTCATCCGAGTCACCAAAGTCATCCTTGGTGCCATTGGCTGTGTGCAAGGGAGGACCTCAACGATCAAGGAAGATAGAGGTTCCCAATACTTCCCAGGAGATCACCCATCCCAACACTATTCCCCTAGAGCTCGCTTAACCGTGGCAATCTCTTGCCACTAAGCTACACTCTTGTGGTGTGTGAAGAAGGGGAAAGACTAAGGTTAACATTACCTTGAACATGTTTTGGAGCCATTTTGGAGTACTTTCGCATAGAGTTCTCTTCACACAGGTCAAAGAACATCAAGAAGATGTCCCTTGTACTTCTCCGACAATAAATATCAACCTATGGGGATGTGTTTTCATCCATATTCGTAAAATTACAGGTTTCTCGAAAGGTTTTTCAATTTTGGTGGGAGCAGTAGCCACTACAAATTTATGCAGGTTTTTTGAGCCTAAAACATTAGTGTTGACAGACACTTGCAAGTGTTGTTGGCTAGTTTTTTGGGTTGTGGATTTAGCCTTTCACTGTCATTTTATTGCATATATTGAGCACATACACAACATGTATGCTTCTATGGATACTGCTTATGTACTTCCATGTGGTCATTGATATAGCGATTACATTTTTGCATAAAGCCTTTTATGTTTGATAAAGAGGATCATGGTGATGTTTTCTTAACTGGGAGACACCGAAATGTTGGGATCTCTTTGGTGATGCAGGTGGAAGACTTATCCAACCTCGCCATAGGAGATGTATGACAGTTGTTCATAGGTGCTCAATAAGCCTAGTTGGCTTCTCTTGGGTAACTGATTATATGCAGTGGAGTCAGTGATTCACTATGCAGGAAAACATGTCAATACTTGCAGTTTTATGATATTTTGACATTGGCCATATGCTCATTTTGTAGAGGATACTGTGACAAAGTTTTTCTAGATGTTTGGTTTAGCTAACTATACAATTGTTTAGCTCCATTATCATTCTATTCAATTCTCTACCATCATGGCATCAGAGGTCTCAGGCACATCTAGTGGAGGAGGTTCTAGTGCCAGTGTTTTGAGGAGGAGCTATAACTTGCAGGGCAAAGACCATTTTGAGATCCAAAAATTTGATGGCACAAAATTTGCTCTATGGAAGAATCAAATTGAAGATGTGCTGATTCAACGAGACAATGGAAGCCATTAAATGGGATTTCAAAGAAGCTTGCTGACATGGATGAAGATGATTGGGATGAGTTAGATGAAATGGCCAGGTCTACCATTCGCTTGCACCTGGCAGATAATGTTTACTTTATAGTATTAGCCTGCGAAAGTGCAGAGGAGCTTTCGAACAAGTTATGCAATACATATGAAAAAGACACGGCATCAAATAAAGTGTATCTGATGAGAAAATTATATGACCTTTGCATGAAGGACACAGATAGTGTTGTTGCTCATCTAAATGAGTTTGATGCTATATTCTCCCAATTACAAGCTCAAAAATGGATATGGATAATGAAATGAAAGTAGTATTTTTGTTATGCACCCTGTCATCATCATGGGATACATTTTGCATAGCTATTAGCAATAGTGCACCTGGTGGTAAACTCATCTATGATGACATATGTGGAGCACTCTTGAATGAGGAGATTCGTAGAAAATATATGGTTGGCATTCAAAGTGGAGATGCATATAATGTTCGTGATTCTTACCAAGGAAAGAATCAGCAACATGGTAGGAGCAAGAACAAGGAAAAGAATGGTCAACGGAATAAGAGTAGAAGTAAATCAAGGAAGAGGGATATCGAATGCCATTATTGTCATAAGAAAGGAAATATAAAGAAAGATTGTTATGCATTAAAGGATGCTAAAGGTAAAGGACAAAATTTTGATGGGAATGTTAAAGAGTTACTTGCAACATCTACTTCGATTGCGAAGATTGAAGAGATTAATGTTATTTCTGGTGATGCTAATGTGTTGACACTTGATAGTATTATGCCAACTACTAAGGCTCTTATGGCTAGTTCTCTTTCCCACACATGGCTGCTAGATTCTGGTGCTTCTTTCCATGTGAAACCACACAAAGAATGGTTCTCTAATTATGCAACAAAGTCTCTTGGTACCGTGAGACTTGGTAACTCTTACCAATGTGACTGACTCATTTGAGATGTCTTATTTGGGGCATTTGCATCACTATTGGGCATTCAATTTATGCAAGTTGATGGTGGAATGGCTCTGTGTCAAACAAAATATATTGAGACATTGTTGCAGCATTTTGGCCTTAAAGGTTGTAAGCCTATTACCACTCCTATGGAGACAAGTTTAGGGTTGAGTCTTCATGATGTTGGAGATGCATTTGATGTTGTTCTCTATCAGCAGGCTGTTGGATGCTTGATTTACTTATGCATTACTCGGCTAGATATTCAATTTTTTGTCTCACAGATGAGCAGGTTTATGCATTGCCCAAGTGTCAAGCATTGGCAGATGGTTAAGCGCATCTTTCACTACTTGAGGGATACACGACTACTTGGATTATTTTATCCCAAGGGGGGATCACTACCGCCATATTTGCATGCTTTTTTTTTTATAGTGATTGGGCTAGTTGCTACACTCTTGTGTCCACTAGTTGCTTTTGCTTCATGTTTGGTAGCTCATGTATATCTCGGTTAAGCAATAAGCAGCCTACTATGGCCACTTCTAGTTGTGAGGCTGAGTATAGGGAAGCATTCATAGCAACTGTTGAGTGTGTATGGCTTAGACGCCTTATGGATAATTTGGGTGTTGGTCAGTCTTCTGCCACCACCATCTTCACTGACAATCAGAGCGTGTTGGCAGTTGCGAGGAACCCTATGTTCCATGCTCACATTAGGCACATTGAGGTGCATTATCATTATGTCAATGAGAGGTTCTCTGATGGGGAGATCAGCTTGGCATATGTTCCCATGCAGGAGAGACCTTCTCAAGTGGTCAAGGCAATGAAGAACTACTTTGATGGATTTGGAGATCCTTATGATCATGTGGCCGAGTTTAAACAGGTGCTAAGAGCTAAACAGGTTGAGGACTTGTTCACCCAATTCGAGGCATTTGGTTTGACTCTCAAGGGTACTGCCTTAGCTTGGTTTCAACCCTTGAATAGTCGCAACTATCGAGAGATAGGTGAATTGCTAGAAGAATTCATTGTCGAATTTTCCAATAGTGGTATCAGGCATAACACATCATCCTTGATCCACAGCTTTAAGCAGACACCCCAAGAAACAGTGCGACTTGCAGGAAGAAGGTTTAGACAATACTTGGAAAGATGCCCTATGCCAGAATTATCCACAACAGCCAAACAAGTGGCCTTGTTTTTAGATGGCTGACTGAGCACAAAGTTAAGGTCATATGTGTACTTGAAAGAGCCTAGATCCATAGAAGAGTGTGTGCGGATATGCATTGACATAGAAGACAACTTGGGTGAGGAGTTAGGACTGTCCAAACTCTATAAGGATTCTGATAGTTCTACTAGTCATACCTCAAGAACCTCTACTGAGATAGATGAGATAGCTGATCACGTTGCCAAAAATCTCGGCGTCCAAAATAGACAAATGCAGGGGGGTCACCTCATTGAAACGATGTTATAAGTGTGGAGGAGACCACATTGCTAATGTTTGCCCAATGATGGCTCAGCCCCAAGGAAACCCTAATGCTCTATATTGCACTATTGAGAGAAAATACACGAACCACACGGCTCAAGATTGTCCCTATAACAGGCAAGTTGTTAGACAAAATTATCAACAACCTTACTAGTAGGAGAAGTATCAGAACCAGTACCAACAGCCATATTATAGGCCACAACAACAATATCAACCTCAATACCAGCAGCAATATCAGGCACCAAACAGGCCACAGCCAGTCCTGGGAAACCAACCACCAACTCCTGCCAATGTGATCCCAGTTAAGTATACGATGGCAGAGGAGAACCCTAATAGAGCATTTGTGCCACTAAGCCCTTTGGTCTCAGAAAATGACTCTCATGCTCATAATTCAGACTACTCCCATGAAGTTAGTCCACATGCTTATTACATAGAGTCACCTGAGCAAAGTGAGACTTCTCCATATCAATACGAGACACCACTTATGGAACAAAATTGGGAACCAGAATACTCCAATGTCATGTATACGAATCCCAACCCTAGGCCCCAAGCGAGACAAGTAAGACCAGAAGCCCCTAGAGGACCATGCTTTAGATGTCAGGGCGACCATTTCATTCGTGAATGTCCCCACCAACCTGCTCTAGGACAAGGAAAAAACATCACAATACAAGGCTTTTGTCCTGTGTGCGGCAAGGAACATCTTCCTAGAGAGTGTCCTAGGAATCCCTCTAGTGTGCCCAAGGTTACACCCATCAATGTGGTAGGCTTAGTAGCATATTCAAGTTCAAGTAGCAGTAACATGGCTCCCGTACAGGCAGTTACTAGGGCACAAGCAATAAAACAGGATAAACCAGCTGAGCAGTCAGAGACAAGTGACTCAGGAGAGCCTAGCAAAAGGAAAGCAAGAACATGGAAAGATACCAGGGAGAGAACCAATTGTAAGTGGAATAAAAAGATATCCAAACTAGAAGAAAGCATGAACGATGCCAAAACAAAAATAGAAGACATTGCATCTCAAAGCCCCTCGCATGCCGAAGCTCTAGCCCCTCCACCTCATCGCACCCCAACACCCATTGTAAATAACCCACAACCAAGTTCTGTTCTTGCAGATACAACTGTAGAAGGCTTGGACATGATGTTCAAGGCCTACCAGGCTAGCCTTCAAGAAGGGCCAACAACTGCAAACCTGGACAAGAGTTACCCGAGAGCAGACTTAGAGATTGAACGGACAAAACTGTGCATGAAAATGGTAGAAGTAGCTCAAGCTATGCTTGAGACTAGTCAAAAGTTCAATCAGACAAACTCTGTTAAACCGGATTTGCACTTCCAGGGCTTACTAGAAAGATTAGAGCAGTTGGTAAACAAGCCCCAGGTTTCTTTACCTTCACAGGCTCAACCTATTATTGAAAGAGAAAGCCCCCCGCCAAGGAAAGCTTATGTTCCTGATTCTATGGATGATGGAACACCTCTTTCAATTCAATAGTACTCTCAAGAGTTCTTACAGGAAATACAAGAAGAAAAATGAGCCAAGGAGAAGGGTAATCCTCCTCCTATTCTTGAGATTGATAACCTTCATGATCAATTTCCCCAAGACATTCCCTCCATTTATGGAGACCAAGCAGAGCAGCAAGAAGATGAGAGATTATATTTTGAATCTAATTCTTTACAAGAGTGGCCTCACTTCACAGGCCCATGGGAATCTGATTCTCTTCCGATCAGAGCTCCCACAATATTGGTAAGAAACGAGAACTCAGTGGTTCCAAGGAACACTGATGTCATGAAGAACACTAAGGTTCAGTGTCATCTCACTGTAGAAGAGCTGCTTAAAGAAAAACATAAGCTATGGAATCATGTGAAGGATCAGGTTCCTGAACTTGGTTCCACTATGCCAAAAGTAGGCTCTAAGCAAAAAGTACCAGAGATACCTCTAGACAAAATAGGGGACATGAGTGAAGGTGAAGAAGGTAATACTTATCTTCCAATCACCTATCAAGGTTAGACAACCAAAGCAATCGTAGATTCAGGTGTTGGTGTTGCTATTGCGACCACCTCCCTGTGGAAGCGATGGGGCAAACCCACATTAAGACCAACTAGAATGATGCTTCAAATGGTAGACGGTCATTTTGAAAGACCTCTACGATTGCTAGAAGGGATAACTCTAACCACCTGTGGTGTAGAGTTTGAACATACATTTGCTATATGCGACTTTGAGAAAAATAATGTCTACGAGATGATCCTAGGAAGACCTTTCCTATGACAATTGCAAATTGTACAAGATTGAGGAACCAACTACTTGTACTTACAACACTTAGAGGTCACCACCAAGGTCAATTTGAAGGATTACACCTTCAGAGATGTACCACCCCTACATTGGAATCCTATCCACAAAGTGAAAGAAGATTCTATCTCTGTGCATTCTAGGAGTTCACCTGATCCATCCTGGCTGCATGAAGATACTCACTTGTGGATGTGCAAGGTCATAGAGGAAGACGAAAAGCGCATAAGAGCAAGAGAAGAAGGAACTTCCCTAGGAGATAGGCCAGTTAAAGACCCAGCCTATACATCGATGATATTTCCAGATGAGGAATTTGAGCCTCACGGTTGGGCAGAAATCTTAGCTACCATGGACATTTCAGTCAATGAAGAACAATGGACACCTCATTGTGATGAGGAGGGTTATGATATTTCAGTGTTCATGTGTCAGCCCTTGTTGGAAGAATGTGACTCTAGTGATGTCATAGAAGAAGAAGAGAACGATGATGATCTAGAGTCTATTGTGATGGATAGTTGCTTCATCTCAAAGGAGCACTATCTAGAAGATGTGGGAGTATTGACTCAAAAAGAAGAAGAACCTCTCACCAGCATTACAACTGTAAATTCAAAGGATGGGAGTGAAGGTAGTAAAAAGAAAAAGAAAAGAAAAGCAGTGAAACAAGAAGAGGAGGAATCATTGTTTGAAGTACTAGAAAATTTCAAGAAATATGAAGTTGAAGATCAGAAAATTTTGGTATGAATGCTTAAGACAGAGGCCATTATAGGAGAAACATATGACAATAAAGAAAAGACCAAAAAAATTGTAGTGACCATTGAAGGGAACGAAGAGCGATGTACATACATAGGAGAGGACCTAAGTGCAAAAGAAGAAGCAGAGCTTGTAGCTCTATTAAGGGAATATAGGGACGTGTTTGCATGGCACTATAGATATTTGAAGGGAGTAGATCCAAAAATTTGCTCTCATACGATACCCATGACCGCTGATGCCAAGCCCACCAAACAAAAGCCCTACACATATAATGACACTTATGCAGCTAAAATCAAAGAAGAAATTGACAGGTTGATTGAAGTTGGATTCATCTATGAGATTGAGCATACTGAATGGGTGTCCCCCATTGTAGTGGTGCCCAAGAAGAATGGAAAATTGCGAGTGTGCATTAACCTTAAAAAAGTTAATGCCGCTACGATCAGAGACAATTATCCGCTTCCAATCACTGAAGATTTATTGGAGCGTGGTGCAGGCAAGGAAGTTTATAGCTTTCTTGATGGATTTTTAGGTTACAATCAAGTAGCCATTGCCCCAAAAGATCAACACAAAACGGATTTTGCCACAGAATGGGGAATCTTTGCATTTCGTGTGATGCCATTTGGCCTCACCAATGCACTTGCAACATTCCAAAGGCTCATGTGTCATGTCTTCAAAGAATTCTTGCGAAAGATCTTAGAAGTATATGTGGATGATTTATGTGCTCATTCCCAAGAAAGAAGATACCACATCCCTGAGCTCACATAGATCTTCAACAAATGTGGGGAATATTGAGTGTGTCTAAACCTAGAGAAGTGTGTGTTTATGGTACGACAAGGTAAAATCTTAGGTCACATTGTTTCTAAGAATGGAATTTCAACAGATGAGGACAAAGTAAGAGCAATAGCAGAGCTGCCCAGGCCAAGGAATGCTAAAGAGGTACAAGCCTTTATGGGTCATTGTGGATATTACCGCAGGTTCATCCACATGTATGCCATCATTGCTAAACCTCTTTATGGATTGTTGAAAAATTTTGAGTGGAACGACGAATGTGAAAGTTCCTTCAATGAGTTGAAGAGATGATTGTGCTCAGCACCAATACTGACCACTCCTGATTGGAGTAAACCCTTCCATGTCCATGTAGATGCTTCCAATCATGCAATAGGATGTGTGCTAGCACAACCCATAGGTGAAGGAAACCTAGATTCGCCGAGAGCATATGCTAGTAGGCAATTAAATGTAGCTGAACGAAATTCCACAACGGAGAGAGAAGGCTTAATCATGGTATATGCTGTGAAGAAGTTTAGACATTATATATTGGCTGTTAGGAAAGGTAGGACCCACCTTAGGGCGGACCATCTTTCTCGCATCACTTCAGGAGAGCCACCGCAAGGAGTGTCGGATGAATTGCCCGATGCTTATCTATTCAATTTAGAAGTTGTTCCTAAATGGGCAAATAAGTTGGTACCAATCCTAACCTTCGGACCAGCGAACAAGAATGTGAAAAGGAACAAAGAGGAAATTGTAAAATGAAAAAAATATCAAATATTAGCAGGAAGCATGTACAAACAAGATACAAATGGTGTATTAGCTTGTTGTGTCGAGGATGATGAGCATAGTAGTTGGTTGCAACAAGCCCATGAAGGATTGCTAGGAAATCACTATGGTAAACAACGAACATGGCAGAATCTAAAATGTTTAGGAGTGTATTGGCCTAGCATGGACAAAGAAATACATGAGTGGATTAAGAATTGTCCAGTGTGCCAGAAGAGACCCCTAGTGGAGCATGCGACTCTTTATCATGTAGCATTAATTCCAGAATGGAGTGCTCCATTGGTCGATTTCATGAGATCGAGAACATTACCCAATGAGGCTAGTCTTGCAAGAAAACGGAGCATGGAGCAAGAGGCACAAGACTATGCCTTAATAGGGGATAACCTATATCAAAGAGGCAAGGATGGTTACTTAAGACTGTGCGTTCATGAATCAGACTCTTTGAAAGTCTTAGAAACTGCACACAGTAGTGTTGCAGGTGGACACTTTGGGCCTGAACAAGTAATTAAGACCATTCTATTCTCAGGTCTCTGGTGGCCCACTCTTCATATGGATGCACACACCTATGTGAAGAAATGCGACACATGCCAACGTGCCCAATATCCAGTCAGAAAGGAGGAGATGCCTTTGAGGCCAATGATGAGGACGTGCATTTTCAAAGTGGGGTATAGACTTCATAGGTCCTATCATCCCCCCAGCTAGAAACTCCCATGCCGAATACATCATTGTAGCCACAGACTACCTTACAAATGTTGGAGTTTTTTGACCTCCAAAATATAGCAAGAAGTAGGTGGAACCCCCTAGGAACAAGTTGACCTTCTCACAAACTTCATCGCAGAAAACCAGTCATGCTTGCAGAGCTTACTGCTCTCTACTGGATTGGAATTTTCTAAAACTGTTTTTAACTAAACTAGAGACCAAGAGCTTTCCATTGAGCCAAAGAACACTCAATTTGGATAAATACACAAGGAGATATGACCTCTGCAAGTTGGAGGTTTAATGGAGACCTTCAGCAGGGATAAAACCAGAGAACACACACTACTTGCAGAGAGTACTGCTCTTAGCTCACAAATCCAATGATTATGAAGATTTACAGGTAGAAATTAGATAGTAAGAGCTTTCAAATGAGCTATCAAACATGTAATTTGGATATATAATGAGGGAGATATAAGCTCTGCAAGCTCTGCATACAAAACTACAGCAGCATAGAGATAGACAAATGACTCTCTTGGAGTTCCACAAGATCACGACTTCTATCCTCTTTTTATAGCATGGAGAACTAATCTAAAACCTTCCTAATACATCTAAACTCGTGGTAGACACTTGGGTGGAGGTTTTACATGACTCAAGTGCTCAAATAAGCAAAGTATGGACTTTGAGAACTAGCCACATCGACCTTCCACTAGGACACCATTGCAGCTCCCTTGTGACTCACTAAATCGACTCACCATGTTCTAGAACTCACATGGTATTTTTGCTACATTTTATGAATAATATGAACCTTCTTGAAGTATTTGAAGACTTCCCAAAGGTATTTACATAATTTGAAACTTGTACCCTACATTAAACAAATGTTCGCAACATTCTCCCCCTCAAGTTTCAAAGGGTATTTCCTTCATGCCAAGAATATAGTTGAATCTTTGAAGCTTTGGTCCATCCAAGGATTTGGTGAAGATATCTGCAACTTGATCCTTTGTTCCCACAAAAGAAACTTGTACTTCATTGTTTATGGCCTTCTCTCGAACATAATGATAGTGAACCTCTATATGCTTTGTTCTCGCATGAAAAATTGGATTTGAGGTCATATGAATACTGCTCAAGTTATCCCCATATATCTGTGGTACATCAACCTGCATATTCAAGTCATGAAACAACTTTTTAAACCACATAACCTCAGTAGTAGCCAATGCTAAACCTCTATACTCAGCCTTTGTAGAAGATAAAGCAATTGTAGGCTGTTTCTTTGAACTCCATGTTAATGTCTTGTTTCCTGCTATTACCACATATCCACTTGTGGATCTTCTGTCATCTTTGCTTCCAGCCCAATCTGCATCAATAAAGACTTTAAGAGTTTGATCCGCATCATGACTATAAAATAATCCTTCGTTCATGGTACCTTTCAAATACCTAAGCACTCTTTTCGCTGCATGCATATGAGGTACTCTAGGTTCATGCATAAACTGTGACAATACTCCCACTGCATAGCATATATCAAGTCTAGTTTTTGTTGCATAAATCAAAGATCCTACCATGGATCTATATACATTCATATCATGCAACTCATCACCTTCCTTTGCACTCAGCTTTACATTACATTCCATTGGAGTAGAAACAAATTTACATTCCTGCATACCAAACCTTTTCATCATATCACATATATACTTTCTCTATATCAACCACATACCTTCATCGCTATACACAATTTCAATCCCAAGAAAGTATCTAAGCAAACCAAGATCTGAAATTTTAAATTCCTTTCCCAGATTAGCTTTTATCACATCAATTTATTTTGCATCATTCCCTGTAATCAACAAGTCATCCACATAAATGCATACATAGACACACATGTCATCTACATGTTTTACATAAAGTGAAGGATCAGCATGACTCGTTGTGTATCCCTGTAGCATAAGATACTTTACCAACCTTGCATTCCATGCCCTTGGTGCCTGTTTAAGACCATATAATGCCTTCTTTAAGCTGCATACATGATTAGGACATTTTGCATCCACATAACCATCTCGTTGTGACATATACACTTCTTCATTTAACTCACCATTAAGAAAGGCATTCTTTATATTGAGTTGATATATATTCCACCTTTTACTTGAAGCTAAAGCCAACAAAGTTCTCACCGTTGCCATGTTTGCTACTGGACTAAATGTTTCCTCATAGTCCAATCCTTGAGTTTGATTATATCCTTTTGCTACAAGTCTAGCCTTATATCTTGACACACTACCATCACTATTTCTTTTAATCTTAAAAACCCCACTTGCAACCAATTACCTTTTGTTTTGGTGTCTTTGGAACTAAATTCCAAGTCTTGTTATCCTGTAATGCTTCCATTTCTTCTCTCATTGCTTTCTCCCACTTTTCATCTCCTTTTGCATCATCATAACATGTGGGTTCATTTTCCTGCTCAACTTTTGTCATAAAAGCATAATGAGTATTCATAAACGATTCATACATATACCTTTGAGGTTGCTTACTCACTCTTGAAGTTCTTCTTACCTCCAATGTAGATGCTCTTCCTTTCTTATTAGGAACCTTTGATGATTCTCCATACTCACATACATCACTAATTTCCTCTCCTTCATCATTAACTTCAACAAGTTTGAGTTTACCTTTACTTTTAACACTTGGAGGTGACTCTTGCCTTCATCTTCCATTGAAAGGTAGCTCTCTTTCTTCATCCAAACCACTTTTCTCATCACTTAAACTTCTTGTGGGCTGAGGTAAGCATGCATCTCCTTCATCTGTATCTTCTTCATCTCCATTTATGACCTGCAAAATTTTCTTATCTACATACCATGAAAGTGATTCAACAAAATTTACATCTCTTGAAACAACCACCTTATTGGTATGAGGATTATAACATCTATATCCTCTTTGAGTATCTGCATAACCAATAAATATACACTTTTCTGATTTCACATCAAGTTTTGATCTCACTTCATTAGGTACATGTACATAACATACACAACCAAATACTTTCAAATGACTTACACTTGGTTTCCTTCCATGCCATACCTCATATGGTGTCAAATGATGAACTCCAGCAGTAGGTACTCTATTCATAATGTACACACTTGTGCTAACAGCTTCAGCCCAAAAAGAATTAGGCAAACACATATCATTTAGCATGCTTCTAGATGCTTCTGCTATGATTCTGTTTCTTCTTTCTGCAACTCCATTTTGTTGTGGAGTATACCTGCATGTAACTTCTCTTTTGATACCTTCATCATACAAAAAAAATCAGTAAAAGCTTGAGGGAAATACTCTCCCCCTCCATCGGATCTTAGCTTCTTAACATATCTTCCTGTTTGCTTCTCGTCAAATGATTTAAAATTTTTGAAACAATCAAAGACTTCACTCTTATGTTTAATGAAATACAAAAATGTCATTCTACTATGATCATCAATGAATGATACATAATACTTATTACCAGCCAAGGATGCCTCTTTAGTAGGACCCCATACGTCCGTGTGTATAAGATCTAGCAATCCACTGCTTACATAGCTTGAATGCTTGAAAGGCTATCTACTCTGCTTACCCATTTGACATGCTTCACAAAGATGCACCATATGTTGCTTAGTAAGATCAAGTAATCCTTCAACAGTCCTCTTCTTTGATAGCTCCTTTAACCTGTGTACATTCATGTGTCCAATCCTTTTGTGCCATAGATCAAGCTCTGCTATTCGATGCATACCATAAGAGAAATAGTTTGTATGATTTGGGTTTACCTTGAATGTAAACAATCTACCTTGTTTTTTACCTCTAGCAATTAACCTCCTTTGCTTTGGATCCTCAATGAAGCAACCTGCATGATTAAATCTTATTTGCAAACCTTTTTCTACCTTGACCAACTGGCATCAAATTCTTAGTGATCGTTGGCACATAAAGTACATCCTTCCAGCAATTTGTCTTGCTCTTATCCTGCATAACGACATCTCCAACTTGCATAATCTTATGTGTTGTATCATCTCCTGTTTCAACATGACCTTTACATGAAGGATTATGCATATTAGAAAACCATGAAGCATCATGAGACATGTGATTAAAACAACCACTATCTACATACCATACATCGCTATTGCAATTCATCTTAGTTTCTACATTCATCATAAGAAGAGAATCATAATCATCTTTTTTACCTTCAACTACATAATTTCCTTGTTGTTTACCTCTTCTTGAATAGCATCCTCTTCGATTACTACCTTGATTATTTTCATTTTGATAACAATCTTTGGCATAGTGTCCATACCTTCCACATATATGGCAATTGTTCTTATCTTCACTCCTTTGTCTTTGGTTGTAGTTGTAGTAGCCTCTCGTACCTCTAGCACTTGTTCTTCCTCTTCCTCTTCCTCTTGTGTTGAAGAAGCCACTTGAAGTCCCTTGATCATCACTCCTTCTTCCTCGACCTCTATTTGAACCTCTTCTACCTCTGTTTCCACCTCTTGATGATCCTACATAAAGAGCTTGTCCTTGAGATCCTTTTTGATTTGAAGTAGAACCATTTAGATTCATCTCCTCCGTGACCATGAGGGCAATAAGTTGATCAAAATCTGGTAATTCTCCTCTGACATAAACTGAAGTAATGAAGGGTTTCCATCTCTCATCATCTTTGAGTCCGTTGAGAGTATGTGCAACCAAGTCGTCGTCCTCCACATGAGCTTGAATTGATCCTAGTTGATCTGCAATCTCTTTAACTTTCAATATAAAATCATTGACCGATGTCCTTGTATCTTTCTTTATGTTATTCAACTCATTTTTGAGTTGAATCTTCCTTGCTCTTGTACCTGTAGCATACAACCTTTCCAATGCAAGCCAAACATCTCTACTTGTGTCTAGATCTTGTATGTGTCCTACCATTGAATCTTGAATATTTTGTGATAAAATGAATATAACCCTTTTGTCTCTCTCATTCCAAAGTCTAAACTCCCTCAATTGTTGCTGATTTGGGTCCTCTGGTAATGTGGGTTTGATATATGTGCCCTCAATCAAACCATACAAGCCTCTACCTTGCAAGTATGCTGTGATTCTAAACTTCCATGCTTGATAATTGGTCTTATCAAGCTTCTCTATTTGTGCATGTTGGTCTCCCATAATAAAAATTCTAAGCTTCCTCCTTTAAGCCTTCTTTCCAGTGTGTGTGATGAGAAGAAATATAATATTTACCTTGTAAATGAGGTATGTGCACCTTTCTTTGCTTGGATGTTGCTTGAGATGCCTCCTTGTGATCTTCTTCTACCTTTGTGTAGTGTTGATGATGAACTGCTTCTTTGATAGCTTCAAATTCTTCATCAAGGTATGATAACCTTCTCCAAGCCTCCAAGTACTTGCTCTGATACCAATGTTGAAGTTTGTTGACCTTCAAAATATAGGAAGAAGTAGGTGGAACCCCCTACGAACAAGTTGACCTTCTCACAAACTTCATCGCAAAAAACCAGTCATGCTTGCAGAGCTTACTGCTCTCTACTGGATTAGAATTTTCTAAACCTCTTTTAACCACATAAA
This sequence comes from Ceratopteris richardii, assembly GCA_020310875.1. Taxonomy (NCBI): domain Eukaryota; kingdom Viridiplantae; phylum Streptophyta; class Polypodiopsida; order Polypodiales; family Pteridaceae; genus Ceratopteris; species Ceratopteris richardii. Next base: position 88,867,644 of record CM035412.1, on the reverse strand, counting down.
CTAGAGACCAAGAGCTTTCCAATGAGCCAAAGAACACTCAATTTGGATAAATATACAAGGAGATATGACCTCTGCAAGTTGGAGGTTTAATGGAGATCTTCAACAGGGATAAAACCAAAGAACACACACTACTTGCAGAGAGTACTGCTCTTAGCTCACAAATCCAATGATTATGAAAATTTATAGGAAGAAAACATACAGTATGAGCTTTCAAATGAGCTATCAAACATGTAATTTGGAAATATAATGAGGGAGATACAAGCTCTGCAATCTCTGCATACAAAACTACAGCAGCATAGAGATACACAAATGACTCTCTTGGAGTTCCCACAAGATCACGACTTCTCTCCTCTTTTTATAGCATGGAGAACTAATCTAAAACCTTGTTAATACATCTAAACTTGTGGTAGACACTTGGGTGGAGGTTTTACATGACTCAAGTGCTCAAATAAGCAAAGTATTGATGGACTTTGAGAACTAGCCACATCGACCTTCCACTAGGACACCACTGCAGCTCCCTTGTGACTCACTAAATTGACTCACCATGTTCTAGAACTCACGTGGTATTTTTGCTACATTTTATGAATAATATGAGCCTTCTTGAAGTATTTGAAGACTTCCCAAAGGTATTTACATAATTTGAAACTTGTACCCTACATAAAACAAATGTTCGCAACAACAAAGTGGGTGGAAGTAAAAGCCACAACAAAGAATGATGCTCAAACGACGGCTAAGCTCTTATTCGAGAACGTGTTCACCAGATATGGGTTACCAATAGAGTTAGTAAGTGATAGAGGCATGCACTTCTTGAAAGAAGTCATTGAAAATCTACGTCAAGATTTCATGGTGGTACATAAGAAGTCAGCCCCCTATCATCCACAAGTTAACGGACAAGCCGAGAGCATGAATAAGATCCTATGTAATGTGTTGAAAAAATTGGTAAATAATAAACGCTCTAATTGGGACAAACAGCTTCATCATGCTATTTGGGCTTACCGAGTTGCTTACAAAATAGTGCTCAATGCTACCCCATTTCAAATGATCTTCAGACAGAATGTTGTGCTACCATTGGATTTCCTAATCCCAGCCTTGAAAGTAGCACAAGAGCATGAGTGGAATGGACATGAATTGTCCTCTAGGATCTTTGATCTAGAACGCTTAGGTGAGACGAGGCTACGAGCGGCAGCATGCATTTATGCTACAAAAAAACGGCAAAAGGCATACGTTGATGCCCATATAAAAGATAAAGGATTGAAAGAAGGAGACCTAGTGCTGGTTTATATGCTAAAGCAACATGCCAGAAAATTGGAGAAACGAGGATATGGACCCAGATCATTAATAGAATCTCCACTAGTGGTGTGGTTCAATTGGCCACTTTAGAAGGTGATATCTTGCCGAACTATATAAGTGGTTGTCAAGTCAAGTTATATCACCTCTTATAGAGGATATGCTCATGAGATTCAACACTGCTAAGAAGCGAAAAGAAGAGGAGTTAAGGGTTAGAGAAGAAGCACAAGCAGAGGCTAAAGAGCACATCAGAAGAAATAAGTTAAGGCGACTAGGCCTAGATGTCAACCTGAAAGACCCAAAATATCACATGGACATGTGCCAAAAATCGGGCACAATTACATCTCGAATTATCGACTGACGCCCCTTTGTAACCATAGAGGTAGGACAAGGAAAGAGTGTAAGGACTGTGAGAGCCTTGGTTGACTCAGGTGCAACAACTAGTGCAGTTAGACTTTCGTACTACCAAGGTCTGCAATTAAACATCGAGCCCATAGAAGCATATCTCATAGGATTGGGAGGTGTGGAAACCCCTTGTTTGGGCGAGGTGGAACTTCCCATCTACCTTCAAGATGTTCCAATGAAAGTCAAAATGCTAGTCTATCACGATGAGGACCTTACATAGCCACTTGTCCTAGGTCAAGATTGGATTTATGAACATGCAGTCAACTTGAACCTAAGAAGTCAACTTCTTCAAGTTTGGGTACATGAACAATGCATTACATTAGAATTAGAGAACTACATGCTCACAGATCATGGCACCACACACTCTTTAGTTCCTCTAAGACCAATCTTCAAGAACAAGATGTTGTGTGTGTCAAAAGCTCTATGACCCAGAAGGACTCACTCACGGAGGAAGAGACTCAAAGGCAGGCTGACTGCAAAGTGGCCGGCCATGGAGGTCAAAACCGTAGCTATGAGATGCTCCACAAACACTTTTATTGGCCCCGCATGAAGGCACAAGTACAAGAATATGTGGAAACTCCTCTTGTATAAAGACTAATGCTACCACAACCACTCAACCAACTAGGCAAGTTAAACAGTACATGACAACCGCTATATCAAATAGACAACAAGAATTCAAGAAGAAAGTAGCTCCGGGCATGAAGCAGATCGGGGTACAAAAAGGAGAGCAACCACCAGCCGCTCCAATACAATTCCCACCTAGGCAAGTCAACCATGCAAAATCAAGGACCAAGCAACCAGGACTAGCTCACCTAGAAGGTCTCTAAAAAATTTGGGTGCCTAAGAAATTAGCTGCAGATCAACAAGGGCGATTACAGATGTGGGTACCTAAGAAGCTCTTACGTACACAATGGCCTATGCTCCCCACCATTCAAAAGGTCTCAACAAAGTAGCCAAGGAGAGAAAAGGGTAAGAACAGAGCACAAAGAACAAAAGAAGATAAACTCAACCCTTCGCAAAAAGTAAGAAGACAATCATCATGGATATGGGTTTGGAAGCCTAAGGTACCAATAGCCTCCACAAACACAAAGAACGAACCACTCTGGATACAAAATTTAAGCAACCAACCAAAGATGAAGAATTCAACAAGGACTTGTATGCAGCCCAACACTATTCTGAAATGGGTCCCTAAAATCAGTTGTCCTTTTGGCATCCAATGGATACCTCCAACAAAGGATGCATCAACATCTGCAAGAATGTTGAAAGCCTCGACGTGCAACAACCATGTGCCTTTGGTATAACCTTGTCTTTTGCACCATTGAGGTCATGCACTTCCAAAGTATGCATCAACATAGGGCCACATTACACGATTGTGCATAGACACCATTGAGAAATCCCAAGCACATGAGACACACTTGCAATATGTAAAATATTTTCTTGATACTAACCTCTTTCTACTTGTTTTATGCCATCGCGAATTAAAAAAAAAAATCGAGAAGAAGAACCAGGATCAGGCGATCCAAGAATCTCACTAGTGGATCATCAACAAGGACATGCATCTGCAACAAAGGACAAGTCCATGGTCAATCACCATGATGGGAGTACAACACGAAGAGACGACTATTGACAGACCTTTCACCATGGTAAGGACTGTATGCTCCAACAATATAACCGTGATAGATTAGGAAACCTCTTCGTCAGCATACCCTTGAGCACTACAACAAGGGTCTATCAGGGACGATAGACTCTAGAGGGGGGGAGTGTTGACAATCAAGGTCAAGCACGGGCATAAAAGCGCATCAAGGAAGTGGAGACACAAGAAGAAGGAGCAAGTAGGGAGCTCCAAGAATCACCTGTCAAATTTTTAGAAGAAATCCCTATAAAAATAGTGATTTTTATCACTAAAAACCATTTTCCATTTTTGCTACTCCATTTTGTTCAAGCCGAGGAGTCCTCAAGCTTAAGGAGTGTTAGAACTATCCTCCTGCCAATTTTCATAATTTTTGGACTCCATTTGAGCCCCCAAATAAGCCTTGGAACCTATTTTTTAACTAGGCCGGACACTAGGTCTGGACAAGGCCAAAACCACTCAAAAAACTATAAAAAGGGCTGGAGAGCTCATTTTTGAGGTCAGCTTGTTGTAGATTTCAGCTTTGCAAGAGAGCTCTTGTGTAATCGAAGTCCTTCCATTGTTCCCCTCTTTGCTCTTACTTTGTGCGCGTGTGTATGTATGTGTGTGCATGCTTGTGTGCTTTCACTCACGCACTTGTGCCATCACTTGCTCATGGTCTTCATACCGGTCCTCACGTCTCCACGGATTGACATTTATGAGGTGTATCTCCTCACGTTGGTACTTGCCATTGTGCTAGAGTGACAAGAGGAACTAGGATGAGTGTGATAGGATCACTCAAAAAGGTAGGCCTTTGTCAGTCTACATATCCCACTCTAGGGAGATCATACTAAAACTTAAGGGGCTAGATGGTTTTTAGAAGACCAGAGGGTTTGTTAGGGGCTTAGACAAAGCCATTAAGAGAGAGGTAAGAAGGAATACACCTAAGACTTTTGAGGATGCAATCAACTATGCTAGGATTTATGAGATCGTAACCATCCTCAGTATACTCCTATGGAGATGAATCATCCCCTCAAGTCTCTTAGTAGTACCAAGTTCAAAAAGAAAGTAACATTGCAAAAAAACAAAATCTTTACTAAGATGATCAAAATGACTTAAGTTACCGATTGAACAATATGAGAGGGCCAAGATGGGAAAACTTTTGTTTTAAGTGCCTGTCTCCTAGCCATGCACAATAGAACTGTCCACTCAGGAATGGGGAATAAAAGAAGAGAGGACCAGAGAGTAGTATGGCCCCTCATAAGGGCAAAAAGGTGGTCCAACTAGTGCAAAAACTTTCCATTCATGTTAGCTCTAGCTGCAAGGGAGTGGAAGTGATGCATGAGGACATTGAGCACACATGTTGTTTGACACAGTTAGTGTGGTCACCTCAGTTTGGACCACACGACCTAATTGAACTTCATGGTAGTGTATACAGGACAAGGGTATGTTGCTCTAGCACAATGGTAAGTACCATGTTAAGAAGCTCCACCTCCTTAATGTCAATCCGCAGAAGAGATAGGAGAGATATGAAGATTGTGAATGCATGAAGTAGTGAGAGTGAAGGTGAGAAGCATGAAAATGCACACACACATACACACAGACAAGGAAGAGACAATCAAGACACAATGGAAGGTAGAAAGTAGACTCTATTGCTCAAGAATACTATTATAAGCTCAATTTAGCTCTAAGCTCTCTAGATCTTTTTATAGATTCTACACTAGTTTTGATCGGTTTCACATCTAGTGTCTGTCATAGATAAAAAATAGATTCTAGGGGTCATTTGGAGGTCTAAACAAGATCTAAAAATAACCAAAATTGGTATGGTCATTCTACCTAAGCTCCTCAAGCTTGAGAACTCCTCAACTTGCACAAAATGGATATGTTAAATACGAAAATGGGTGTCTTATGATGCATATATTACAAAAGTGATAAAAATCACTATTTGGAGTTTTGAAAAGGTAATTTCAAGAATATTTCTTTGAAAAAAATGATGGCATGGCTCCTCGCGACTCTTTCTAGTCCACCTTTACATACTTCCTCTACGTCGATGCCTTTGGCTGCTGCCAACACCCCCTCCCTCTCGCATCTATCATTCCTGATAGATCCTTGTTGTGGGGTCTACATAATGTAGTTTTGCAAGAGGTCTTGTGCGAGGGTATGCTCCGTGATGCGAATTCCTCATGGGAGATCAACTTATAATTTTTCCTAATCTATAGCCTGAGGTTTGTCGAGAGGCAGAAGCCGATAGTGTGTCAAATATACGCGTTGCTCCTATCATCACCCTCACATTGTGAATAATTCATTGCCAATGTCAATGTAATCTATGTGCATTAATACATATAGTTTTCTCTTACAATAGAAACCTCATCAGAATCTTGAAACTAAACAAAAAAATTCCAATATGAATATAGTCCATAAAAAGACATGATTGAAGTGATGTAATCAGTCACATTCTTAGTCACCATCCTCCAAAAAAAAATCAATGAACGTATGAAAAAAAGCTTCTAAAAGAGAGAGATATATTATGTAAGAATGTCTTGGTTTCTATTCAATCAACTTTTTTTAGACTTGTTACATTCTTAAGGGTTGGAACTTGATCACCCTGGGTGGCAGGCAAGTTATGCAAGATAATGTTTTCTCTGATCTATTGTTAACTATTGCATCATCAATTGAGAATCTGAACTGTGATGATACCTCCTCAAGGTATTCTCGGAGCTCCCTTACATTTCTGAGTTTCCAATTTGCAGTGATAATTATTTTCCTAGATTGAAAATCTAGATGGATCGGTACTCTAACCCAAATTCTAGATAGCTCTCCTCTTTGTCCAAGGCTATCCAGAGTCCAAGCTTTCTTTTCCACCTTCTGTAGTCATATCTAAAAATCAGAGATTGTCGAGATATCTGATATGATATTGAAAGAGAATTTGGACTAACTTTACATAAAATGATGTCACCTAGCTTTTGAACTTCTTTGCTATCCCATTCCCTACCTAAGACAACATCAATCTGTGAAATAGAGACTCTCCTATTCAACAACATTGTTTTTGTTTTCTGTAATAACATGTTTTTAAAGCATGCTACAAAAACATGAATATGCAAAAAACCATTGAATCTTTATCCTTCTCGAAATTCGGCTTGCTGACATTGCCTTTTGGATGTCAAATTTCATTTTGCATAGAAAACTTGAAACTATTGAATGATCAGGAGCATCCCAATCTAATGAAGATCTGCAAGGAGCAGGCAGATGTACAAGATTTCCATAAGAGCTCCTCCCTGATGGCACTTGATAATCTGCAAAATGGACAAATAACTCTATGCTATTGAAAAATTGAACAAATTTTCTGCATACATAAGTTATGCATATTCCTTATGAGGAACTTTGAATGTTCCTGTTAAACATTCAACAGGTTGCCACTCCACAATATTGGAAGGAAAAATATCTGCAACACAAAAATATATATGTTGTTATATAAAAACAATTGAAATGATAGAAGAGCATTGTAAAACTTCACTTACAATACAAAGGGAATTGCATATGATTTTCTAGAACAAGATCCTTAGCATTGTACACATGTTGTACTCTTGCAAACCAACTGCATGTCTTCAATTTGAAACTGAGAATACGTACCCTCCAATGGTTTCTTGTGTCGTCTCTTTTAGCACACTTGACTTTATGGGCACCTCTACAGCTAAGAAGGATAGTTACCCATTCATTTACCTTCACAGAAAGAGGTTTCCACAAAGAATCATCTCTTCTATTGTAAACCTCATGTGAGCTTACACAATTGGAAGGATGACAAGAAGAAGAAGCCATTCAAATTGAGAAGAAGAAGAATTCTCAATGAGAAGACGACATTCACAAAATTTTCTAGTATTTATAGATAAAAAGGCTTTGTACACGTGGAAACTTTTGATTTGATGTAAACCCTATCGCCGAATGACCATGGAATTTTGTGAACCCAAAAATATTTCATATCTTCAAAAATCAATTCCTTCTTGGAAATTTAAAAATATGCATTGTGTGGTGTGCAAAAATATCTTTTTTTGCATCAAACTGAAAAATTGTACACTAAATACAAGAATCTTCATCACTTTAGCGGCACTTTTAGAGCATATTGTCTTAAAAAAGAATTTCTTCATACGGTTAAAGGAGATAGCAATGTTATATTCCTGTAAATGTGGAAACACTCTATTTGTCAATTTCCTTGATCCATCATTAGCAAACAGCCCCTCTTCGGCCATTTTTTGCCCTAATGGGCTTGTCCATGTTTACTTCTTCCTATAACTCACCATGTAGGAAAGCGTTCTTCACATCCATCTGGTGCAAAGCCATCCTTTTGCTGTAACTACTACAACAAGTGTTCTGATAGTAGACATGTTATAAATTATGGAATGTGTTGCATAAAACATTTTTGGCTGTTAATTTATTAATGTATTAATGTGTTTGGGTGTTTTTATATATCAGCAGAAGGTTTGTGAGGGCATGAAATGCGTGAAAGGGCGAACATCAATAATCTGACTTTAGGGCGGACATCAATAATCCGACTTATAATTTAGTTTGTAAATAAACCCGCATAGAAGGTTCTATTTTTAGAAACAGTAAGAAAAGTAGTGGTTAGAATAAGGGACATTGTAGACCGCCATTTTTTATATTGAAAGCAAAGGCTTTCTATGAAAGTTACCAACTTTTACTTTCATGCGTGCTTTTTGAAGCCACTCTCATGTAACCACTATTTCAACATAATCAAAAAATCCTATAAATACATGCACTCTGTGGACTGGCAAAACAGAGTGCATGGGGGAAGATTGCACCCAATACTGCGTTCTGTCTCGTCTTTTGACATGTCTATTTTTTAATGTGTTTTCTGCATCCCTAACCTCTATGTGCATGTGAACAAGATCCTAATAACAATGGTATCAGAGAATTGCATGTGTCACTATGGAGGGGTCTATTTTTGTTCTTTTGGCGACTGATCTCTATTTCAGTTTTGATTTTGGTTTTGTTTCCATTTCCGTTGCGGTTTGCGATTTTGATTCCGATTCTGATTCCGATTCTGATTCTGATTCTGATTCCCATTCTAATTCCAATTTCGGTTCCGATTCCTGTTCCTATTTTAGTTTCTGGTTTCTGTTCCAGTTCTAGATTCAGAACCTACGTTTACACCTACATTTACTCCAAGTTGTCGACAAAGGCATAGAACGTAGGCATAACTTAAGGCATAACTTAAGGCATAACTAAGGCATTACTTTGGCATCTTTGGCACCCAAGTTTCCCTTGGTGATCATTGGCAGATGTTGGCTATGCGCGAACCAATTTTAATTTATGAGTGGCAATAAGGAGTTTTATATTCACCAAGGTGACCCACAACCTCACTCACACAAGGGAAGTGTTTTACCACTACACTATCTCTTTGCGTTGTCACTCTAGTTCTGTTTTCTTATATTTAACACAACTTTCATCTCTTTCTTACTTTTTCAATTCCCAAGAACAACACTTCCTTTTACATTTTAACTCAAACAATCTCAAAAATTATTTTTACATATCTAGGAAGAGATTTTTGTTCTCTACATCCTCATGGACCCTATGAACACCATAGAGGATTTTGGTGAGTCACCTCTACCGAAGGTAACACTCGAGCAACAACTTGAGCTCCTCCAGCATGAACTTTGAGGCGCTCAAAATGAGATCGGACAATGTGGCAAAGCACTCCAGAAGATGCAAACTGATGAATATAACCTTACGAGAGTGGTCAAATCTATTGTCTTTGCCCAATCAAATGGCACGCATTCCAAGATTGTTGTTAAGAATTACTAGTTTTACGGTGTGATGGCTGTAAGGATGGCCCTTTAGTCCTTTCATGGTTGTCACAGTTTGATGATTTTTATACTAATGAAACATATGCTAAAAGTGAAAAAGTCAAATTTACCACTAACTATTTAGTAGGAAAAGCTTGAACTCTAGTGGAATGTCTTGCGGCACAGTATAGATCATCCAACAACATGGAAGGCTTTCCAAGATAAAGTGAAGGATTCTTTTCTTCCTCCTCAATACCATTTACATGTTCGATGTGCTTGGATGACCCTTACATGGAAGGAGGGTGATACGATTACTACCTACACATAGTGGTTCTGGTAAAATTTACTATTGGTTCGAATGCTTGAAGATGTACCAGAGGATAGCTTGCAGTGGAAATACGAAGATGGTTTAGAGGTGGGAATCCATGCTAAGCTTCACACCCTATGACCTACAACCCTCAATGACGCTTTATCTTTCACCTTTGATGCAAAAAAAAGAACATAACCAAGTCAATTCATCTACAACAACCGCATCAACGACCACTTTTGTTAAACCAAATCTTCCCATGAAATGTAATTTTAATGCCCCATCTTACTCTAGTTTTCTTCTTCCACCGCAATCCAACTAGTCAACTGCACTTGTTGCTTCATCTCTAAAACCTATCAAACCACCTACCTTACAAACTTCAGTGATGGATGCCCAACAGAAGGGATCACGAATCACCTATTGGAATTGTGGTAAACCTGAACATACGAAGTGCCGATTGCGACCTCTTAACATACGGGAACATTTTTTATCATTTCCAAGAATGGGTTTCCCTAGTGGAAAGTTGCCTTGTTTGACATATTTTCTAGCAAAGCCCATTGACCTTTCTCAATCGTCATGAAGTAATAGTTATCGAATGGATGGATGGATAGATGTATATGGTTGATGATAGAAAGATAGATAATTATGTAGATAGTACTAGGCTGTAGGTAGGTAGAGTAGATAAATAAATAGTTGGACAATAGATGAAAGTCATCAAGCACTCTCAAGGACCAATACAACATAAGTAGGTAGATAGGTGTATTATGCGTTGTGTGTGTTCTTCTCTATGTTGTATGTACTGTTTGAAAAAAAAATAGAAATGAAAATCACTCATTATTTTTTCGAATTACTTAACTCTTTATGATTTAAACAATCTAAAACAAAATTCAAATTTATAAATTCAACCTCTATTTTGCACCATGGTGTAAATGCACACATATGACCACGGGTGTCCTCAACAAGAATGCATCGGTAAAATGCTCTTGTTGAAAATCAATGAACCACTTTGATTGAGACTATCGCATTGCCTTCAATCCCAAACCCTTTATATGTGTATGCGATGCTTTTTAGTCATCGACTACACCTCTTCTATCTTCATCTTTTCTTTTTAGCTACTTCCTAGATCATTTTCATTTCCCTCCGAAGAGGCTTCGTTGTTTTCTTAAGGGAGTACGAAAATTGTACATGATTTCCATTTCCGAAAGATGTTAGGAGATACGACCATGATATTTGACATTTTCTATAGAAAGAGCGGTGAAGAGATCATAAGAATAAGTGAGTTTAGTACATAATAGTGCTTTCTAAGCGAGCTTATTACCATGAAGTTATAGTTTATGATGTGAGCTCGAGCGTTTAGACGCATATACATGCCAAGGAAAGAGAAAACCTCCTAAAGAAGAAAAAAAGTGCCCCGTTGGTCCTAAGTGTGTTCACATGCCACTACCAAAATATATTAACAAAGCCCCTTGGGAGTGATGCAGTGAACAAGGAACTAGAACTCATGTATAACTAAGTGCCATGCTATGTGGAAAGAGATCAATCCACAAAAGGAATTGAGCCCAAAGGTTTGTGTAAAGCTTCAAACTTCTCCCTAGGCAGATCCTTTCTAAAAAGGTCTACAACATTATCTTATGTGGGCACATATGCCAAACTAATCTCTCAAGCAGAGAACCTCTCTCCGACATAATGATACTGTACTTCAATGTGCTTAGTGCGAGAATGGAACACAAGGTTCCTTGAAAGTGTCAATGTGCCTGGACTATCAGTGAAGATGGTGGTGGCAAAAGACTAACCAACACCCAAATTACCCAAAAGTCATCTGAACCACACACACTCAACAATCGCTATGAAGGCTACCCTATAATGAGCCTCACAACTAGAAGTGGTCAGAATAGGTTTCTTCTTGCTTTACCAAGATATGCATGAGCTACCAAGCATGAAGCAAAAACCACTAGTAGACACACAAGTAGCATAGCAACCAGCTGAGTTTGAGTCAAAAAAAGCATGTAAATCTTACGGTAATGACTCCCCATTGGGATAAAACAATCCAAGTAGTCGAGTACCACTCAAGTAGTAAAAGATGTGCTTAACCGTGTGCCAATGCTTAAAACATGGGCAATGCATAAACCTAGTCATATGAGAGAAAAAAAAATGAATATCAGGTAGAGTTATGCATAAGTAAATCAAACATCCAATAGCATGCTGATAGAGAACAACATCAAATGCATCTCTAGCATCATGAAGGCTCAACCAATAAACCTATTTCCATAGGAGTGGCAATAGTTTTGCAATCGTTAACGGCAAAATGCTACAATAATGTGCCAATATATTTTTTTTTACACAAAGCCATTACCCAATCAACTTGCATAAGTTGAATGCCCAAATAATGATGCAAATGCCCCAAATATAACATCTTAAAAGAGGCATGCAAATCAGCATTAAATATGCTACATAGGCACTGCTATAGTGCATTCAAAGGCTGAAACGAGCTTAGACCAAAATTTTTGTTGGAACAAGTCCATGGCAAGTCCAAGTGATGGCTTGAGTCATCAAAAGGTTTAGAAATTTAAAGGAAATGTCAACTCCTTGTAGAGTTCACTTGTGAACTCCCTCTTGTAATTTTTGAAGTCTTTACTTGATGTAAAAGTAAAGGAATCTAAGCGGTTGAGTCCACTTGATGAAAAAAATGGAAAAGAAGCCACGAATTCATGATTGAAGATAGTTGGAGAATCAAATCAAGTTTGGAGAGTGATTATAGGAAGATTCAAATTCAAAATTAGGCTCCAACCATCACTATAAATACATGGCTCATTAGTTGCATCTTTTAGACCTCCATGAGCTGAGCTTTATGCCATATCAAAGTGTGGTTTCAAGGCACACATGTGTATCAGTAATTCCATTGTATTTTACAATCAAGATACTTTCAATTTCCTGATCATTTGAGTTTATATTTTCATGCTTTTGTGAAGTCTATTGTTCACTGCCATATCTCTCAGTTTTCTTAGTTAGATTGCAAAGATGATTTCTCTGAGCTTGGTCCAGCATTTTCAATGATTTAAGTTGGTAACATTTTCTCCTTAAGTTTTCTATATACTCAAAAAATTTCATTGCAGTTGAGTTTTTCAATCGTGAGCTATGTTCATTTAAAGTGGACTATATCGCTTCATTCTCTACTTCTCTGTCAACACTTCATCAAATCAGTGTTTTTCTCAAAGCTAGTTCTCAGTGTGTACTTCATCATTTTCCATGATTAAAAGCTCTATAGAATCAAAATACTATCTAGTATATGCCTACATAATTTCATAAGCATTGGATCTTGGAATCTCGAGATATTACCATTTTTCTGCTCACAAGTCTGAGTACTGCTACAGCCCATGAAAATCGGGGTGATGCTACAACTTGTTAAACATATTTCTATTTATGTGGTCGTTAATTTTTGGTGAAATAAATCTTTATTGATAGCTTACTAACTTAATAAGAGTTCCCAAAAGGAATTAAGTTTATTGCTATAGTGGCCATAGAATTGTTCAAAACACTGAGCAGGTGTATGAACCAAAATAGCAAGTTTTTTTTTCTTGAATCTACTTCAAATTATATGTTTTGATCCATCTTTTTTAGGGTGATCTTCCAAGGTACATAGGGTGTCAAATACATCCTTTGGAAAGCTAAAAGGGCCCACTACATGTCCCTAGCATTTATTTGGCTGGTGTAGTTCAAAGTTTTTGCAGCACCACTTCATCTTCTCCAAGTTCAAATCCATCTCAACACAATGGTATTAGAGCAAGGTTGGACAACATGGAAGATGGATTTCCTTCATCAATTGACAAATTGGATAGAGGTAACTACTCAGCCTAGTCACTAAAGATGGAAGCCTATCTTCAAGGTAGGAATTTATATGGTTATGTAGCTGGAGATGAAGTTATGCCAAGTTTTAGGAACAAAGGTCAACCAACACAAGAAGAGCAAGAAAGATTGAGCACATGGTGCTCTAAGGGTGCACTTGCAAGGTCTTATCTCCTCAAATCTATCTCAGATTTTTTGTTTTCCTCACATTAGAATTTCTAAAACATCTCAAGAAGTGTGGAATGCACTTGAAGCCTTCTTCTCTTCAAGTACAAAGGCTAGGAAGCATTTGTTGGAGTTAGACGTCTGCGGAAGCACGTGAACAGCACAAGGAAGAAGAAGAAGTTTGGAGCACAACACACAATACTGAGTGTATTACTACAAAATGTACAAAGATAAGTAGCCCATTAGGGCAATAGGGGAATATACAAGCCGGGGGAAAAAAACCTCCTAAAGAGGGAAAAAAGTGCCCCGACGGTCCTAGTGTGTTCACACACATCACTACCTAAATATAGCAACAAACCCCCCTGGGAGTGATGCGCTGAACAAGTAGCTGGCACTCATGTATAAGGAAGGCCAAGCTATGTGGAAATCACTCCACAAAAGGAAGTAAGCCCAAAGCTTTGCGGAAAGCTTCAAACTTCTCCCTAGGCAGAGCCTTTGTGAAAAGGTCTGCAATGTTCTCCTACGTGGGCACATATGCCAAGCTGATCTCCCCAGCAGAGAACCTCTCCCTGACATAATGATAATGCACCTCAATGTGCTTAGTGCGAGCATGGAACACAGGGTTCCTCACAACTGCCAATGCGCTCTGACTGTCAGTGAAGATGGTGGTGGCAGAAGACTGACCAACACCCAAATCAACCATAAGGCGTCTGAGCCACACACACTCAACAGTCGCTGTGAAAGCTGCCCTATACTTAGCCTCACAACTGGAAGTGGCCACAGTAGGTTGTTTCTTGCTCAAACAAGATAAAAATGAGCTACCAAGGATGAAGCAAAAGCCACTAGTGGACACACGAGTGTCATAGCAACCAGCCCAATCAGAGTCACAAAATGTATGCAAATTTGGCAGCAGTGATCCCCCCTTGGGATAAAACAACCCAAGTAGCCGAGTACCACTCAAGTAGCAAAAGATAGGCTTAACCGCCTGCCAATGCTTGAATACTTGGCAATGCATAAACCTGCTCATCTGTGAGATAGCAAACTGAATATCTGGCCAAGTAATGCATAAGTAAATCAAGCATCCAAAGCTTGCTGATAGAGAAAAGCATCAAATGCATCTCCAGCATCATGAAGAATCAATCGTAAACCTATCTCCATAGGAGTGGCAATAGACTTACAGTCTTCAAGGCCAAAATGCTGCAATAAATGGAATGATCTGCATCATCACATGAAACCTGCAAAGGTTGAGAAGTTGCCTCATTAGTACCAGCACTAGAGTTTCCACCTGAGAAAAGAGGCACCAAAGTATCATACATGTCTTTGGAGCTAACAGATGTCTCCTTAGTACATGAAAGCAATGGCTGAATAGCATCTTCCACAAAAACAACATCACGGCTAACCAGAATGCGTTTTTTCTGTAGATGATACACACGATAGCATTTACTTTTAGAACTGTACCCAACAAAAATACATTTTACTGCTTTATCATCCAATTTTCTATGATGTTGTTCAAGCACTAATGCATATTCCAAACAACCAAAACCACACAGATGAGCAATAGATGGCTTGCGGTCATGCCAAGCCTCATATGGAGTGATAGACTGCAGCGCTTTAGTGGGACACCTATTCAGTACATATGTTGCACACATGACAGCCTCAAGCCAGAAACTATGTGGTAAAGCCTCACTCTTGACCATAGACCTTGCCATCTCCATGAGTGACATGTTCTTTCATTCAGCAACTCCATTCTATTGAGGTGTATACGACACTATACACTAGTGTTTTATCCCACGTTCAGCCAAAAATGTATTAAAATCAGAAGACATATACTCTCCCCCTCAATCAGAACAGAGGGTGTCCATTTTACATGCTGACAGATTTTCAGCCAAAACCAAAAATTGTTTGAAGCACATGAACACTTCGGACTTTGCCTTCAATGGATATACCCATGCATGCTTGGAAAAATCATCGATGAAAGTCACGAAGTAAAGATAATTCCCAAAAGAAGGTGTCTGCATAGGACCACAGACATCACTATGTACAACCTGCAATTTCTAAGTAGGCCGAACTGAACCATCTTTTGGAAAGGACGAACGCTGCATTTTACCAAAAATATAGCCTTCACAAACATGTTTTCCAGGTGCCTCAAGTTTGGGCAAAGACGACACCATTTCAGATTTCTACAGGCATAGCAAACTAGCAAAATTCAGATGACCAAAGCGTGCATGCCAAAGCTTTGCATCTAACACAGCCTGAGAATCATTTACTGCACATGCCAAATCATTTACAGATCTTTCATAGTCTATGAGCTTATACAGCCCACGACATAAAATGCCAGAAGCAATAATCACATCGCCATTTGACAGATCATGAATTGTACACCTATCATCAACAAATTTCACAACCAAGCCAATCTTGCCTAATGCAGAAACTAATAACAGGTTCTTCTTGATCCCTGGCACAAATAAAGCATTTGACAAAGTGAAAGAACTACCATCAGTAGTAGCTAGAATGATCTTACCAACTCCCATAACAGGATAAGAGGAGTTGTTGGCGCATGTAACAGTATTCCCTGTAGGGGCAGGCTCGAGTGAAGAGAAGAAACTGCGCTGCAAGGTAGTATGTTTGGTTGCCCCACTGTCAAAATACCAAACGTCTGAGTCTACTGCAGACATGCACTGCTCATGAGAAGATGGGTCAAAACTGTAGACAATAGTAAACGCCCATTCTTCTTCCTGCACAAGATTAGCAGACTCTATTTTTGGTGTAGAGGCCTCTGCAACAACCATTCCAGCCTTTTTCTTCTTTGCCTCTTTAGCAGCCAATTTTGGACAGTTCTTTATGATATGATCATTCCCTTTACAATACTTACAAAACAGTTTCTGCTTTTCTGATTTCTGCTCATCTTTATCTTACTTCTTCGAATATGCAGAATTAGCAGATTTTTGCTTACTAGTTGAAGAGCTCCATTTTCCTTTGCGCTTCTGACTAGCCAGGAAAGCTTGATCTGCAACTCGCATAATGGACCTATTCTGACTGGACTGATCTTCCTACAACAGAACAGAGACTAACTCCTCAAATGATAAGGCATTTGGATTGCCTTTCATCATCAATCGAAGAGTAGAAGCAAAACTTTGATATGAATCAGGAAGACCATTCAGAATGGTCTGCACAAGTGAGCTATCTGGTATAACCTCATCAGCAGAAATCAATTGTTCCTTCAAGTCTTTGATCTTCGTTAGGAAATTGTCCATAGAATCACCTTCATTCATGTGCTCACTCTCCAACTGTTTTTGGAGGTAAGCAACACGAGCCTCATTCCTAGCTTGGTACAATGTGGTAAGTGTATCCCAAGCATCCTTAGCTGTTTTGTAAGAGCGAATGTGTGGAATAATGGCACGTTTTACAGACAAAGCTATCAATGCATGTGCCTAGGCATCTCTGCCATCCCAACGAATCTGCTCTGCAGTAGGTGCAGCAGAAACTGCAGCATGAACAGGAATATGCAGAATATCATCATCTTTGGCACCTTCTGCATCAGCTTCAATACCTGCAGTTGTAACAATTGGAAGTGTGATAGGACGTTTTTCGACACCCTGCATAATGTTCCACAGTCCTTTTGCAACCACACATGTCGCATCATATAAGCCCATAACGGGTAGTTGGTACCATCCAACTTATCCTCAACAGCCAACATACGGAATACATCACTGCTTTCAGCCATGGCTGATGACTAAAATACGATGATGCAGAAAGTTGATTGTATCTCAAAAAGTTGAATAGAACTGCCCAAACAAATTCTGCTAGACCTATAGTAGACTTCGAGACGCTTATATTGGCAAACAGAAACTGGTATATACCTTTGGCACAAAAAGACAAAATAGCCTACATAAGCATTGTGATAGTGCGTTCGGAGGCCAGAACGAGCTCATATCGCAATTTTAGCACCTCATAGCGAAGCTGTTTTAATCTCGAAAACACGCTGAGTATGCTCACCAAATTCGTGTGATTCTGAGACTACAACCGGAGGAGTGTCGATGGTGCCCTAGTTGAAGCGATGACCTACCCTGATACCAATTGTTGGAGTTAGATGTCTGCGAAAGCACATGAACAGCACAAGGAAGAAGAAGAAGCTTGGAGCACAACACACAATATTGAGTGTATTACTAGAGAATGTACAAAGATAAGTAGCCCATTAGGGCAATAGACAAATATACAAGCCGGGGGAAAAAAACCTCCTAAAGAGGGAAAAAAGTGCCTCGGTGGTCCTAGTGTGTTCACACACATCACTACCTAAATATATCAACAGCATCAACTATGGCTAGACTTCACAACTCTCAAGAAATCTCCCAAACAAAATGTGACTAATTTTGTCACAAAGCTCAAGGACATAGCAGATCAATTGGGAAGCATTGGCGATGTAATAGATGAAGAAAAAATTATAAGATAGGTCATCAATGGCTTGAAGGCAGATGAGAAGTGTGAAGCATTCACCATAGCTATGGATCTATACATGGATATGCATGTACCAGATTTCAATACACTCATAGGACAACTACTTACTCAAGAGGCCAAGCTTATCAAGAATGGAGAAATCTCCTAAGGTAATCAATCTTCAGCTTTTTATATTGACAAAAGCAAGTCAAAAGAGAAGAAAGGAAGAAGAAAGAAAGTGGATGATGAAGCAGGTACACATCAAGCTAACTATGCAAGTAGAGGAAGACATGGTAGAGGTATAGGCAAAGGAGGAAGGCAAGGCAGGGGGAGATCCCAAGACTCTAATTCATGCTCTATTTGTGGATTAACTAATCATACAAGTGAAAATTGCTTTAGGAACTCCAAGAATCAAAGAGGCAAAGGCTACGATAGAGGAATTTATGGCTAATCAAGAGGAAGGTTCAACAATTACCATGGTAACCATAGCAATTACAACCATTCAAACTATCAAGGAGGCAATAGGGGAAGAAGAGACTTCAATAACTACATTAGATAGATAGATAGATAGATAGATAGATAGATAGATAGATAGATAGATAGATAGATAGATAGATAGATAGATAGATAGATAGATAGATAGATAGATAGATAGATAGATAGATAGATAGATAGATAGATAGATAGACAGACAGATAGATAGATAGATAGATAGATAGATAGACAGATAGACAGATAGATAGATTGACAGATTGACAGACAGATAGATAGATAGATAGATAGATAGATAGATAACAGCGAGTCGTAACAAACGAGAACTATGTCGTAAAAAGAGAACACTTACGTCAAAAATTACATGTTTTCACCTCATTTTTGGAATTCCTCTACACCAGTATACATATATTACAAAAATGAGGTGAAAACAAGTAATTTTTGACGTTTTTTGTCATTTTCTCAACAAAAAATGAGCTCAAAATGTAGTCAAAATTTCACTATATTAGGCATTGACGTGTCCCAAAATGTATATGATAAGACATTGACATGCCCAAAATCTATATGCTAAGACATTGACATGTCTAAAATATATATAAGAATGTGGAAGTCAATAGTTTTTACACAAAAATAACATTTTAGACATATCTTTAATGGGTGGATATCTGATTGTTATTCAAAATTGCTACAAAACATGGTTTCATTAACCAAACTACTTTGAGGCATTTACATAAGCACTAAAAATGTCTGAGAGCTTCAATGCAACTCACAACTTTGTCGATCTATGTCTACACCCTCATCATCTGATGCACTTGATTCAGTCTCATACTGTTGAGAGCTCTCTTCTTCTTCTTCTATATCCACAAGAGCTCTATCTTCATCCACGTACATACCAAATTCTGCAGGATCATGCACAACTCTTCTTGTTTTCCTATGATTTCCTGTACCACATACATCTGGAAGCTTTTGTTTTATCATGTTGATTGTTGCTTTCCTCAAGTGACCAGTTTTTGTCAAGGAAAAATCATAAACAAGAATATCTACATCATCCATTTTAAGAGTGGATGTGCTTCGAATATTCTTTTTCCTTTTTGAACCTGTTCGTTTAGCATCACACACCATTTCTAAGTTATATTTACCTGTGAATGCATTACTACTTTTAGTGTAATACCAATGCACCACCAAAGCCTCTATTCTTCTCTGATCAATATCTTTAGTTATCTCTAAAACCTTTGCAATCCAAAATGGTCTGGTAGCCTCATCACCATCAGCAAGTACTGCAATAAGCGTTCCAACATTTATCTCTATTAAATTTCCTTGCCATCTTGCTTCTGCCTGTTTTGTCATCCTTGGGCCTACATAAATATTTCTTTCTGGTGGATGTATAAAACTTTGAAGTGCATCTGCATTACATGCTTGGGCCACATTCACGGATCTTTGTGTACAAAAGTCCCATGTGAATGGAACATCAACTGGCCAGTGACCTGCAATTGTATACTGTATAATCTCTTCTTGATGATTGAAAAAGTCCTCCCACCAAGATACATCTTGATCTCCAGCATATTTTTTTGCACGCTCAATATGTCTCTTCTTTTCAATGAGTGCATGCATCCAGCTTTTACTTTGATCAACCACACTTCCACATCTTTCTGTATTGTTTTTATCTTCATATGGTGATTGTTCTGCACCATACACTGTTACAGTAGACAAATTAGGCACCTGCAATAAGAAACTGCATCCCTCTTTAGGCTCCCACCCAAGAGAAGATGAATACTGCTTTGCAAATAAAAGGGTTATTTCATCAACCCTCCTCATCAAGAATACATGGTTGAAACTAATATTGTGCAATGGAGCCAAAACCTTAGCACTGTTATCAAGGCCCATTGAGCAAAAGTGCTTAAAGTCATAAATCTGTGTGAGGTGTTGAACTTCTGGTTTTGGAGTATATGCTTCTGAAATCAGCTCAGATAAAATCGGAAGAGTAAAAGCATTGTTACGTGCCAACTTCTTAGAGAAAGTACTGAACATTTGATCAATGTGATCATGAGTGTGGCCAACCAGAAGAAAATTTACCTTAACCTTCTGAAATACCTGTTTTTCAACAAGCATGCTTAAATATCCAAAGACTGTAGAATTTTTATTCTCTCTTGGAGTATTATCTAGTTGCAAATATAGAGTTGGTGGCAAAAGACCCTTCCATGATTGCAAAACACGATGAATGACAGTAACTGTAAGGTTTGGATCATTATGCACATTCGGATATGTGAAGAAAACCTTGGACATTACAGTTCCATTGTATACCAAAGCGCCAACCAAATGCATTTGCACAAGGACTTCATCTCCAATGTCCTTAGGGATGCGATAAAAATGTGGCAAACAAGTTTTTTTCTGATCCATACCATCGATCAACAAACACATATAACGCTCCGGATTTCTGAGTGCCTTACTTCGATGATGAATTGCTTTCTTTCTCTCTAATGCTTGACTCTCACGATGGTTGTTAAGAAGGTTTTTAAAATTATGCTTTTCCTGTGGTGTTGTAGCCCCTTTTGCCATGTTTTTCAAAGTGGCGCAAACTGAACATTCACCCATTCTAACTTTACGAGGAATAGAAACATTGTTAAACTCTTCCTTCCATAATCGAGTAAAGTGACGATACAACACATACTTCTCATTTCTATTTTCCATGTCTTCTCTATATATTTGAAATACCTCTCGACGAGTAAAGTTATCTGACAAGTGCAACCTTCCAGTTGTAGGCATAACTTCACAATGCAAGCTAAAATAGTTCATCATCCAATTCATTGCATGACGTCCAACAGATCCTTTGGTCCCAACATGGAACGTATCCAAAATGAGATCCCCATTCAAAAACCCTTGTTGAACCCTATGTATTCTAAAATTTCCTACACCCATTGCAATTTTAAATGCAGCCCTACAACATGGCATCCCTTGAGTAAAGAAATATTCAAAACCAACACGCGTTACTGACATGTTATCCTCAATCATTTGCATGCAAGAAACAAGGTATATATCTTGCCTTTCACTATCTAAATGGAGGAATTTTTCTCTCATGTGCTTTAGTTTCTTCATCCCTAAATTATACAAGCATTTCAAACCACAACAATGCTTCACAATATCCAATGCAATCTGTCTATCTGAAGTAAGAAATTTAAATCTTTTTCGACTTACTTCACGAGACCTTCTTTTAAATCGTAGATTGAGCTTGCTTTGCTTTTTCGTTGCTCCACATGCACTTGAATCAGAAGGGAGATCAATGGTTGGATCAGATGGGAGATCAAGAGGTGCATTTGTATGAGCAGCATTGCACTGTGAATTGGATAACTTAAATGACTCAACAGAAAACATGGAATCATCAGCACGTTCTAAATCATAGGGATCATCACTTCTCTGGAAAGGCTCAACTGAGAACAATGAATCAATATGAGCAGAGGAAGCTGATGCCCAAGCATCCACTGAAAAGATTGAGCTCATCTTCACTGAGTTCAGAGAAGACTGAAGATGAATGACCTTTTTAAATAAGTAGAAATCCGAGATCAAGTGAAGATATCACATCAAATGTCACATCAAGAAGATATGAAATCAAAAGCTTATTAAAGTACATTAAATAACATAAAACATCAAATTACATCAAATCACTTAATTACTCAAATATACACTAATAAGGGAACCAAAGATTTGATTCACTTTTGATTCAAATGATCTTTTTCTAACTTCATATGAGTCATTCAGTCTAAGCATTGTGAATGAATCAAAATATATCAAAGTTGTGTTCCAATAGGAATATATAATAAAATTGTTTGGATGAAATTTTACAAGAAGAAATTTTACAACTGGAATATATCCAAGTTGAGTTCCAACTGGAATATGCTATGCCATTGAACACTATACAAGAAGAAATTTTACATTTGGTTAAGATTTCAAGGATTAGGTTTTATTGTGGTCTTGGCTAGATATCAAAGAGGTAGATGAAAGTATATTGAAAAAGAATTATGTGTAAAAGAGGCACACAGAAAGTATATTCATACATTGATTTTCCATTTCAACAATGTGTTACAAGATAAATGTGAATATGAACTAAAGTGTGGAGGATAACACTATAAAGATGTCATTAATCTCACAACTTAGACCTAATTTTCTCCCAAGCAACAGAATCTAAGAAAAAACATCTACATGAGATTAGAAATCCTCATGTACATACCATACTGTTGCCATTGAAGTTTAATTTCCATGCAAATGTATATAAATAGTTGCAAGGTTCTGTACTAGAATGTTTATTCAAAGTGATTTTCCATTTCAAGAGTGAGTTACAAGATAAATGTGAATATGAACTAAAGTGTGGAGGGTAATACTATGAAGATGTCATTAGTCTCCCACATTTAACACAACTTTGACTTGATTTTCTCCCAAGAAAGAGATTCTTAGAAACAAATCTCTACATGAGTTGAGACATCCTCATGGACATACCATACTCTTGCCATTGAAATGTAATTTCTATGCAAATGTATATAAATAGTTGTAAGGGTCTATGAATATTTCATTAAAGTGGCTCTGAAACAGCCTATTTGTGTGGGTGCTATTCCCTGGTTAGATAAGTTGACAGATTTAGTTAGCAAGTGGACTCATTCAGTTAGATCTAGTTAGTTTCTGGTTCAAGTTACCCAATTGCCTATAAATACCAGAGGAGGAGATCATTCTCATTTTCAAAATCCACGAGCAAGAGAGAGCAGCAGAGCACAGACAGCCATGGAGCACAGAGGTCAGCATACCAGCAAGCCAAACCTGATGGAGAAGAAGAATGTTGGCAAAAGTACCAAGAGGTAGACAAAATCATAACTAAAAAAAAGATTCCAAAAAGATTCCCTCTGTATGTCTGTGTAAATTTCTCATTTCTAGGTCTCTATTTTTCTTGCCTGTCGAAATATGGATCCAAAGCATGTACAGGTCGATGCCTGGCATCGACTTTAAGGTGTAAGTCGATGCCAGGCATCGACTTAGGATTGCAAGTCGATGCCAGGCATCGACTTGCAGCCCCAAGTCGATGCCTGGCATCGACTTGCAGTAGCAAGTCGATGCCAGGCATCGACTTGTGGGTGCAAGTCGATGCCTGGCATCGACTTGCAGCCCCAAGTCGATGCCTGGCATCGACTTGCTCCTGCAAGTCGATGCTTGGCATCGACTTGCTCCTGCAAGTCGATGCCTGGCATCGACTTGTGGGTGCAAGTCGATGCCTGGCATCGAATTGCAGCCCCAAGTCGATGCCAGGCATCGACTTGGTCCAAAAAAACGATGCCAAGCATCGACTTGCCAGCATCATCATGCACTGAAAAGTCGATGCCAGGCATCGACTTTTGGGTGCAAAATCGATGCTTGGCATCGGCTTTTGTGCCCAAATCGATGCTTGGCATCGACTTTTGTGCCCAAGTCGATGCCAGGCATCGACTTTGTGTTCAAGTCGATGCCAGGCATCGACTTGGCCCAAAAGTCGATGCCAGGCATCGACTTGGGCCCTCAAGTCGATGCCTGGCATCGACTTGCACACAAAGTCGATGCCTGGCATCGACATGCACTTAAACATCGATGCCTGGCATCGACCTGAAGCTGAAAATCCATGCCTTGCATGGACATGGGCTGATATTTCTTATTGCTTGATATTTCCAATTGCTTTCAGGGATGCGGAGTACAAGGATGAAAGGCCCATTAAGAAGCTCAGAGTCACCATGGGCTCTGCTGACCAGCAACGTGACAAAGGCAGTGGTCACCAAGCAAAGGCAAAGAAAATTATTGCACCATTATCCTCTGAGAAGGCCAGCAACCCACTAGGAATATCCTCAGGTGGACAGAGTAGCATTAAAATTCCTGTGGAGGATCCAAGTATGAAGGAAAGGTCGAGGGAGACAGAGGTCATGAAGACAGATCGTCCACTTCGGGACATGACAAATCTCGAATGGTGCCTTCAGTACGTGGAAGAGAAGAATGCAGTCCTCCTTGTGTTCGCAGGGGCCTATGGCAGAGGAAAGATCACGACAACACAAGGTTTTCAGTATGGCCTTGTTTACAAATTGGATTATGAAGATGAAGATTCTGACAACCTGCTTTTCTTGGTGGAGACATCCAAGGGATTAAGAAATGTCATATGCAAGATGGAATTCTTGTGCCCAGAGTGCTGTGTTCCAGAGGAGCTAGCTCAGATGTGCAGAGACTCAGTGAATTTCATCAAGGACCTGATGCCATGGATACAGGGCAATATCATGCCAACACAGCACAAGAAGACGACCCCTGTAAAGGCAAGGGGTAAGCAGAGTGTGCAGAAAAAGCCCCAAAAGAAAAAGAAGATAATTGCAGAAGAGGACTTTTCTGACTCAAGCTCTAGCTCTGGGGACATTATTGTTGCACCTGGTGGAGAGCTTGCATCTGGTGTGCTTGGCACTGAGCAGAATAAGATGAGGGAGGACATAGCTAGAAGAAAAATTGTGAAGAAGGGGCAGTTGTTCCACCTGCCTATTAATATTATCCACAGGCCACCAGTGGATCCAGTCACAGGGAGGAGGCCCCTTGAGATCAGGGAGCCACATAATTTGCATGTCCAAAATCTTAAGAAGAAAATGAAAATTAATCCTCATGCTACTGTTGTGCCATTCCTTGTAATGGTGGATCCGCATGAGTGCAGCTGTGTGGAGGATTTCAATGAGAATTTGTTTGAGGAGTACACTTATTATGTGATTGGAGGTTCACACTCTGCAGAGGCTCGTAGACAGTTAGTGAAGGAGCACCCTACTACATTTTTCTTTAGGTATGCAGAGTGTAAGATATATGCTGGTCTTACAACTGAGGAAGCCAAGCTTCTTGCTTGGGATCACAACAACGATAATGACTACAGGCAGAAAATGTCCTCCATAGAGAGAATTCGGTTCTTCCACCATGAATACGAAGATTGTCTTGTGAAGGAAGCTGGGAGAATACATCCCAATCTACGAAAGCAATGCCTTATTGAGGTTGGAATTGCATTGGATGAGAATAGAAAATCAGATGCTTTGAGGAAATATGACCCATGGTTTCAACTGGCATTCAGATCAGGTGAGATCTGGGATCTTCAGGATAGAATCTTCACAATGTGGGAGCATAAGGAAGTCAAGGGCCAGAAGCAACGAAAGTCGAGGCCAGACCCACAAATTGATCTGAGGGGAAAGGGAAGGAAAGTTGACCTTTCACTTGAGGAGGCTCCTGAGGACATGAAGCTGACCCCATGGAGGGCCCTTCAAGGAATCAAGGATGATACATTGATCATATCAACCTTGTCAAGGGTAATCTCGAAGGAGTTGAGCCTCGAGGAGATGGTCACTGAGCTCAATAAGTATGTATGTTATTCTCAGATCCTTTTTCCCTCCTCCCATGCTTCTTGTCTAACCTAGTCTCTTTTATATTTATGTGTCTGTAGTCATAAAGTGTACATGAAGATTCAGGAGGTGATGATGAAGAGGCTGGGTTGCTTTTCTTGGACAGAGGTCCAAGCAGACTATCCAACCACATCATCCTACAAAGCCTTATCAGAATATTTCATCCTGTTTCGTGATTGGGTAGATTCTCTTATCAGAATATTTCATACTAAACAATTTGATGCATTGCATGGCATCAACATGGGGGCATAAGTCGATGCCTGGCATCGACTTGGGGGCATAAGTCGATGCCTGGCATCGACTTCCAGCATAAGTCGATGCCTGGCATCGACTTGGGGGCATAAGTCGATGCCTGGCATCGACTTGCAGCATAAGT
Organism: Ceratopteris richardii; assembly: GCA_020310875.1. Taxonomy (NCBI): domain Eukaryota; kingdom Viridiplantae; phylum Streptophyta; class Polypodiopsida; order Polypodiales; family Pteridaceae; genus Ceratopteris; species Ceratopteris richardii. Next base: position 88,841,510 of record CM035412.1, on the reverse strand, counting down.
CGATGCCTGGCATCGACTTGCAGCATAAGTCGATGCCTGGCATCGACCTGCAACAAAAGTCGATGCCTGGCATCGACCTCGTGGCAAAAGTCGATGCCAGGCATCGACTTAGGTCCCTAGGTCGATGCCAAGCATCGATTTTTAGTAGAAGGTCGATGCCTAGCATCTACCCCAACAAGAAATCGATGCCATACATCCGTTCTTTATGTTCTGTTTGCTGTACTGAAGAGCTCTTCTAATTGTTTTTCCAATTTGTTCTGCAGAAACCAAGGAAAAGTAAGTCTACAGAGGTACTAGATGACTGCCCCCCTGCATTCCTTGCTCACATTCAAAGAGCAAGGCATGAGAAATCTAGACTGAAAGCGAAGGAGATGGATTTTGATGATGAACCCGATCTTAAATGTTTCTCCAATCCCCTAGACCCCCTTAGGCCTGTATATTACAATGTGTTCTGTAGTGATGTAAATAATATTTGTTCTGTTGTGCCTAGAAAACATTTCTCCCTTCTCATAGCGGACATACCCTATGGATTTAGGATGTTAGGATCAGTTAATGATGATGAACCCTTCAAACACCCTCAGATTCGGAAGATGGTCACTGATTTTGCAGAGTTAACTATGTCTCCTCTTTGGAGGATAGTAATTTTCCATAGCAGAGACCAGTCTTTCTCTGTTTCAACTGCTTTGAAAGCAAGATGTCATGCTGTCGAGTGCCTCACTTGGTAAGTAATCTTCTTTCTATCTCCATGGCTTTCATGATGCCCTATGTGACTCATAGTTCTTTTTTGCAGGGTGAAGACAAACGTAAATCACACTCCTTTGCATCGGTTTGTGAGTGCCACTGAATGCATTACAGTGGGCTATTATGATGAAGTAAGCAAAAGGAGAGTCAGGGAGCATTGCAATGAGAATGGGATCTCAAATGTGCTCATGTTCCCAGCCGTTACCAAGAAACTTCGTCATGTAGCTGGGGACATGACATTGGTTAACCCTTATCAGAAGCCACAAAAACTCATAATGAGATTGCTTCAACTATTTTCCAATGATGATGACTGGGTCCTAGACCTTTTTTCGGGCACAGGTAATTTCAATTTTCACAATTTTCATTAGTCATTGTTGATTGAAGCCTCTAATAGGTTTTCTGCTGTTTCAGGAACGACTCTGGCTTGCTCCTTAAAGATGTTCAGGCACTGCATAGCTGTGGAGAAGGATGATGCTCAAGTGAGCTTCATTAGAATGAGAATCAATGGGCTGAATGAATGCCCAGATGAAGACCAAGAGGTTGGAAGGAAGCACATTGCAGATACGGAGAGATTCCAAGCAGCTTCAAGGGAGCCTGTTCCCCCACTTGCAGATGAACCTGGGGACATGGCTGACCTTGAAGAGCCAATCTTGGAGCAAGAGAGGCAAGATAGGTGTTCTGATGTGCCAGAGGATACCAATACCCTTGAGCCTGAGGAAAGCTATGATCAGCTTCTATTGTAGATTCACATAACTCTTGTAAAACACATGAAATGTAAAATATCATTTTAATGGAAATATAATTTGGAGTTCTGCTTCCACTTCGTGTTCAGCTTGATTTATCTTGAGCATTTCTCTGATCATGTGTGAATGTTTCTTAGTATAATTTTGTTGAATATTATCTTCTCTTGGGAATGCTTTTGTGAAGTGTATTTCATATTCCGTTAATATGGCCAGGCATTCAATGGGGATCTTAACCATACAAAGGGGATGATCTTAATTGCCTTGTTAAAATGCTCTGATTTTTACAACACATGTTCTCTAACTTTCGAGTAACTCTTAATTAGCTATCTTCTGTGCTTATTGAGGTTATAGATGTAATGAAGGAGCTTCGTGAATTCTTACATGTACCTTTTCAACTCTAATCTATTGTCCAAGATCATGATGTGGGATTCTTGGTAATGCTCAACAACTAGTTTTCATGGCAGCAAGAATTTTAGTATATCTATCTTGACTACTTGGGATCTGAGATCAAGCTTCTAAAGACAATATTTACAAGCAAGACTCGTGATGCTTTCTAGATATTGTAAAATGCCCACTTTTTTGCGGGCAGATAGTAGAGAAAGGGTTGCAAGTCAGGTTCACAAAAGGAGGAGCATTTGTTGAAGATCCAAGTCATGGATTCGGGATAGTTGCAAAAGGTGAAAAGACAGGTAGATTGGTCACATTTGAATTACAAGACACTAGAAACATTGCTCTCTTTAATTATGATAGTCAGACACTCACAGAATTGGAAGTATGGCACAAGAGTTTAGCACATATTGGTGAAAGAGCATTAAAGCAAATTTGTAGGGACCAAAGTGTACTTGGACTCCCTAACTTGTCAAAACAACATATGATTTATAAGTGTAGTGCATGTCAATTTGGAAAGTCGCACAGGTTACCGTTCATGAAGAAAGGATATATGCATGGAGATCTCTTGGATTTGGTTCATACAGATGTATGGGGACCAAGGTATTATGTCTACTTCATTGATGGAGCAGTAGATGGACTATACTATATTTTATGAAACACAAAGATGAAGTCTTTTCATGCTTCAAAAGATATTTGGCTTTTTGGAGAATCAAACAGGTAAGACATTAAAAAGGCTAAGGTTAGATGGAGAGGGAGAGTACTTCTCCCATGAATTTGACTCCTTCCTCAAGAAAGAGGAATCAAAAGAGAGATCACTACAAGGTACACTCCTAAGCAAAGTGGAGTGGCAGAAAGAAGGAATAGGACAATTGTTGAAGCTACAAGGTCTATGCTAAATGAGAAGCACTTACCTAATTACTTATGGGTTGAGGCTGTATCCACAACCACTTATTTGATTAACAGGTTCCTTCAAAATCACTTGATGGCATGACACCATATGAGGCTTGGAATGGAGGAAGACCAAGCTTGGATCATTGTAAGATTTTTGGATGTGTTGCGTATGCGCATGTTCCTTCACAAGTTAGAGGAAAGATGGATCCCAAAGAAAAAAGGTGTGTATTCATTGGATATGACAACAATCAAAAGGGATACATATTATACAGCCCAACAACCAAAGGATTCTTGGTGAGTAGAGATGTAGTATTTGATGAGAATAGTTCTTGGTATGAAGATTCATGTAGAAAGGTCAACTTACCTTATCATCTTGAAGAAGATTTTCCAAAACTTGTTAAGGATAATCCTTCTAAAGTTGAAGAGCAGGATACCTCAGAAGATGATGAAGCAACTGAGTATGAAAAAATCAAAATGTGGAAGTCTAAAGGAAAAGCAAAAGTGCAGGAACTTGGACAAGAGGCAAAATCATCACATCATGGCCTAAGAAGGTCCATGTGAGAGAAAAGAAAACTAGAAAGGTATGGGTTGGATACTTGTCTAGTCAGTAAACATTCAATCTATCTAGCACAAGACATAAATCAAGAGGAGCCTTCAACATTTGAGGAAGCAAAGAAGAAATCAGAATGGAGGCATGCAATGGAAGAAGAAATTGAAGCTCTTGAGGAGAATAACACTTGGGATTTGGTTCCCAAGTCTCCATCAATGAAAGTGATAGGCTCAAGGTGGATTTACAAATTGAAGAAGAACTCAAATGGCTCCATTAATAGGTATAAGGCAAGGCTTGTGGCAAAAGGCTTTGCACAAACTCAGGGAATTGATTATGAGGAGACCTTCTCTCTTGTGGCAAAGATGCCTACAATTAGGGTTTTTTTTAGTACTGCCTCTTCCAAGAATTGGAAGATACTTTAATTGGATGTACAAAATGCATTTCTTAATAGATGGATAACATAAGAGTTATATATGGCACAACCACCTGGTTTTGAGAATCACATATATCCTGATTATGTGTGTAAACTTAATAAAGCTTTATATGGACTCAAACAAGCCCCAAGGGATTGGAAGCACAAGCTTGTCTCATTCTTGCAGGATAAATGATTTCAACCTAGCAAGGCAGATCCATCACTATTCATAAAAAGGAGTAATTCTGAAGTCATCTACTTGTGTGTACATGTAGATGATATTATACTTACAAGAAATGATAGATGGCATGAAGAGAATCAAAGAATAGATGAGAGAAGAACTCAAGATAAGTGATTTGGGTTCACTGACCTACTTCCTAGGATTGGAAGTTGTCTACAAAGATCATGGTTTGTTTCTCACTCAAAGAAAGTACATTAGGACATGTTGGAAAAATTCAAGATGCAAGATTGCAGGATTGCAGTACTCCAATGGAGGCTAATCATAAATTGAGCTCACATGAAGGCGAACTTATGGAAGATGTGACAGATTATCAAAGTCTTGTGGGTAGTTTGAACTATGCCACATTGACAAGGGTTGATATATGTTATAATGTGAGTGTGCTAAGTCAATTTATGCACACACCCAAGAAACCTCACATGGAGGCTGCCAAGAGGATGTGCAGATATGATGCAGATTGGGCTGGTACCAAGGAAGATAGAAGGAGCACCTTAGGATATCTTACCTTTGCAGGTTCAAAACTTGTCTCATGGTCATCCAAGAAGCAACCCATAGTTGCACTCTCTTCTACTGAAGCTGAATACAGAGGTCTTGCTATAGCTACTCAAGAAGCAATGTGGATGAAGACATTATTCGTAGATCTTGGTTTGGAGATTGGAACTCCAAATACTTTTGGTGACAACATGAGCTCCACTCACTTGGCTGCCAATCCAATTTTTCATGCAAGGACTAAACATATTGAAGAACATTATCACTATGTAAGTGAGAAGATTGTGAGCAAAGAAATTCAGTTAACTTATGTGTCCACTCATCAACAATGTGCAGATATTCTAACCAAAGCATTGGATAAGGATATGATTGGTTTACAGGTAATATTGGAAGATTGAAGACCTCAAGATCACTTGACTCAAGGGGCAATTGTTGGAACAAGTCCATGGCAAGTTCAAGTGATGTCTTGAGTCATCACTTGAACTTGCCAAGTTCAAGTGATGGCCTAAGGCATCACCTGATGGCAAGTTCAAGTGATGGCCTAAGTCATCACTTGAACTTGCCAAGTTCAAGTGATGGCCTGAGGCATCACCTGATGGCAAGTTCAAGTGATGGCCTTAGTCATCAAAAGGTTTAGAAATTTAAAGGAAATGTCAACTACTTGTAGAGTTCACTTGTGAACTCCCTCTTGTAATTTTTGAAGTCTTTACTTGATGTAAAAGTAAAGGAATCTAAGTGGTTGAGTCCACTTGATAAAAAAAAGGGAAACGAAGCCACAAATGCGTGATTGAAGGTAGTTGGAGAATCAAATCAAGTTTGGAGAGTGATTATAGGAAGATTCAAATTCAAAATTAGGCTCCAACCATCACTATAAATACATGGCTTATTAGTCTCATTTTTTAGACCTCCATGAGCTGAGATGTATGCCATATCATAGTGTGGTTTCAAGGCACACATATGTATCAGTAAGTCCACTGTATTTTAAAATGAATATACTTTCATTTTCATGATCATTTGAGTTCATATTTTCATGCTTTTGTGAAGTGTACTATTCACTACCATATCTCTTAGTTTTCTTAGTCAGATTGTAGAGACTATTTCTCTTAGTTTGATGCATCATTTTCAATGATTTAAGTTGATAACGTTTTCTCCTTAACTCTACTATATTCTCACAAAGTTTCATTTCAATTGAGTTTTTGAATGAGCTCTGTTCATTTAACGTTGACTACTCTGTCAGAACTTCATCATATCAGTGTTTTTCTCAGAGCTGGTTTCTCTATGTGTACTTCATCATTTTCCATGATTCAAAGCTTGCTAGAACCAGCATACTGTCTATTATATGCCTACAAAATTTTGTAGGCATTGGATCTTGGAATCTAGAGATATTATCAATTTTTTGCTCACGATTTTGAGTACTACTACAGCCCGTGAAAATCGGGATGATGCTACAACTTGTTAAACATCTTTCTCTTTATGTGGTCCATTATTTTTTATGAAATAACTCTTTATTGTTAGCTTACTAAGTTAGTACGAGGTCTCCAAAAGGAATTAAGTTAATTGGTGTTGTGGCCATAGAATTGTTCAAAACACTAAGCAGGTGTATGAACCAAAATAGCAACTTTTTTGTTCTTGAATCTACTTCAACTTATCTGTTTTGATCCATCTTTTTTAGAGTGATCATCCAAGGTACATAGGGTGTCAAATACATCCTTTGGCAAGCTAAAAGGGCCCACTACATATCCCTAGATTTTATTTGGCTAGTATAGTGCAAAGTTTTTGCAGCACCACTTCATCTTCTCCAAGTTCAAATCCATCTCAACACAATTTTGATGTCACAAGGTGAAGCTATTTTGAAATCCTCCTTGCCCAAAATATGCTCACAAATTTTCATGTGATTTTGAGACTATAACTAGAGGGGTGTTGATGGTGCCCTAAATGAGGCAACGACCTACTCTAATACCAATTGTTGGAGTTTGAGGTTTGTAAAAGCACACAAATAGCTCAAGGAAGAAGAAGAAGACGAAGCTTGGAGCACAACACAATACAAAGCTAAGAGAAAAAAATGGTGTATGTCTTTCAAGCAGTAGGTTGAGATGTATATAAGGTTAAATAATCATAAGACATATTTTTTTTATAAAATTTATAAATATTGATATATTTTTCCATTTTTTGTTATTTTTTTATAAGTTCCATATATTAGTGATCTTAGACGGATGGAAATGTTCATTAATGATATCATCCTTCTCTAGGAAACATTCGAATACACCCCATGCACAAGTGATAGAGATATCCAACAAGTAGATTTCCACTTTGATGTATGAAATTTTTAGATGTAGGTTCTCTAAAATGCAGTCCTTAAGTTAAGATTAGGAGTTATTGAAGAAGTCGAGTTAGGTACATTGTTGGTCCTTTTCAAAGTTATGTCCTTTTCCCCCCTAAGCGCTCTCTTTTAGCTTGATTTAATTGATAATTTGCAATGAATATATGAAAACCTAGCTTAGAACCTTGTATTCACTAGGCTACGTCACATCCCAATGCAAAATTGGATGAATCTATATGGATGCGAAACATTTTTTTGGATTCTAGTGATTTTTCTATAGGTGGTTTGATTAAACAAATTGATTTTTTGAGATTCTTTATCCACTCAAATATGATTCATAGATCATAAAACCTGTTAGAGTTTGAGGTCTGGGGAAGCACATGAACAACACAAGGAAGAAAGAAGAAGCTTGGGGCACAACACATAATAGTGAGCTTTTTCACAATTCAATTAGACTAATGGATATTTTAAACAAAACATATTTCACACAAAATGGTTGCATACATTAAGAGAAACAATCTTTGTAACATAGGTTGATTGTATGTAGGAGCTAGTCACATAGGTTAGCTGATTGTATGTAGGATTGTATGTGATTTCTTCTAGTAAGCTTTTCTCACAAAATAACTAGAGAATGAAACTCAAACTTGACAATAATCTATAGAATTACAATGGCCTATCCAAAGACACAAAAATTATAGAAAATGGATACTTGTTGATAGCTCTACTAAAGACTTCACATAGAGAGAGATATGAATCACCACAGTCCACTATTTTGCACTTTTCTTAGAGATTACTCAAATACTGAGCACTAGACTTGAGAAAGAAATTTAGACTGTATTAGCTATCCATTGACTCAAAGATTACATAAAACGGATTCCTAATAAAGTAGAAACAATGTTGACAACTCAAGCGTGGAGATTTCCAACACTTGCACACACACAGAGGTATGTCCACTCAAAACCAACAAAAGAGCAAGCAAGGGGCTAGTTTAAGCAAGAGGCTTGCTTGTTAACACTCCAAAACACTAAGAGATACTTATTCAAGCTAAAAACCATGTGGTATTACCCATTTGGAATGGAAGTGACTTATATATACAAATGGAAAAATGAGATAATCTTTTCCTAAAAATCTAGAATCACACCTAAGTGCAATTGGAAATAGATGAGATGAATGGGGGGAGATTTTGGTGAAGGATTCTTTTGAAATTCCTTTTTCTTTAATAATCCACTTGTGGCCAATGAGATTTAGCCAAAGCTCTCCACTTGTAGCCAATGAAATTACTCTAGAGTGCTCCTCAGTTTGGAGCTTGATTTTCAACATGATGCATCTGAAAAGAGCATCACCAACAATAGTGCCGAAAGCATATACACTGTAGAGTTGCACACATAACTTATGCACCAACAAGAAGTGAGACGAACATCACATGATAGTGTCAATCCATGGAGCAATTGATTGGTGCTATGAAGATCATACATAGCAAGATCGATGCATACATACTTACAACAAGAGGGAAAGCAATCACATACACATATGCACACACACACACACGATTAGGCAAGAGCTAAGTGCTCCAAGAACCTCTCTATCTCTCAAATTTTGAATAAAAACTCATTCAAGTTCTAGAATCCACAAGCTAACCCAAACAAATGATGAAGAAGTAAAAAATATGGAGAAGGATTCAATGCAAACCTCTTGTGAAAGATTCCTTTAATTAAGAGTCTTCTAGAATCGTTTCATATGAGTTAGCTCATGAAGGATCTTCTAGAATCGTTTCATATGAGTTGAGCTTCCTTGATATGATGCTAAGATTTTGCATATGTGGGTACACGGATGTATTGACCTGGCTTGGACATTAAACAAAAGCGCCAAGGGTCAAACTGTGGTAGTGGCTTCCTTTTCAAATAATGGAGGGCTTCAACAATTTCCATGGATTTGACTAAATCTTTAAAACCTTGAATGAAAGATTCTTCAAAACCTCCACTAGCTAGTTCTTGCTCGAGAACTACTTGACTATGTTCCTCGAATAATTGTCTACGCGCCCATACAGCTTGCATATTGCAGTGTAACTTCTGAATTGCCAAAGTATAGGCAGTGGCTTCGAACGTGCCTTCTTCATGACTACTCTTATCACCTTGGGCTTTGGTTTGCTACTCTTTCTCTTCATTTTGCACATCCTCTTGAGTGTAGTGACTATCCTGACTAGCTTCGTCATTGCCATCATCATCATCAGTCAGCGTCCTATCTTCATTTGAGCTGGAGACAACCTGTTCTTGTTGATGGTCAGGGGGGGTAGTAGGATAGCTTGGTTGTTCATACTCTTGTGAGAAAAACTGCCCTTCTAAAAATTGGAACTCACTGGAAAATGCATCATGCATTTCGAAATCGAAGGTGGTGTTAGTGGGTTGTGCCACCAAGTTCAGCATGGGGAAAGTAAAGGCTTATGCACCAATGGTGGTGGTAATTTCTCCTGTTGTAGTAGTAGTTTCTTGAGTAGTGGTTGCTTGAGGAGTCACCATGATGGTAGTGCCTTCTGTGATTATGGGTCATGATAGGTGGATACATATGGGGGGTAGAGGTGCAGGGGGTTCCGTTGAAGACTGTTGAGGAGATGGTTGTGGTGATGGGGACTCTAGAACCTGCAAGCATGGGATAGAACCTCTCATGTGTTTGCCAGCCTGTCCTTTGCTAACTTTTCTGGTCTTTATGGTGGTTCCCTTGAATCCTTTTAATTCTTCAATGGTCATAGCGCATTAGATGGGCAAATCATAGGCCAAACACATATAGATGATTCTTGTAAGGGCACAATAGCTTAGGATGATGTGTTTTCATTCCCATCTTTTGCTGAGCTAAATACAACTACTCGATAATCCAATTGGCAAGATATATGGTCTAAGGCCCTATGCGTGCAAGATATAAGCCAAACCAGATATGTTTTTGAGGAATGCTAAAACAATCTTGTGCGGGGAATGTGAAATGCTACATGAAAATGTGCAACGGCTTGGAGATTTCTTCTATGATGGCTGAAATATCAGCCCATTTCAAAACAACACCATGTTTCATAGGCTCTGGAATAAGCCTTTCTTATTCTGTCGACATGTGAGTCCCGTGGATCTTAAGCACTTCCCGATTGAGATCTTTCAAAAGGTAAAGATTCTTGTATGGAGGATCATTCACCAGTGATGGAAGAATAAATGTTCCTGGCAAGTCCTTGTTTGTGGGGACTTCAAGTGTAGTTACTAAGTTATAGCACCAATAGAAGTTGGATTTGGGCAATGGATCACTAAAATATTCTATAAAAATATCTCTATCCCAAATATGCCTTAACTCTTCTGAATTTTGGAGCTCTTCAAATTCTCTCCAGAAAAATTGATATCTGCCTCACTTGGTACCGTCAAAACACAGCACGACATCATAAATAAAGTTGGCATCTGCAAGGGGTCCTGCTAAACCTTGGAACTAATGAGAATTGCTATGAACTTTTTCTGTGTGTCCCATAGGAGGATCATCTATGGGCATTGGTCCCAAGAAACCCTGAAACTCTGGTCGTGACGTAGGATAAGATTCAGCTAATAAATTGCTAAATTTAAACACTGACGTATTGGGGCCAGTCGTGGAAGGTCCTTTAGCTTGCATGATGACTCAAAATGAATGCATAGGTGATCTGTTACAAAAGGATAACACATTACTATGGAAATTAATTAGGATCCCAATAAGGTGAGACCGCAATTTTTCCATAGCCGATGTGTAACCCGTGTAGCCGAGTGTTGTGAGGTGGTTTATGGAATGATTTTTTAGAAACTAATGTAGGTCACTAGACACCTACATGTTTTAGATAATGCATACATTGCTTTTGATGAAATGTTATTATAAGTGATGTTGGGTTAGTGTGGGTGAATTTGTACAAGGTTTAGTTGTGAGTGAATTATTACAAGGATGAAGGTTAGTCGGGATAGGTGTTATGCCAGACAAAAGGTCGTGTGAACGTGTATGGATATGTTTTGGCATCCATTTCCTAAAAGTTGATGAGTGGGTGGTATTCGTCTGATGAGGTAAAAAAGGTGATTTTGGTCTTGTAGGCCACTAGATATGCCCAAACAGCGTGGTGTAACTGTTTGTCCCAATCCGAACATTTATTGTTCACGAGTTTCATTAGTATGTTACAAAGGATCTTGTTAGTACTTTCTGCTTGACCATTGGCCTGAGGATGATATGGTGCAAATTTCTTGTGAATCACCATAAAATCATGTAACAAATATTCAATGAACCCATTTAGAAAGTGAGTTCCTCGATCGCTCACTAGCTCTATAGGCAATCCATATCTTGTAAAGTCATTTTCAAATAAGAATTTTGTAGTCGTGTGTGCATCATTCTTTTTTGTGGCCTTGGCCTCTACCCATTTGGTAAGATAATATGTTGCTACTATGATGTATTCTGCATGAGTACCTTTTGTAGGGGGGTTAATGGGTCCTACAAATTCTATACCCCACTTGGAAAATGCATGTCCTCCCATCATGGGTTTCAGTGGCATTTCATCTTGGCGAGTAGGAAAATGAGTTCTTTGGCACACATCACATCTCTTAACATAGGTATGTGCATCCATGTGAAGAGTGGGCCACCATAATCCTACAAATAGTATGGATTTGATTATCCTATGGGGGCCAAAATGACCTCCTGCAACACCTTGGTGTGTAGTCTCTAATACGATCAAGTAATCGCTCTCATGAACACATTGTCGTAGGTATCCGTCTCGTCCACGCTTGTATAGGTTATCGCCAATAAGTGAGTAGTCTTGAGCTTCCTGCTCTAGACTACGTTGACTTGCTAAAGTCATTCCTTGAGGGAATGTTTTCATCCTCAAGTACGTCACTAGCGGTTCACTCCATTCTGGTGTGAGGGACATATGATATAAAGTGGCATGTTCTACCGGTGTTCTTTCACAACAGATAGGACATCTGCTTCCATAGAAGGCCAATATACTCCTAGTCTATGCAGAGTCTTCAATGTATGATGTTTTGAATGATGTTACTTTAATGCACCTACATGTGCTAGTTGCAACCAATTCTCGTATTATGATTCGTCTACACAACAAGCAAGAATTTTCTAATTATCTTATTTATATATACTTCCTGCTATTATCTGGTATCTTTGTGACTTGGTAATCTCTCCTTCTCTGATCCTAATCTTGGGATTCTTGGGTCCAAATGTGAGAATAGGGACAATAGGCTTTGCCCATTTTGGTACTATTTCAAGGTTAAATAGGTATGCATCTGGCAATGCATCCGCTATTCCTTGAGGAGCTTCTCCCATAGTTAATCTTCAGATATGTTCAGCTCTAAGGTGGGTCTTCCCCTTCTTGACTACTACTTCGAAGTTGTACTCCATCATTAATAGAAACCATCGTATTAGTCATCTAGTGTTACAAGGCTTATTGACTAAGTACAATAACTCTTGATGATCCATGAAGAACTTGAACTTATTTGCCAATAAGTAATGCCTAAATTTCTTTACTACATAAATCATTCCTAATCCTTCACCTTCTGTAGTGGTGTATTTTCTTTCTGCTGCATTCAATTGTTTTCTCGTGTAAGCTATAGGGAGGTCTATATTATCTTCATTCGTGGGTTGCACCAACACACATCCTATGGCATAGTTGGATGCATCCACATGTACATGCAATGGCTTACTCCAATCCAATGTTGTTAATATAGGTGTTGAACAAAAACGTCATTTGAGTTCATTGAATGACCTCTCACATTCATCTGTCCATTCAAACTTGGTCAAAAGAGAGTACAAAGGCTTTGCTTTGATAGCATACATGTGTATAGATGATCAATAATATCCACAATTTCCCATGAAAGCATGTACTTCTTTCACATTTTTTGGCCTATGTAGGTCTGCAATTACCTTCACCTTTTCTTCATCAGTAGAGATATTGTTCTTTGACACAATGTGTCCTAGAATCTTGCCTTGCCTGACCATGAAAACACACTTTTCTGGGTTCAAGAAAATCTGATATTCTCGACATTTGTCAAAAATTTTCCTTAATTCAGGGATGTGGGGAAGTCTCATGTTGGAATGAGCACATAAGTCATTCACATAAACTTCCAAATTCTTGCATAAGAATTCCTTAAAAACATGACACATGAGTCATTGAAAGGTGGCAGGTTTCTTTTGTTAGCCCAAATGGCATTACACGAAATGCAAATATGCCCCATTCTATGGCAAAAGTTGTCTTATGCTGATCTTCATGAGCAATGGCTACTTGATTATAGCCTGAGAATCCATCAAGGAAGTTGTAAACTTCCTTTCCCATGACTCTTTCCAATAAGTGTTCCATGATAGGAAGAGGATAATTGTCTCTAATCGTGGTGGCATTAACGTTTTTAAGGTTAATACACACACACAATTTTCCATTCTTCTTGGGCACGACCACAATGGGTGATACCCATTCTGTATGCTCAATTTTGTAAATGAATCCTGCCTCTATCAAACGATCTATCTCTTCTTTAATCTTCCCAGCATAATTATCATTGTATGTGTATGGTTTCTATTTAGTAGGCTTGACATCTAGAGTCATAGGGATTCTATGGGAGCATATATCTAGGTCTACTCCTTTCAAATCTTTAAAACTCCAAGCGAACACATCTCTATACTCTTGCAATAGGGCAATTAACTTTTCTTCTTCTTCATTGGTCAAATCATGCCCTATGTATGTACATTTTTATTCTCGCTCTTCTATGGTTACTATGATTTTTTTGGTTTTCTCACAATTATCATACGCTTCTCTGATGCCTGCTTCCCTCTTGGGCATTCGTACCATATATCCTCTATCTTCTATTTCATACTTCTTGAAGTTCTCAGGTACTTCCATGAGTGGTTCTTCTTCTTCTTATGTCTTAGGTGATTTCTTTCTATTCTTTTGCTTACTTTTTGTACTTTCTATGAGTGATTCGGGTTGTTAAGTTTTTTTAAGGGTTTTGGCTTCTACAAAATAAAGATATTCCTCTTTTGTAGAATAGAAGGTTCCATGATGATGGACTCTAGGTCATCGTCCCTCAATTCATCTGATTCTTGAGTCGCTTCCATGCACTCTTCTAGGATAAAGTCTTCCTCAATAGGTTCAATCATAAAGATGGAAATGTCATATCCATCCTCATCACAATGAGGAGTCCATTGTTCTTCATTTACTGTTATGTCCATTGTAGCTAAAATCTCTGCCTAATTGTGAGGTTCAAATTCCTTGTCTGGAAATACTATAGGTGCATAGGCAAGGTCTTGTGTCGTTATGCACCTAAGGTCCTCGTTTCTAATCATTCATCCTCTTGTTTGGCTACTTTACATATCCATAGATGAGTATCCTTGTGCAACCACGAGGGGTCTGATTCTAATGAATGCACGGACTTTGTTTCTTCCTATGTCTTATGGATGGTATTCCATTGTATTGGGGGTACATCTCAACGGGAATAATCTTTAAGATTGACTTTGGTGGTTACTTCTAAATGTTGCAAGTACAAAGAATTAGTTCCCCAATCTTGTACAATTTGCCATTGATGCATGAATGATCATCCTAAAATCGTCTCGTAACCGTGATTTTTCCCAAAATCGCAAATGGCAAAAGTATGTTCAAACTATACACCACAAGTGGTGAGAGATATGCCTTCTAGTAAGCCTAATGTCTTTTCTATATTTCCATCAGCAATTTGTAGCTTCATCCTGGTGGGTCTTAGTGCTGGCTTACCCCAATGTTTCCACAAAGCAGTGGTAGCGGTGGCTACTCCAGCTCTTGAATCTAAGATGGCTTTGGTGGTGTAGCCCTTGTGGGTTATTAGAAGATAAGTATTGCCTTCCTCTCTCTCGCTCACATCTCCAATTCTTTCCACTTGTATCTCTGGTACCTTGTTGTGTGATTCTATCTGGGAGGGAGTAGTAGCGATCTCAGGGAATTGGTTTGCTACATGCTTCCACAATTCTGGTTTAATCTTTAACAATTCTTTGAGAGTGAGATGACACTGTACTTTGGTGTTTTTTATCACTTCCGTGTTTCTAGGGATTACTGATTCTTCATTCCTCACTATTATAGTGGGTGCTCTCATGCTAATAGACTTTGCTTCCCAAGGTCCTATGAACTAAGGTAATTCTAGCAAAGAGTTGGATTCGAAATCCGTTTGTTTACTCAGTTGCTCGTCCTCTACATTGTCATAGATAGAGGGTATGTCTTGGGGAAATTGTTCCTGCAAGTCGTCTATCTCTTGAATAGGAGGATGGGTTTCTTGCTCTTGTCTCCACTTCTCTTCTTGGATTTCTCTCAGAAAGCCTTGTGAATACTTGTGTATGGAAGACAGTTTGTCTTCCTTCTCGGTATTTCACACTTGAGACACGGATGGTGCACTCCTTTCCTGTGTCTCAAAGATAATGGGGTCCCTTTGCAGATTTTTCTTCTCGTTGCCAGTAATTCTTCTTCTCGTTGCTAGTAATCAAGTATTCTAACCTCTCTAGTAGTCCTTGAAAGTGTAATTGAGGGTTTTCCATGTTGTTCCAATTAATATAACAAGAGGCTTCAAACATAGCTTGTGCTAATTCTCGATATATTGTCTAAACCTACATCCTGCAGGTCTAAATGTTTCTAGAGGGGTCTGTTTGAAGTTGTGAATCAAGGAAGAACTATCATGTCTGATTCCACTTTTTGAGAAGTCTGTGATGAATGACTCCAACAAGTGATGAATATCCCTAAATTTCCTTTGTTGCAATGATTGGAACCAAGTTAAAGCTGTGTTTTTTAACGTGAGTCCAAACACATTGTATTGTGTAAAGATGTCTTCTACTTGCTCTACTTGCAATACCTGCTTAAATTTGACAACATGGTCATAGGGACCTCCTATCCCATCAAAGTAATTTTTCATCAACTTTACTAATTGAGTGGGTCTTAGTATCATTGGATGTTCACATGGCCTAGGTAGAGGAAAATCATCTCTAACACCCGGTATTCTTGATTCCCTTTGTCGTTCCAATCTATCAGTGTCCATGATTGGTGTATCCCTCCCTATAAGGTGAGTGAAACTTAGTTCTGGCCTTTCTTTGTTCTTCTCTCTTTGAGTACCATGGGCAAAGGATGTTCCAGCACCATGATGAATAGCATTTACATTTTCTCGTGATGGGCGGAATACTAACTCGCCTCTCCATGTGTAGGCATGCCTCGCATGATCTGACACTACAAATGCTCGTTCTGAAGTATTGTCTAAGTATGCAACCTTTCTAGGCATATCAGGGTCCTTGAATTCATAAATAATGGAGCCTATCTCACTAGGTTGTTCCATTCTATATCTCCAAAATTTGTCATCAGTGTCCTTGTTCAAGAATAACTCAATGCTTCTATTATCTTGAGGGATCCATCTTGGGTTTAGTACTCTTGTCAGTACAGATTTCCCTTGAGGTGTCCTAGGTTCATCTCCTAATGGTACTTTTCCTTGGCCTCTTGCTTCTGTATTGAGACTTACAACACCAAACTCATTGGTATGATTAGGTTGATTACTTATGATGTACATTGTTCCTTCTTTGTCTATGTAAGCATCTCTCTTGAATTTCACCACTGGACATTCCAATCCAATGGGTTGGTCAGGACTATGCAACTAAACCACTGATCTTCTCAAACCATCCTCATAGATGCGAGCACCTAGGTGGTTGGTTCGGACATATTCTAATTGGGTTCTCTAGGGTCCTTCGGGTCTTTCTAAGTATGCTACGCTTAACCCTCCTTCTGTTCTTTCCGTGCTAAAAGCCATTTCTGACTCACTGGTCTCTAAGCCCAACTCGTAAGGGTAACTATTCAATTGTTGTGCCCATGAACGTGCAGTAGTGCCTACAATTGCTTCTGATGATCTAAGGCTTTGTCGATCTGACTTACCTACATGCTTGGCCGATCAAAGGTTCAAGAATTTGTCTTCATTGACCTCTCAGTACAGTTTCTAATCACCAATGCTTCTTTGTTCTTAGTCACTTGTTTTGCTCTTAATTCTTTTAAATTCTTGTCTTGTCTCAATGTATGCCTTAGGAATCGACTTTTTGTTGTATGTTTAAATTCTCATTCCATCAAACTTAATTTCTTTCATTTAGGTTTTTCATATCGCACACTTTTATCTTACACTTGGACTTGAGAGAATTAAGTCTCTCAGACTTGATGCATTCCTATCGCAGTCCTAATTTAATCCAAAATGCTAAACGTTTAGCCTAAGCTAACAATTGACTGAGGGGGTTGAGTATTCTTCTAACCTCAAGCCAGCTTCTTTGATAGCTCTGATGCCCAAGAAGTCACGCTTCCCAAGCCTTGCATACACCACCTAACTTGCCTTGATTGCCCTTGGATAGCTCTTGCTAGACCTATATGAATCCAAAGTTTAAACCAATTCTTAAATGAATGATCAAACATTTTGATATATACACCTTTAAGGGTCCCTTTTTCTTTGGCTAAATTTATCAAATGCCCCCTTGCTTTCCTCCTCCCATAGATGGGTCAACCTCAATTTGTCCTACCTAATTATCAACATGTTATTCTAATGAGCCCTAGAGCTCAAAAAACAGACTTCAAATGAAAAAGCTATGGACGTTCAAGCTCTCAAGGGTTCAAACGGTACACAGTCTTTTTTCCAAATATGAGTTAATGGGTCTTAGATATGTCTAATCACTCACAAATTCACTCAAAATAGGCCATATATTTGCAAAAAATCAAAACCCTAATTTGGCATTTTAGGCGAACAATCGCGATGGTCTAGGACCGTCACGATCGTTGAGTTGAACCATCGCAATGGTCTGGAACCGTCGTGATGGCGTGAGCCCATCGTAATGCTCACGAGCTATCGTGATGGCTTGAGCCAATCCTGATGAGTCAAAAATTTGAAGTATCACAATGGCATACATGTATCGTCATGATGGTCTAGAGGACACGTGGCAAGTGGGTCATTGCGATGGCATGGGGTCGACACGATCGTCATGATGGTTAGTGACTGTCGCAATGGTCCAACTCAACTATCGCGATGGTGTGAGACCATCGCGATGGTCCAACCGAGCCGATGCGATGGCATGATCCAATCATGATGGTGCAACACAATCGCGATGGCATGAGCCCGTCGTGATGGTCCACCAAAATATGAATTTTGCAAAAGTGTTTGTGGATTCGTGCAAGTGCAATGGTTGCCTGTGTCATGCAATAGACACTTACCAACAATTTCGAGTTTCTCATACCATCAGGATCGTACAAGAGCTTTGGCAAAAATGGTAGAAAGTCTGAGTTTTTTACCTTTTGGAGCTCTCCTATTGTTCTCGAGCATTTTACCTACAAGAAAACTCAAAAACATGCACACACATACAAGCTCAAAAGCTCTCTCTCTCTCTCTCGCTCTCTCTCTCTCTCTCTCTCTCTCTCTCTCTCTCTCTCTCTCTCTCTCTCTCTCTCTCTCTCTCTCTCTCTCTCTCTCTCTCTCTCTCTCTCTCTCTCTCTCTCCCCCTCTCTCTCTCTCCCTCCCTCTCTCTCTCTCATGTGCAAATGAGGGAAATGAGGAGGATGGGTGGATATGGTGAAATTTTTTATTTTTTTGGCGTGGAAGAAGATGATGGAATGGTGAAGGAGGACTGTAGAGGAGATGAAAAACACAAAAAACTACTCAAAAACAACAACAAAAACTAAAAATTTTACCTTCCAACCCTAATTCTTGTTATACTCTTACCATCATGCATTCGTCCTAGAACTTGATCCCCAGCAACGGTGCCAAATTTGGTGTTGCTCTAGCACAATGGTAAGTACCATGTTAAGAAGCTCCACATCCTTAATGTCAATCCGTGGAAGAGAGAGGAGTGATATGAAGATCATGAACACTGATATGAAGATCATGAACGTGAGAAGTAGTGAGAGTGAAGGTGAGAAGCATGAAGATGCACACACACATACACACACACACATGTAAGAGACAAGCAAGACACAATGGAAGATAGGAAGTAGACTCTATTGCTCAATAACACTAATTACAAGCTCAAAATAGCTCTAAGCTCTTCTCAACTCATACAAGCTAACCTCAAAAATGAGCCCTCTAGCTCTTTTTATAGATTCTATACTAGTTTTGACCGGTTGCACATCTACTGTCTAGCATAGTTAAAAAAATAGGTTCTAGGCACTATTTGGAGAATAAACAAGAGCTAAAAATAGCCAAAATTGGTATGATTTTTCTGCCTGAGCTCCTCAAGCTCGAGGACTCCTCGACTTACACAAAATGGAGCTACTAATTATAAAATCGGGTGTTTCTATGATACATATGTTACAAAAGTGATCAAAATCACTATTTGGGGTTTTGAAAGAGTGATATAAAACATATTTCTTTGGAAAAATTGATTTCATGGCTCCCCATGACTCTTTGTATTCTGCCTTTACATGCTTCCTCTGTGTCTATGCCTTTGACTTCTGCCAACATCTTCTCAAAGATTTTTTATGGATCCTTTACCATTGTAAAATCCTAGAGCATTACACATGTAAAAGGAGAAAAAGAGATTTCAATTTTGATGAATTTAAGGTGGTTGGGCTTGACAATCAATGAATCAATTAATCACCTATGAGTAGATCAAATTAGACCTTCACTTCTCCTAGATTGTAGGAAAGTGAATTGATTCCCTTCAACAACTAATCCCGCCTTCATTTGAATTCAAATTCCACTTGTAGAAGTCGTCGAGCACTTCAAGAATCTATATAAAGACTTCAAATCACTTGTACATAACATGGAAGCAATATGCATACACTTGTGGCCATCATTGTCTTGCTCATTCATTTCTCTACATCATCTTCTTCAACAATAGTAAACTTGCAGAGGTTACTGCTCTGTACAAAGCTCTGAATTGGGTGAATGAGGATTCATTGGAATGATATTAGTGTATTTTATTTTACAAATTTTCAAAGAATTTCGTTTAGTCGATTGGGAGAAATTTGGGGTCTATCTTTGCACAGTCGTGAAGAATAGGAGGTACCACTATTGAGTGTTAAGTTCATTCCAAAAGCATATTTTGCTTATTTCCTGTACTCTTGTGCATTGTATACACTTAACCCTATGTGTATCATTCCTTCGAAATGATGTTTTCTAATTTTAATCATGTTGGCTACTATGAGCATTTGAAGTTGATTGTTTCATCCAAAGATAGTAAGTTTTTTTGTGATAGTCAATGCACAAACCTATTTGTTTTGTATCAACTCTTTCTCCTTAATACTTCAAAGCACATAGTGGATTTTATTGCACTTATCATATGCCTATAAGTTTTGTTTGAGTCTCCATAAGCTCAAGGGATGGTCCTATGTTGGTTGGTTGGACCAAACTTCGTCAATTTGCAAGTCACTTTTCTACCTCCTACAAGCTTCTCCAAGTTCTTTTACTCCTTGAGGTATAGTACACATCTGCACTAAGCGTAAAGGAGTTCTCACTATGTTTATGGCATGAATATAAATTGCTAATTGGAATTGTTCATACTCATAATGCAAACCACCCATTGAATATATAGAATGTCTTGAAAATGATTCAACAAACTCATCTACAATAGATCCTATTCCTACATTGCTTATGGTGACTTTATTGATGGGTTGGAGATCTTGAATAAGATGTAGTTTTCCATTATTTTTGGGAACATTGAACCAATTATTTGAGTAAGGTGCAAAAGATGACTCTAAAATTCTCATGTTTCTCTTCTCCTTACATAGTTTCATTAGCTCAGGTAAGTGAGCCTTTGGAACTAGTATAGGGCTATCCCATAGAATTGGATCGTTTTTCACATCAATATTTTTTTTTACTTCCTTGATGTAAGGCTTGAGATATGGGTTTGATTTTCTTTTCTATTATTTTGTACTTTGGTTCAACTAACGCATCATGTGTTTGGTTCAATTTTGAGCACTTTTCAACATTGAGAGCTGTAGCTCAGTGATGAGTAGCACCTCCTTTAATGTCAATCCGGGAAGACGTGAGGATGGTATGAAGACCTCGAGCAAGTGGCGGCACAAGTGCGTGAGTGAGAAGCACACAAGCATGCACACACATACACACACACGCGCACACACGGCAAGACAAAGAGAGAGAATCAATGGAGTTCTTTAGATTACTTTCAAAATGCTCTTACAAGTTCGTTTCAATTACAATCTAACCTCAAAAATGAGCTCTCTAGCTCTTTTTATAGTTTTTTGACTAGTTTTGGCCCTGTCCAGACCTAGTGTCCGGCCTAGTTAAAAATTAGGTTCCAGGGCTTATTTGAGGGCTCAAACGAAGTCTAAAAATTATGAAATTTGGTACGATGGTACTTCTAATACTCCTCAAGCTCGAGGACTCCTCGGCTTGCACAAAATGGAGTCTAATCTACCAAAAACGGGATTTACAATGTTTGTGTAGTGATTAAAATCACTTGAGTTATTCATAATCCATGGAAAAAAATGATCTGGCCTTGTTGCCGTATTGTGCATGATTCCTCTGTTGCTTTGTGTGCCAACACTCCCCCCTTCCTAGCGTCTATTGCCCCTGACAGACCTTTGTTCCCTCGGGTGGTCGATGTAATATTGGATGACATTGGTGGCCAGTTCATGTTCTCCTATCCTTAAGCCTCTTGCTAGATCAGCTTCCAATGCATCCCAATTTATTGCACCAGGGGTTTCGGGTTGCGGGGTGGTGTAGTACTCTGAATACATTGCTTGTTCACAAGCAAACAGTTGAAGCAGATGTGTTGGCTTTGGTGCGAAAACCTCCGAGTGATACTCCCAGAAACCTGATCTGAACATCTCTTCGAAGGTCTGTTTGTAGCAGGCGGGGAGGTATTTGATACGTGCATGCCAAGCGTAAGCCACACGAATACTGGGGGTGGTGCTCATGTCATACACCAAGTCGTAATTTCCATTGCTAAACCCCGGGAGACGTACCTGTGGTGCGGCTGCATTTCTGAAGGTCTTCAGGACTACTTGCATCATATCTAAGATTTTAAGCATCATTTGCGCTGCTACATCTTGCATGGGCTTCAAGCGCGGCATCCAGTGGCGAATGGTCCCCATCATATATGCTACCGATGGTGGTCCTTGTGGTGGCGCGATGTACGGGTAGTTCAGCCATTCCTTGCATTGCGCGTTGTTCTGTACCTTGATATTAAATGCCTTCCACGACCTGCGGCAGGGGACTGGACCGTAGCATGGGTTGTACAGGAGGTGCAACGGCGCGTTGTTCCATGTGCGTAGCATTTCTGGATAGGTCTCTAAAAGTTTCTGCCGCCATGTTGGTTGACGAATCTTGCCTTTTTGCACCTCTGGAGGAAGGTCTTCGGGTTGAAATTGGGTCGCAAAAGTAGGAATCTGACCCGTGACTCTTTGTATTTCTGCATTATAATCAGCCAAGATAATATAATACGGCCTGTATTGGAGTTCCGATGAGAGAATCAGGCGTCTCGATGACAGGTTCTTAAAGTAAGCTGATTGTAACACAGTCTCCTCTATGACCCTCATGGCCTGATTTTGCACTACGGTGCGCTCTTCGTGCGAACTCCCTATTTCCTCCACCTGACGTAACCAAGGGGGCCGTGGTGCCTCGAATGTGTCCTGCGCTTCTTCTGTTTGTTGGCCTCCTGGGAATGGTTGCGGATCGTATTCTTCGTCAAACGTTTGTTCCACAGGAATTTGCACAACTTCTTCGTCCGTGGGATGGTGTTGCTCTAGTGCACCTACATGTGCTAATTGCAACCATTTAGAGTACTCATCCTCTTCTACGCAACAAGCCAAGATCCCTTGATATGTGTGCTTGTACATGCCTCCTGCCATGATGTGGTACTTTTGGGCTTTTACAACCTCTCTATTCCGTGTGTTTACCACTGGATGGTTAGGCCCGTATGTCAATACTGGTACTAATGGCTTAGCCCACTGCGGCACCACTTCCAAATTAAACAAGTAAGCATCCGGAAGGTCATCTGATACTCCTTGTGGGGCCTCTCCCGATGTGAGCCTAGAGAGATGATCAGCTCTCAAATGAGTCCTACCTTTCCTTACCACAACCTCAAAATCATATTCCATTAGCAAGAGAAACCATCTCACTAATCTTCCTGTATTGCATGGCTTGTTTACAAGATATAACAATGCCTGATGATCAGTAAAAAATTTAAACTTATTTGCAAGCAAATAGTGTCTAAATTTCTTAACTGCATATACCATGCCCAATCCTTCTCGCTCTGTAGTGGTGTAATTCCGTTCAGCCGCATTCAATTGTCTACTGGCATAGGCAATTGGAAGATCCATATTACCTTCACCAGTAGGTTGTGCAAGCACACATCCAATGGCATAATTGGATGCATCCACATGAACATGGAATGGCTTATTCCAATCTGGTGTGGTCAAGATTGGTGCTGAACATAATCTTCGTTTAAGCTCTTGGAAGGAATTCTCACATTCATCCGTCCACTCAAAGTTTGTCAGAAGTCCGTACATGGGCTTTGCAATGACAGCATACATGTGTATAAATCGTCTGTAATAGCCACAATGCCCCATGAAAGCTTGTACTTCCTTGACATTCTTAGGCCTAGGTAGCTCTGCTATGGCTCTCACTTTTTCTTCGTCGGTAGATATGCCATTCTTTGACACTATGTGTCCTAGAATCTTGCCTTGCCTGACCATAAAAACGCACTTTTCTGGGTTCAGGCAGACTTGATATTCTCTACATTTGTCAAAGATTTGTCTGAGTTCAGGAATATGGGTTTGTCTAGCATTGGAATGAGCACAGAGATCATCAACGTAGACTTCTAAACTCTTCCTCAGGAACTCCTTAAACACATGGCACATCAGCCTCTGGAAGGTAGCTGGTGCATTGGTAAGCCCAAATGGCATTACTCTAAAAGCAAAAATGCCCCATCTGTGGCAAAGGCTGTCTTATGCTGATCCTCTGGAGCTATGGCTACTTGATTGTAGCCAGAAAATCCATCCAGGAAGCTGTACACTTCCTTGCCTGCCACTCTTTCTAAGAGATGTTCTGTGATGGGAAGCGGATAGTTATCTCGAATTGTGGCTGCATTAACCTTCTTCAAGTTAATGCACACGCGCAGTTTGCCATTCTTCTTGGGCACTACTACGATGGGGGATACCCATTCAGTGTGCTCAATTTCATAAATAAATCCAGCTTCAACCAGTCTATCTATCTCTTCTTTGATTTTAGCAGCGTAATTATCGTTATATGTATAAGGCTTCTGCTTAGAGGGTTTGGCATCTGAAGTCATGGGGATGGTGTGTGAGCAAATGTCCGGGTCAACACCTTTCAAATCCTTGTAACTCCAAGCGAATACATCCCTGTGTTCTCTTAGCAAGGCTATCAATTCGTACTCTTCTTCTTCTGTTAGGTCATGGCCTATATACGTGCATCTCTCCTCTCCTTCTTCTATGGCCACTACAATTTTCTTGGTGGTTTCTTTGTTATCATAGGCCTCTCCTACTTGTGCCTCTCGTTTAGGCATCCTTATCATGACTCTCCTGTCGTCTATCTCATACTTCTTAAAATTTTCCGGGACCTCAAACAAAGATTCTTCCTCCTCTGGTGAGGTTTCTCTTTTTCTCCGTTTCTTTCCTTCTTCCCTTGGGGTCATATGCGTTGCTAATCTTACATCATTTGTAACTTCTCCATGCCTCTGGGGTTGAAATTCTACTTCATGGAAGTATTCTTCATCTGATGCAAATGGTGGGTCCATAATGATTGACTCTAGATCGGAGTCACTTGCATCCTCAAATACATCAGGGCTAGGTTCGCATTCTTCTAGAACTGCCTCTCCCATGATTGGCTCTATGGAGAAGACTGAAATGTCATAGCCATCCTCATCACAGTGAGGTGTCCATTGTTCTTCATTGATGGCTATGTCCATTGTTGCTAAAATTTCTGCCCAACCGTGAGGTTCAAATTCTTCGTCTGGAAAAACTACAGGTGCATAGGCTGGGTCTTGGATTGATCTATGGGTTTCTTTCGCACCTACCTCTCTGGCTTTCTCTCTCTTCTCTTCTTCTACTGCTACCTTGCACATCCATAAGTGAGTGTCTTCATGCATCCATGAGGATCCAGACCCTATGGAATGCACCGATTCTGTATCATCTTTGGCTCTATGGATGGGATTCCACTGGATGGGAGGGACATCTCTATGAGAATAATCCTTGAGATTAACTTTGGTTGTAACACCCAAGTGCTGCAGGTACAAAGAATTGGTTCCCCAATCCTGTACCACTTGCAACTGTCGCATGAATGGTCTTCCCAAAATCATCTCATAGGCATGATTTTTGTTGAAGTCACATATAGCAAAGCTATGCTCAAACTCGACACCACAAGTGGTGAGAGTTATTCCTTCTAGCAATCCTAGGGGTCTCTCTATGTGACCATCGGCCATCTGCAATTTCATCCTCGTTGGCCTGAGTGCTCGCTTGCCCCAACGCTTCCATAGGGAGGTGGTGGCAATTGCAACTCCTGCACCTGAGTCCAAAATTGCCTTGGTGGTGTACTCTTGGTAGGTGATGGGCAGATAGGTGTTCCCTTCTTCACCTTCACACATATCTCCTATCTTATCCAAGGGAATTTCTGGCACTGTCCTATGGGATCCTGCCCGGGAACGAGGTTTTGCTATCTCTGGTACTTGTTTGGCTACATGTTTCCATAATTCAGGTCTAACCTTGAGTAGCTCTTCTAACTTGAGGTTACACTGCACGTTAGTTCTTCACTACCTCTGTGTTCCTAGGTATGACTGAATCTTCGTTTCTCACCATGACTGTAGGTGCTCTCATACAGGTGGACTTTGCCTCCCATGGTCCTGTGAAGTGGGGTAACTCTTGTATGGAATTAGATTCAAAGTCCAATTTCTCGTGAGATTGAGCACTCTCATGTTCCCCGTAAATAGATGGGATGTCTTGTGGGAATTGGTCGTGTGCATCGTCCACAAGTTCAAAAGGAGGGGCGACCTCGCTTTCGTTATCCCATTTGTCTTCTTGAATCTCTCGTAGGAAGTCTGGTGCAAACCGATTCATAGAAGAAGAAGTGTCTGGCTCCGTAGAATTGGGCACATAAGCAACCTGGGAAGGAGGGCTTGTTCTATCGTTGGCTCTCTCCTTGCTCTCATAAATGGTTGGAGCACAAGCTTCTTGGGGAGGATTACATATTCTATTGCTCTTCCGAGCAGGCTCATAGGCTCCCTGAGAAGGAGTGTAGGCAACCTGTGGAGGTACGTGAGCTTTCGAGGGAGGCTCATCTACCTTTTGGGGGGGAAGATAAGCTTCTTGAGGAGGCACATGGGCTTCCTGAAGAGGCTGGCTTATCCGTTCTCTTGCCCTTTCCTTTCTTTGAGGGGTAGGTTCCTTTTCTGACTGTGCAATTAGCCTCTCTATTCTTTCTAAGGAGGGGAAGTTGTCTGGTTTAGTGGAATTGGCCACATACACTTCCGATGGGGAATGATTCCTGTTTTTGCTTGCTTTTTCTTTCTCTTGATTTTTTCCTTCCTTGTCAGATCTTGCAATTATCCTCTCTAACTTCTCTAGGAATCCATCCAAGTGTAATTGTGTTTTGGCTGAGCCCGAGTAATTGAAAAGGCGACTGGCTTCAAACATAGTCTGAGCCAATGCGACCATTTTCGCGCACAGTTTGGTTCTTTCTATCTCTAGGTCAGCTCTAGGATAGCACTTGTCATGATCCGTGACGTTTGGCCCTTCTTGGATTCTGGCCTGATATGCTTTAAGCATCATGTCTATGTCTTCAGGAGTGGGATCAGCTAATACTGATCCTGTTTGGGGTGGTGGGTGGGTTACGTGGGGTGTCTTAGAGGGTGGAGGGATGGAGGGTGATGGGGATGGTAGCGGTGGGAATGCGTGAGAGTGCGGTTGAGATGTGATCTCTATGATTTTAGCCTTGGTTTCTCGTAGACTTTCCTCAAGTTCACTCATCTTCTTTGCCCATTGCCTTTTCATGCATTCGCGGCTATCTCTCCAAGCTCTTGTTCTCTTTTTATTTTGGCTCTCAGTATCGCTAGCGTCTGGGCTCTTTTCCTTGCCTACCCCTTGGTTTTGCTGCACTGCTTGAGCTCTCGTGACTACCTGTACGGGTGCAGTGGAAGTAACACTTCCGCTGGAATCTACCACTAACTCAATAACATTGATAGGCGTGATTTTTGGCATATTATTAGGGTTCTTTGGGCAATCTCGTAAGAGATGTTCTTTTCCACAATCTTGGCAAAAGCCTTGGATCGTCACGGACTGATTTTGTGTAGGTGGAGGTAAGGGACAATCACGAATGAAGTGATCCCCCTGACATCGGTAGCATGGTCCTCTAGGAAAGGGTGGTCGTACCTGCCTAGGTTGAGGCCTAGAGTTGGGGTTTGCATACATGACGTTCGTGTAATCCGACTCCCAACTAGGTTCACTTGGTTCTTCACTATAGTAGGACTCACCATGTTCTGGAGACTGCATGTAGTAAGCCTGGGGACTATCGACATGTGTAGAATCAAAGCTATGGTCACTCGGGTCACTTTCTGAGATCAATGGGGTTACTGGTACTATGGCCCTATTCAGGTTTTCTTCTGCAACAGCATACTTTACTGGAATCACGTTAGCGGGGTTTGGAGGCTGTTGAGCTAGCACCGGTTGGGGTCTCTGTTGGGCCTGATATTGTGGTTGGTAGGTTTGTTGGGGTCTAGCATATTGTGGTGGTAGAGGGTACTGGTTCTGGTATCTGCCTTGTTGGTAGGGCTGAGGGTAGGGTTGCCTAACTGCCTGCTTGTTGTATGGGCAATCTTGCGCAGTGTGGTTTGTGTACTTCCGTTCTAAGGTGCAGTACTGGCTACTAGGATTTACTTGGGGCTGAGCCATAATGGGGCAGACATTCGCCATGTGGTCACCACCACAAGTGTAGCACCTTTTCACAGGGGCAAACCTTGGGATTTGTTTACTAGTTACCCCTAATTTCTGAGCTACTTTCTCTGCGAGTTCCTCAATTGATGTGGATTGCGTGGAAGAGTGACTAGATGCACTATCTGAATCTTTGTAGATTTTGGAAAGCTCTAGTTCTTCCCCTAGGTTATCTTCAATGTCAATGCACATGCGTACACACTCTTCTATAGTCCTAGGGTCTTTCAGATACACATAGGATCTCAATTTCGTACTCAGCAATCCATCAAGGAATAAGGCTACTTGTTTGGCAGATGTGGGTAGCTCCGAAACAGGACATCTTTCAAGGTATTGCCTAAATCTTCTTCCTGCAAGTCTCACAGTCTCTTGAGGGGTTTGCTTAAAGCTGTGAATCAGTGAGGAGGTGTTGTGTCTTATGCCACTCTTGGAGAACTCAATAATAAATGCTTCTAGGAGTTGGTCTATGCTCCTGAACTGGCGCTCATCCAATGGCTGAAACCAGGTAAGTGCCGTATTCCTCAGGGTTAGACCGAAGGCATTGTACTGCGTGAATAGATCCTCCACTTGTTCAGCTCTCAAGACTTGCTTGAACTCCGCCACATGATCATAGGGATCTCCTGTGCCGTCAAAGTAATTCTTCATGGACTTAACTAGCTAGGTTGGTCTTAACGTTCTTGTATGCTCTCTAGGTCTCGGCAGAGGAAATCCATCCACATTTCTTTGGTTCCTGTGAGCTCTAAGCATCTCAGGTTCTACCCTATTCGTCTCTGTCCTTGTTCTTTCTCTGCCCCCTGGGCTGGCAAAACTTACTTCTGGTCTATCTCTACTTCTGTCTCTTTGCATTCCATGAGCTTGGGATGTCCCAGCCCCAGGGTGACCATAGGATACATTTGATCTTGGTTGGGGGAAAATGAATTCACCCTTCCAAGTGTAAGCATGCCTATCATTTTCTGTCACCACAAAGATCCGTTCCGAAGTGTGATCTAGGTAGGTCACTCTACCTGGGCTATCTGGATCCTTAAACTCATAGATCATGATATTTCCTATATCAGTTGGCTGATTGGATTTATATCTCCAAAAGGCTTCATCAGTTTCCCGATTGAGGAGCAACTCTATGCTCTTGTTGTCTTGGGGGACCCACTCAGGTGTGATAATCCTAGTGAGAACAGATTTGCCTCGGGGTGTTCTAGGTTCTACTCCCATGTTTCCTTGTTCCAAGTCACCTAAGTCCGCTTCTGAGATTACATTTCCAAATTCATCTGTCCTATCTGGATGACTGGTGACTACGTATATGGTTCCTTCCTTGTCCAGGTATGCACCGTTTTCAAACTTGACAGCTGGGTGCTCTAGTCCTATGGATTGGTCAGGGTTTTTAATCTGGACCACGGATCTTCCTAGGCCGTCCTCATAGATGTTAGCACCTAATCGGTTGGTCCTAAGATATTCCAGCTGTGTTTTGTAAGGGCCTTCTACCCTGTGCAAATAAGGCACTCCTGAACTTCCCGTAGGTCTGTCCATGCCTTGAGACATTTCTGACTCACTGGTCTCAGAGCTAGGGTAGTATGAGTGGTGGCTCAACTGCTGGGCCCAAGACCTTGCAGTGTGATTGACACTAGCCTCTGAAGACCTAAGGCTTTGTCTCTCTCTTACTAGGTGTCGTCCTGATCTAAGGTTCATATGCCTAACTGATTAACCCAATTTTTCCCGAGTACAACCTCGTTGCCGATCAATTGGTACCAGTCACTTGATTCTTTTTAGTTATTCCTCGTGTTTAAAGTCTTGTCTGCTATTACGTCGTCAGGAATACTTGAATGTTCTTCGTACTTTCAGGTTGATCGTTCCACGTTAGGTTCTTTTCCTTGATGTTATTGACAGTACAGAGGTCAGATTTTTAGCTTGAACTTGAGTTTTTAGGTAGTCTTCAACTTGATGCCTGCCTATCGTCGCCCTGACTTATTCCTACTTCTAATCGTTCTTAGCCTAAGCTAGGAATTGACGAAGAGGAGTTGAGAATATTCCGACCTTTCTTGCCGAACCTTGCTCTTTAATTCTCGAGAAGTTGATTCTCAAGCTTGCACAACACCCTTGCTTGGATACTCTCAATTGCTTCTCAATAGACCTGCATAAATCCCAAGCTTAGCTCCAAGTAGACCTTTCAATTGACAAACAATTTATTTCAGACACTTTTTTAATGACCCTTGTTCCCCCTCTTGTGTTGCTAGAAATTTCCTCTAGAGTTCCCTTGGTGTTCCTACCCCTCAGTGTGTCAACTTCCAAACGTCCTATCTGAAAATCAACGCATTATTCATACGAAAAACAGTTGAGGGCGTGTAGTATATGCCAAGAGCTTTCCGAAAAGCCCTAGAGCTCCAAAAATGGATTTCGTATGTAAAAGTTATGACCGTTCAGGGTTTAGGGGGTTGACTAGACAAACAGAACCTTTCAGGGGTTTTAATGCATTTTCTAAGGCCTTTGTAAGTATATGAGTACTTGAGAGTGCAAATATGCCCAAAATTTAGCCTATATTTCCAAAAATTTACCCCTTAATTTTTGCCGAAAATGTCTGTCTATCGCGATAGACGGTGTCTGTCGCGATAGACAGTGTCTGTCGCGAAATTTATGTCTGTCGCGATAGACGGTGTCTGTCGCGATAGACGGGGTCTATCATGGATTTCTGTCTGTCGCGATAGACGATGTCTGTCGCGATAGACGCTGTCTGTCGTGGATTTTCTGTCTGTCGCGATAGACGGTGTCTGTCGCGATAGACGGTGTCTGTCGTGAAATTCTGTCTGTCGCGATAGACGGTGTCTGTCGCGATAGACGGGGTCTGTCGTGAAATTCTGTCTGTCGCGATAGACGCTGTCTGTCGCGATAGACGGGGTCTGTCGTGAAATTCTGTCTGTCGCGATAGACGGTGTCTGTCGCGATAGACGCTGTCTGTCGTGGATTTCTGTCTGTCGCGATAGACGCTGTCTGTCGTGAAATTCTGTCTGTCGCGATAGACGGTGTCTATCGCGATAGACGGGGTCTATCGTGGATTTCTGTCTGTCGTGATAGACGGTGTCTGTCGTGATAGACGCTGTCTGTCGTGGATTTTCTGTCTGTCGCGATAGACGGTGTCTGTCGCGATAGACGGTGTCTGTCGCGATAAACGGTGTCTGTCGCGATAGACTGAAAAAACGCAAATTTTTGAGAATCTTCTAGTGATTTAGAGTGCCCTAATGGTGTAGATTACCGTGCTAAACATGCATTCACAAAATTTTAAGTTTTTCTGTCTGTCGCGACAGACAGAGGTCGTCGTCCCGGGACCTGTGCAGAGCCTGTCGTACCTGCGCACACTGCTGGGGATGATGGTACAACAAAAAACCTGCAAAATAACTCAAGAAACAAGCAAAAACAGCACACGCAATTTCGCTCTCTCGCTCTCTCTCACAAGTGAAATGAGGGAAATGAGGTGGAGATGGGGATATAGTCAAAAAAACTGAAATTTTCGCGATGATGGAGATGGAGGTGGGAGATGGTGATGACGATGATGGTGATGAAGATGGTGAAGAAAGTAAAAGAAAATCGATGAGAGTGAAGAAAATACTTACCACTCCAACGCGTCAACTCTACGTCTTACCATCACACGCTCGTCCTCAAAGCTCGATCCCCGGCAACGGCGCCAAAATTTGGTGTAGCTCAGTGATGAGTAGCACCTCCTTTAATGTCAATCCGGGAAGACGTGAGGATGGTATGAAGACCTCGAGCAAGTGGCGGCACAAGTGCGTGAGTGAGAAGCACACAAGCATGCACACACATACACACACACGCGCACACACGGCAAGACAAAGAGAGAGAATCAATGGAGTTCTTTAGATTACTTTCAAAATGCTCTTACAAGTTCGTTTCAATTACAATCTAACCTCAAAAATGAGCTCTCTAGCTCTTTTTATAGTTTTTTGACTAGTTTTGGCCCTGTCCAGACCTAGTGTCCGGCCTAGTTAAAAATTAGGTTCCAGGGCTTATTTGAGGGCTCAAACGAAGTCTAAAAATTATGAAATTTGGTACGATGGTACTTCTAATACTCCTCAAGCTCGAGGACTCCTCGGCTTGCACAAAATGGAGTCTAATCTACCAAAAACGGGATTTACAATGTTTGTGTAGTGATTAAAATCACTTGAGTTATTCATAATCCATGGAAAAAAATGATCTGGCCTTGTTGCCGTATTGTGCATGATTCCTCTGTTGCTTTGTGTGCCAACAAGAGCATACTCTTGGATTAGAGCATGCTCATCAAGGGAAGAAAGAAGAATAATGTGGGAATTAGAATTTTGTTGAAGACATAACTCTAACTCCTCGAGAGTAGAGAAACAATGAGATGTCTCAATCACATGCTCAATGTTCTCATCGTGTTCCATGATTTTATTGGTTTTATAATTTTCGAGGGTTTTTTGGACACTTGACTCTTATGAAGAAAATCTAATCTAGAATGTGGAAAACAAAGTGAAAAACTATTGTATAGGTTGGTTGTTTGCGAGATGTCAAACCAATGTCCACTATTTTCCTACTCAACAATGGATTCTATCTGAAATTTAGATCATATGTGGCTCCAAACATGAATCGAGGTGCACAATCACTACAAACATGCTCATGACTCTCATTAACAATAGGCTTCTTTTGAATTCACAATGGATTCCTAGGATGATTTACTCCTACCATCATGACTGAAGTTATTGCATTCGATCCTTAGAATTAATTCTAGCATAGTTAGACCCATCGTCCATGGATTTAGTTTCCATACGACTCTCACAAATAAAGGGCTGACCTATTAGAACATAGGAGAAATTATTTTGAATAAAGAAGTGAAATTCTTCTATGATCCCTTCTATTGATATAGGAACACTAGCACAAGCTCGATACAAAGTACCTACACCATTTTCTACAGTTCTCATATGCCATCCACAATCTTCATCTATAGGCCATCAAAATTTATCATAGACTTCTCTTGAAATCACATTGATTTCAAAGCCAAAATCTGCTAATGCATTTACAATGATAGCATTCTTATCATTGTCTATTTTAACACGCATCTCTGATGCACCTCTAGACCAAAATTTTCTTTCAAAGTGACTTTTAGGATTGTTTTCATGATTTTCATGGTCTGGTTGAATAGGTTCTAAGAAAGTTTTATTAACATTTACTTTGTCATCATCAAGGTCCTCTTCATCATATTCATCAAAGTTTAAGTCTTCATTCATAGCTTGATCTTGATCTAGAGTATCTTATATCTCAGTATCTAGATAAAGCAAAAATGTCTTCCTTTTAATTAGGCTAATAAATTTATCTTAAAAAATAGGCTTTGCAATGGAGAAAACTTGTTCTAAAGACATAGTCACTTGACTCTTAAGCAAAATGTCATCTAAAATCTCCATAGGATCTATTTTTCTCTCAATTTATAAAATCAAGATGGTGTTAGGTTTTCTCTTTGGTTTCTTTTGTTTTTGCTCAAAATCTTGTTTTTGTTCACATTCTTGTGCTTGGTCTTGAGTTTGTGTTGATTGTTCCTGTTTCTCTAAAGGATTTGGTTCCATTTGTTTGGGCTTTATCTTCTTACCTTTTTGTTTCTCCTCTTTTTTTTGTTCATTGGTTTGTGATTCTTGTTTTTTTATCTATCTTTGGGTTGTGATGTTTCCCCTTGATCTATGATGGTTTCTATTCCCTCTTAGGATTTTTTCGAGTCACTATTCTTTCACTAGGCTCCATTTCATCTCTTTTTCATTTTCTTCTACATTGAATATGTGAGAAATAAGAGATTTTTTCTACATAAAGGTCAACTTCCTTTGTGGGTTTACTTGATTCTTCTTCTTGTTCATCAAGAGCTTCTAGTTTCACTCCTCTA
Organism: Ceratopteris richardii; assembly: GCA_020310875.1. Classification (NCBI taxonomy): domain Eukaryota; kingdom Viridiplantae; phylum Streptophyta; class Polypodiopsida; order Polypodiales; family Pteridaceae; genus Ceratopteris; species Ceratopteris richardii. The sequence continues at coordinate 88,807,956 of CM035412.1, read as the reverse complement.
GTTCCTGCATCTGTCATGGTTATGTTTTTGTAGTGTTTTTTCATTCCTCCCTTACCATAAATTCTTTACAAATGTAGCCTAGATGGATAGTCATAGATTTTCTTGTCTATGTCTACTACTAGTCCTTTCTCCTTAGCGGCCTTCATTAGCTCGCAATCTCTCAAAAAGTTCTCTAACCAATCATACGAAGGACACCTACGAGGACCATGCACAAAACCATTTAGATTTTGAGGATTTTTATTAACTTGTGGTGGGAAATTTTAAAATTGATGATTTTGTTGGTAAGGTATTGCTTGAACAGGATAATTAGGATTTTGATAAGGCAATTGATGTATTTGAGGAGCTTGGGGAGCAACATGTGGTACTTGAGGTGCAAGAGGATCTTCCATAGTATATGGTTGATGATTTTGAAAATTTTGATTTTGAGGATTTTGAAAAGTTCTTTGAGAAGCTTGAGGATGTAGGTTTTGATACATTTGAGGATTATGCACATGAGGATGAGGATTTGCATTGAAGGATTATGCATTGGAGGAACTTGATATGCTTAAGTAGGAGCTACTTGTGGATTTTGATTGGGAGCTATAAAATGTTGATTAGCCTCTTGAAAAGACATTGGATTCATTTGATTCTGGAAATTTTTTATGTAATTACATTGTAAAGCATCTACAATCTTGGTCGAATTGTATTGTGTAGCAATAAGACTTTCCATTTGCTTAGTGAGAATTTCCATTTGAGATTTTTCAACTACACTTTTATTTGTCTCTACTTTAAAACATTGAGTAGGCTCCATCATTTGAGGAATAGTATTAGAGTCAAAAATCATAGCATGGGATTGTTCTCTAACTTGCTCTTAACTTGTGGAAGGCTAGCTTGACTAAGACTAGTTTGATCATGAAGCATGGATTGTCCTTGATGTCTATGGGCTACAACCTCTACTACTCTATGCACTTTCTGCCAATTGACAATAAGACCATAGCGCTTATCTGACTCTTGTGGTCACCGTTCGACTTCCCTATGAGTTTTTGGATGAAGAAGATTAAGAAAATTGATCACAAGATCAAGCTCCAATGTTATATTATCCTCATTAGGAAGTTTTTCATAGCATCTAATATACTCATTTTGTAAGTGATTAATAGAGCTACTAGGTCTTGGGGAGTGAACCCATCGTAAGAATCTGTCCCGAAGTTATGTTGACTATAGTCCTCAAGATAGAATTCTTTGAGAATCTCCTTTCGAAAATCACTCCAAGAAAGACTATCATATTGACTGACACGGTTTATGATAGAGCTATCAAGAATTCGTTCAAAGAATGTTATCAAAAGATCTTTGGGAAGACCAAAATTCATAGCTTGCTCTTCAAACAAATCTAAGTAGCTTGTAATGTTGATGCCATTGAATTTTCCCTTCTCTCTTAACATACAAGAGACTATTATTTGGCCTTGTTTCTCAACAATGAGGGATTTGAATCCTTCCTCCATCTTAATTGAATATGCAAGTGATGCATGATGCTCTTGATCTCTCACAAATGTGTTTAATTCATGACGAAGATGTGCACGATATTGTGAGAAATCTAGTGCAACACTCAAGAATGATGATGATGATATGATGATGATGAAAAATAGGCAACAAAGGATATGGATCACAACCTCCCAATAGGATCAAAAGAAAATGTTGTGAAGCATTTCACATTGGGTTCAAATGTGGAGGTGATCGCAATCAGGGTGGATCAGGTCTAGTCGTGGCACACACAGAGTGTATGAAGTTAGTGAGTATTGGAAGGTTTATGTGATCAAAATGTGAAGGTGAAGATGAATTTGGGTATGGTGAGGAGAGATGTGATTATTTGATGATGGCAATGGGAATTTATGAATGCAAGATAAATCCATGAACATGAATTATGAGAAAAAAATAAAACCATACACATGAATTGATTTTGAAAGGAAGAATGGTCCAAAAAAGGAGCTTCTTATACAATTTCAAAATTTAATCCATATGCATGGGTGATTATGGATGGTATGTATACATGTGGGCCATGATTTATGAATATAAAGAAACTTGTCCTCACAATCTCAATAGACAATCCTCATTGGTTCAATGCACAATTGTGGAGCCTTCTAGCACATAGAAAGAGTTAAAAGAAGACATGTAAAAAGCAGTTACGAGACAAGAGAATGAAGATAAGGAGACATGAATTAAAAGTAATTGTAATGAAATACATGTGCATGAGCATTATGATACATCAAGCTGGGCAATTTAATGGTCAAGGTAAGTCCACACCACCCTCCCACCAAGATAATTCAACCGAATATCACATGTAAGAGGATAGGGACCACTTCATTGACCATATATGTTTCTAGGAGCATAACATCTATCTAAAGAATTCTAAGGACAATAAGACAAACTCTAACTCCCTCAGACACTCCAGTGAGGGTGAGAAAAGATATAGAAACCATTGGGTTTATGAGCCTATCCTATTTTGGGAGTCTAAGTGAAAATTGATTCTAGGAACTATGCTCTTACTAGCCCACCTTGGATCCTCACATGCTCAACCAAGGGTGATCGTCTCAAGGAAACCATGTGCTAGCAAGGCCCTATGGATGTCTAACAATGATCCTCCACAAATTTGGAGGGGGGTTTTATAGTTTTTTAAATGAATTTGGGCCTTTGGATCTCAAGAAATCAACTGTGAACCCCGTACTTTTGATCAAAACCATTGGATTTGTCAAATGGATGGCTACAATTGATTCTTCTTATCAAATCTAGGGCAAAGGAGGAGAAAATAGGTGCATTCATTCTCCATCCTTAGATTTGGCAAAGATCTGGACCGTCAAATCAATGTTGACATCGATTTGGATAAGATTAGCTGTTATTTTTTAAAGAACTTTGCATTATTGATCTTTGGCCATCAAATGAAGCTTATTCGATGGAAAAAACTTGTGGATTCTCCTTGCTTTAAGCTTTAGTGCATCTCCATCCTTGAATGTGAGCTCATCTTGACTGTTCAACATGGTTCACTCATCTTTTGCCATGTGCTAGCCCTGTAAGCCTTCAATTTGCTTAATCCAAAAAAATTGTGATGACCCTAAAAATTGGATTTTGTGCTCTTTGACCCTCCAAATATTCTTTGATGAAGATAAGACTTTATAGCACTATGTTTTCGAAGCTCTTCTTTAGGAATATGTAGAAAAAACTCCTATCTGAATCTCCCTTATATAAGTTTGACTACATTTGGAAGTTTGTAAGGTGGAATTAAGGTGCACAAGAAGCTCTAATAGCCTTGAAAATTTGTACAAATGTATAGCCTCATATGATCTTTATATATGCCAGACCATATGGCTAACAAAAATCCCTATACAAGATTTTATAGGGTCTAAGTGGAAAAATTACATATTTACAAAATGCACATGCCATATCAATGTGGTAAAGAATTCATTTACAGGTGAAATTCAAGCTATAGATTTCCTTTGATGGGCTTTACAAGTATATCGATTTTCATCTAATTTGGTGGTAGTGAAATTATTTCCATAATTTCCAAAATTTGACCAGCTTTGACCGCTACCCTGGAATTGCTTGATTTCGTCCAAACTTTGGATGTGGAATACCTTTAACATCCTTGACACGTCTTGGACTTCTCAGGGAATTCTAGATGCCTTCATCGAATGTGTTTCCCGTAGGCCCTCACAAGTGAGAGAGGAGAGAATTGTTAAAAGTGCTTTTCGTTAAGTCACTTTTAATCTCATTTCTGGGTTCTTAGGGATGGATAGGGGTCTGACAGTGCAGATGCCCTTTTGTTTAATTTTCCCAATTTAACATTCAACTAAGTAGTTAATTGTCTTTCAATTCGAAGATTATCATGATGCAATACGCTTATCACGCGAATTAACAACTACGAATTTGCACATACTTATTAATGTTAACATAGTGTTAGTGTATTTAAGTATTAACTACTGCAACTCAACAAACAAAATACATTACTCAGGATTTCTATAATTTTGCAACATAGTACCCCAGCACGGTCGCCCAGATAGACCTTCTGGTGATTCCCATCTCTTGCCAAAGAACACCGTGATTGCCTTTTCATTAATGAATAGAGAGTTACATCTGTTCGCTATGCCTTTTCGGTGCGTGCGACTATGAAAAATAAAATTACATATCAATCCGGCGGCCTAACACTGGCACGCATGGTGGACTCGAACCTAAAAATAGAATTAAGGTTTAAGGCTCATTAATAATGCCTTGTATATACAGGGTTCTAGCGAGTTTAAAAGTGCGAGTGATCTTCTGCTTTAATGAGTCCAGCATAGTCTTCAAAATGTCCGGCTCGACCAGTTGTGCATCAGTTCAAACCGAACTAGCAGCAACTACCTGACTCATCAGCAATTTTGCCTGTGTTTGCAAAAATTTTTCCTGCAGATAAAAGTCATTGGCTATGGCCGCATCTCGTCTCAGCTTTATTTCGGTGATCTCTGCATCAATGCATGACAATCTCTCTACCTGAAATCCCAACTGCTTTTCTCTTCGTTCTAGTTCCTGAGCTTGATACTGGATAGTTTTATAACAGGCATCTCTCTCTTTCATAATACCTTCCAGCTCTTTCTTTATCTGAATCGTCCGAACCGTCTGCTCATCCAGATCACAACTCTTATGGATAAGTTCGACGGACACTGTCTTAGTTCTTCAGTGTTCTGCATGGCCAAGTCAGCCATTTCTTGTCCTTTCTATGTCACCAGCTCAAGGTCCGCACGTGTTTCTTCCAGGAAATTGTCAAGCGCAACACGAGCATCTTCTTTGTCTTGTACCAGTTGCTCGAAGTGAGAGATTTCTTCATCACAAGCTGCTAGGAGAACGGTCTTCTCCTTCAACTCAGCCAGTGCATTGTCCCATTGAGCAATCAGATGATCTTGCTCTACGAACCGTTCTTGAAGTTGATGGAGCTGAGTCTGCAAGGTGTGGTTCTCAGCTTTAACTGCAATTGCTTCTTCTTAGAGCGGAGCAATGTCTGATTCGAGCAAATCAACTTTACTCTGCAACTCTTATTGGATGTTTTGAGTTACTAGCTTCATCTGAAGGGGTAATTGTTGGGAAATTTGTATAAGAAGGCGACCCATAGACTCCAATTCGGTGAACATGACTGTCGGAGGAGGAAGGGAAGGAGGAAGTTGTGATGAAGAGGCCGACAATAAATGAGGGGAGGATGGTGGAGAGTAATCTGGAGAGGATAACAGAAGGGTTGAGGCCTCGCGAACAACAGTTGAAGGGCCACCGAAAAGAATTTCAGCAGCATCAAGAATGATAAGGGGAGAAGGAAGAGGAAGAAGGACGGGTGATGCCAAAACTATTCCGGTTTCAGTCTGAATATCTTTCATAGCAGCGTCAGTAACTTTCTCGGCATATTCAGTCAGATGCGTGATTGCATCTGCTTGGACCGTGACTGCATCTGCTTGGACGTCAACAGTTGGTGACCCAAGAGATTGGCAGTCTGTAACCTTAGCAGCTTCCGCAACCTCCTTTACCATCTCAACATCTGGTTGAGGAGATTCTTCCCGTGAAGAGACTTCCTCGACATCTTCCATGCGTGCATCTTGTTCCGGCTGCTTGAGAGGAGAAAATGGGATGGAGAATTCTACCTGGAGAGAGGTGGCAGTGTCGTGGAAGACTTCAGCTTCATGACCTACATTAGAGCCCTGATCCTGGCTTTTGGATGTACTAACGTGTCGGCGTTTGCAGGGAAAAAACTGAAGGAGATCGTCATCATCATCGTCGTCTTCAACCATTTGTGTAGATTCTTCGTGTAAGAGAAAAGAATTGTTTGGAGTGTTGAGAATATGAGAGTGCATCTCCCTTTTGTATCTTGGAGTCACTCTATTTCCATTTCATTTCCATTACATTTCCTTGTATTTCCTTTGTATTTGGGTACCTTGCCATTTGCTTCTACCAGTTGTATTCATTCTCCTTTTAGGAGAATTATCCCACATGAGATGTATTTTGGAGAGCCCCTCACAAATCTATATAAGGAGGGCCTCTCCCCCATTTGTATTTTGTTAGAAGCTTGAGGAGCCTACTCCATGCTCTTGGCAAGCTCATCGCTCTAGTTCTGGGCGACAAAGGATGGCAAACTCATTAGATGAGTGCCAGGGAAACAGGTCCTTCATGCTGGCAAGAGGAAGGAGCAGTCCATTCTCCAATCCTTCCTGAGGGAGTCGGAATCCCTCAGCAAATGTGGCTAGAGTGATTACTACACGAGGGTTTAAACATGTAACCGGCCAACACTGCTATGTAGTAGGTGTGGCAGCAATGGCAGAAATAATCTGCGCATGGAACGGATGACACTCCACTGAATGCCAAGGCAATTTAGCGAAGGTCAGCAATCCCCGAGTGCACAAGTACTCACTCACATCTAGAGTGAGCCCCGCATGGAAGGTTGCTATATTAGCCAGAGCTTCCATGGCGCGCACAAGGATACACAAACACAGAGTACATAGATCTCGCAAACACACAAACACAATAGCTATTAACAGTGGAAAGAACAAGATTAAATAGGAATACGGAAAAAAATCAGGTGGCAAAACCCTACTCATAATGTAGTATTGGAGAGATATCCTTCATAAGTGTGGTATGCATGCATGAACAGAAATAGTGACACAGAGGCGGCTATTAATCATGATTAAATCAACAAAACAAAAAAATTATGGTCCGATGGTCAACCGAAACATGGGGAGTAGAAAAAGAAAGCAAGTAACACGCGGAAAAGAAAAAGGACCGCATACCCCTCAGGAGTTACCAAACGGCTGGTGATAGGGGCGAAGTTTGGAACCATTAATTACTTTTGGGAGGAGGACACCTGTTAAAGTTGCCAACCGAAAAGTTGTAGGTCCCACTTGTTCAGCAATCTGGTATGGGCCGAACCGCCGTAACTTAAATTTTTCGGTAGAGCGATTGGCTTTAGCATTATAAAATAAAACAAGTTGGCCAATCGTGAAGACAGGGGTTTTTAGAAAATGATCATGAGTACGAGCTTGGCGTAGCTGAACTTCTTGAAGAATCATGAAACTTTCCCAACGTTGTTCATCCAACGATCTGAACACATCCAACCGGAATGGAAAAGATACTTCCAGCAGCAATTTTTGAGATAAGGCAACTCCTAGGCTCGGTACCACTACTTCCATTGGTGCAATAGCTTCCAATCCATAAGCAAGTTTAAACGGAGTTGTTCCGGTTGCCACTTTGTATGTGGTCCGGTAAGCCCACAAAATTGCAGGTAAGAGCTGCTCCCATCGTTCCGGACATTCCAAGATCAATTTTCGGAGCATATTTAGCAGAGTCTTATTGGTACTCTCAGCCAGACCATTGGCACATGGATAGTAAGGTGAGCTGAATTTGTGGACAATCTGGAAAGTCTAAGTCAGCACTTTCATTAAAGTATTTGCAAAATGTGTACCTTGGTCCGTCACTATTTCTAGAGGCAATCCATATCGAGGGAAGACATCCTTCATCAAACATTTGGCCACCGAAATAGCTGTGGCAGAACGTAAAGCCCAAGCTTCCACCCACCTAGTGGCATAATCTGTACAGGTCAAAATATATCGGTTGTTAGTGAGGGTAGCTGGGGGTGTAATCGGGCCAATGAAATCTAAACCCCACTTCTGAAAGGGCTCCAAAGGTAGAGCCGGTTGAAGGGGAAAGAAGTGTCGCTGCAAGGGTTGTCCAGACCGTTGACAAACATCACATTGCTGCACAAATTGAACAACATCTTTGTACATGGTAGGCCACCAGAGCCCACTTTGCAATATTTTGCGATGAGTAAGATCAGCTACGAAGTGTCCTCCAGTGGGTGCTGAGTGAGCCATGGCGATAACTGATGCCCATTCATGTGGGGGGATACATCTGAGTAGAACACCAGTCTGATCTACAATCAACCGAAATCGTTGACTGTAGACTGCAATTTTTTGGCGTAGAGCAGTGGGAGTATTAGGAGGTAGACAACCATTAGTAAGAAAAGTCATTAACATATCATAGTATGTAGGGGCAACACGAAGTTCTACAGATTTTTTGGGAGTTGCCTCGGTGACATAAATAGCTGGCGTAGTGTCATCAACACCTACCGGAGACTCACCGAAATCCAGTTGAGATAAAAAGTCCGCCAAGACATGTGTCGTACCTGGTCGGTGAATAACTTCATAATCAAACTCATGTAATAGTAAAACCCATCTTGCCAATCTGCCACCTAAATGCTATTGGCGAACCAGATACACGAGTGCAGCATGATCCACATGGAAAGTGAATTTTCATCCCAGCAAGTAAGGCTGAAATTTCTTAACTGAGTATACCAGACCAAGACACTCTCGTTCTGTCACTGAGTAATTTCTCTCTGCAGGAGCTAATTGGTGACTCGCATAATACACAAGCCGAAACCATTTATTAGTTTGTTGCATTAGCACACTGCCAATTGCTATGTCTGACGCATGCACAAATACATGGAATGGACGTTCCCAATCAGGCGGTTGCAGGATCGGAGCCTGCGTCAATAAGACCTTCAAACGGTCAAATGCCATTTGACACTCATTAGTCCATTCATACTTCCGAGGGGTGTTGGTCATAAGTCGGTTAAGTTGCGTCGCTAGATGAGCCAACCACCGTAAATGTCTGCCATGCCATCGGATCTGGCCAAGGAACCTCATAACTTCTTTTGGTGTCTTTGGGACCGGTGCCTCCAACACGGCTGCTACTCTATCAAGATCTACCTGTATTCCTTGTTTAGAGATGATATGACCAAGCAGCTTTCCACAGGAGACCGCAGAAACTGATTTGGTAGGATTCAAACATAGTCGGTACTCCCGACACTTTTCAAAGAAACACCGCAAATGATACAAGTGTGTTGAGGTGTCACCAAACAATGAAAAATCATCCAGATAGACTTGCATGAACGTTGTCAGATAAGGTGAGACACTTCCTGCATGTATCTTTGGAATGTACTCGGGGCGTTCTGCAAACCGAACCACATTATGGTGTAGGCATAGACACCCCAGTTGGTGATGAATGTTGTCTTCCGTATATCCTATTCCGCCATCCTCACCTGATTATATCCACTATAGCCATCCAAGAAAGAATACATTTCGTGACCGGCTACCCTATCGAGCATTGTATCTAGAAAAGGAAGAGGGAACGGATCTGGTACGGTGGCTGCGTTGAGCTTTCGGTAGTCGACACAGATACGTAATTGTTTATTTTTCTTAGGCACTATCACTATTGGCGAGATCCACTCAGCTCAATTGGCACAATAAATCCCACCTTCAATAAACGATCAAGTTCGGCCTTAACCTATGCCGCATAATTAGGATTCATCCTATAAGTAGGTTGTTTGATGGGTCTCGCATCCAGTTTTAGTACCACTCTATGTTGATAAATCCGTGGGTCAAGACCCTTCATGTCCCTATAATCCCAAGCGAAGACATCTGAGAATTCACGCAAGAGATGTACCAAATCGTCCTAGAAGTGATCTGCTATTCCTGCCTTAATTTTGATTGGTTTAGGGTTAACCGTATCTCCCAAATTATACGTTACCAACTGATCCTCCAGTACATAGAACTGTCGGGGCTTTTCCAAGTCATCAGCTCGCTGCAACAGTTGTTGTAAGGTCGATTCATCCATAGTTATGTCATCATCTGCTTCTGCTTCTCCAGTCATTGGTATGACCGTACAAGCTGTCGGACTCCACTTATATGCTACCAACTGTAAGTCTACAGTACCTAATGGGATAAGGTCTTTATTGGTCTTGAGGAAATCCTCCTCCTCATCATCAGATAGCCCATCCAACATATGGACTGGCTCTGCTACATATGGTCGTGCGTGAAGATCTTAGGGTTGCATAGCATCCAATGTAACGACATATTTCCGGTGATTGTTCTTAAAAATTAACTCTTGAGCTGACCAATCATGTACGATTTTGGCTTGCTTTGGCCATGGGCGACCTAAGAGTAAGTTGTAGTCGAGGCTGGATTCGGGTAACTCCAGGACTACAAAAGTCATTTTAAATGTAGTTCTCTGCAGGGTTATCGGAATATTACGCACTAGTCCCACGGGATGGACTCTGGATTGGTCTGCCATTCGCACAAAGAACTGCACTGGTTCAATTTGGGTCCAACCCAGTTTCTTACAGAGTGCAGTTGTTGCAATATTCACACCAAAGCCTCCATCAATTAAAACTTGGGTGATCTTTTGGTTTTTATACCAAACTGTAATCAACGGAACTGTATGATCCACCGTAGGATCCATCTCTGGTTGTATGGTCGCAGTCGCCGGAGTACAAGAAGGTCTGGGGCTAACCTGTTGTTGAAATTGCTGTCTGACACTAGGAACTAGGGCGAGCAACTGTCCCAGAGGAAGTGTGATTGAGGCCTTCGATATAATATCCCATACCTGGTCTGTTTGTGCTGTGGTCATAACCGACTCTGGTTGTGAGTCTGATGGTGCCTGGGTGGAATTCTGTGCATTCAATCATGCATTTGAAAGAGGAGACTAAGTTACTAGAACTGGATTAGGGAACACCGTCGGTTCCTTAGTGGTCCATTGACTGGCCTTTGTAAAAGTCTGTTGCTGTTTGTAGAAACTTTCTTTGGACGGGCGATCACAACAGAAGGGGGGTGCCTAAAATCAAATGGGCCATGTGCACTAGCCCCAGAGATTGCGGGGGGCTTGGTATCCTGGACATAGGGTGTATGGCTAACAAACTGGCAGCCAAATGGATGATTAAGGCTTGGTGCAATAGGGAGGCCTCGTGGGCCAAGCTGATCTTCAGAAACAAGAATGAGTTGGCTCTCATGGGGTTCCCAAACTGGAAGAATCTCGACATCATGACCCTGCTATTCTCCCCGATCCCTGTCTTCCCGAAAGGCTCCAATCTCGTGTGCTCCCTTTGGAAGGGCTGGAATAAAGTCAAAAGCTTCACAAGAATTAGTGAGGACTGGAAGTGGGCGGCCGGAATCAGACAAAACGACTCTATCTGGTTCCCGATACATGGCATCCGGAGTGTGGAGTCGTGGAACATTCAAAATGCCAAGAGATTATGGAACAAAGGAGTCAAAAAATGGAAACACCTCTGGAAACATGACACCAACAGCTGGATCAATTTCGAGGATATTGATCCTTGCAAAAACATCTCCTACGAAGAATGGAACACTTTGCAAAGCAGATGCCTCGCATGGGATCGTCACAAGACTCGCCTTCTCATGGGACACGATACACCGAACTCGCTTGGTCTCAAATGGCACAATGGAAATAACCTACTCAAAATCCCGAACATCAAAGAAACGGCTGACCACCAGATCAGCCTCAACAAGAAGTGGTGCCTGTCTTGGACGCGGCTTTGGTGGGACATGAAATTCATGGGTATCTGGCACCCCCTTATCGAGATTAAGAAGTATGTCCTCTTATGGCAAATTCTGCATCGAGGAATTTGTACCAACCATAAGGCTAGCAAACTTTGTGGGATCCCCCCTTGGTGCAAACGCTGCCACCGGGCTATCGAAGATGTCCCACACATCTTCCTTACCTGCCCCAACTCCTACAGAATCTGGCAGACGGTTGGAAAGAAAATCAGACTTCAAAAACAGCTTAGTTGGAAACAAGTCCTTTTGGGAGAAGCGATCGGCTGCTCTGCGACACTCTGGAACGCCATCAGAGGGGAAGTCTTGTGGAAAATATGGCGGGAGAGGTGTGCTCTCAACTTCGGCGATCCCCCCAGGGAGTGGTCGATTGAGAAATCACTATTCCTCCTTGGCAAAAGGATTGTTAACAGTAAGAAATCCCCCCCCTTCAGGCACCATCAAGTCCTCATTTTGATCAACAACAAGCTCAAACCCAAGTGGGCCCCGCATGAGGGCAATGAGAGGGTGATTAACCTTCTATGTAATGCAACCTAGAACTCATTCAAGCTTCCCCTGCTTTGTGGGATTTGGGGGGTCCCGTGGGCACTAGTCCCCTTCTATTGTACCTTTGTTTCTTAATTTAATTCAAGTCCGGGAGAGTAGGCTATTGCCGAACTTCCTTTATATATATATAAAAAAAAAAAAAGTATGTTGCTGCTCACGAATTCCGGGCTCGAAAACTTCAGTTGCTGGTTGCAACTGTTTTCCCAATCTTGTCTATACTCCGGCTGCTTGTGACTTGACTGGGGAAATATAAACTATATTTGTCATCGAATTTTGTGTTTCCTTCTTTCTTTTGTCATATTCTATGGCTTCTTTACAAAATCTACGAATATGTCCCACCTCACCACAAACATGATAACGAGGAGGTGGGAGAGAGGTACCTTCAGCCGATGTACCCATATGCCATCGATTTTGATTGAAATTGTTATTGTGCTGACCCCGATAGTTCTTATATCCTTGTTGTTGGTTGGTTCGCAATTGTGGCGGTACATAATGAGTGGTTGGCTGGCCCTACTCCTGTATTGTGGCATTTACTGTTGCTCTATGTTGGCAGTATACGAGAAGAGGCAAGTACGAGCATACAAGCAGATCTAGCACTAAGGCAACCCTTTATTTTTTTCAAAACCCTTACACCATTTAAAAGTGATTCTCATCACTAAAAACCCCTGTAAATACCATTTTCACCTTTTTGTAGCTCCATTTTGTACAAGCCAAGGAGTCCTCGAGCTTGAGGAGCCTTGGAAGTAGTTGCCTACCAATTTTTGTATTTTTTAGACCTCGTTTGAGCCCTCAAATAAGCCCTGGAACCTAATTTTTAACTAGGCCGGACACTAGGTCTGGACAGGGCCAAAGCTAGTCAAAAACTATAAATAGAGCTAGAGAGCTCATTTTTGGGGGCTAGCTTCTTGTAGTTTTGAGCTTGTATGAGAACTTTGTTGCAATAGAAGTGATTCCATTGTCTTTCTCTCTTTGTTCTTGCCGTGTGTGCACGTGTGTGTGTGTATGTGTGTGCATGTCAGTGTGCTTCTCACTCACACATTTGTGCCCTCACTTGCTCGAGGTCTTCATACCATCCTCATGTCTTCCCGGATTGACATTAAAGGAGGTGCTACTCATCACTGAGCTACACCAAATTTTGGCGCCGTTGCCGGGGATTCGAGCTTTGAGGACGAGCGTGTGATGGTAAGACGTAGAGAGGACGCGTTGGAATGGTAAGTAGTCGGTAAATTTCTGATTTTTCTCCATCTCCATCTCCATCTTCACCTCCTTCTCCATCTCCACCTCCACCTCCTTCTCCACTACATATTCCCTCTTCCTTGTCATTCCCCTCATTTGTTGTGTGTGAGTTTGAGAGAGAGCGAACGTGTGTGTTCTTGTTTGGTGTGTTTTTGCATGTTTCTTGCAGGTTGCAGCTCCATCATCATCTCCAGCAAGCTCAGTAGGTACGGAATCTGTCTGCACAGTCCCCGAGGCATCAAGCTCGAGCTATCGCGACACTCCGAAAACTTCACCCAATCACGATTCTGAGTGCACCACGACACTGCGCAGGCCTAGAGCTCCCAGGATCACTAGACAGAACAGAAAAATTCACCATATCCCGAGCTATCGCGACACCTCGAGGTATCGCGACACTCACGAGCTATTGCGACACTTGGGAGTATCGCGACACCTCACGACCTATCGCGACACCTCACTACCTATCGCGACACCTCACGAGCTATCACAACACCTCACGAGCTATCGCGACACCTCACGACCTATCGCGACACCTCACGACCTATCGCGACACCTCACGACCTATCGCGACACCTCACGACCTATCGCGACACCTCACAACCTATCGCGACACCTCATGACCTATCGCGACACCTCACGACCTATAGCGACACTTCACGACCTATCGCGACACTTGCGAGTATCGTGACACCTCACGACCTATCGCGACACTTCACGACCTATCGCGACACTTGGGAGTATCGCAACACCTCACGAGCTATCGCGACACTCACGAGCTATCGCGACACTTGGGAGCTATCGCGACACTTCGACCCGACCTATCGCGATACATGGGCTTAACGCATGAAAATTTAGAGTAATTTAATTGACTGAATTAAGGTATCCTTGGGCTTAATCTTGGACACATTGGGAGGATATAAGAGCCTTAGGAGTGGGCACAAGACCTAGAAACCAGGGAGGAATTTCCTGAACCCTGAGAGCCTGTTTGGACCCCTAAGTGCCTGAATGGTCATAACTTCACCATACGAACTCCGATTAATGAGATTTTGGTCTCGTTGGAAAGCTTGTTGAAAATCCTACGTGGACCTTGACTGGTTTTTTGTAGAATCATATGTGGAGTTTTAGAACATGTATTTTCAAGTTGGCCTTTAGGTGAGACTAGGTGGTCCTAAGATTGAGGGGGTACAGTGAGTTACTCCAGGGGGGACTACAAAATTGATGTGTGTCTGTCAATTACTTGTGGTAATAGAGCTATACTGACTGGTGAGCTTTTGCAGGAACATTGTGTGCACTCAAGGCAATCCAAAGCAAGCTAGCAAGGGTGAGTACCAAGCTTGGGAGAAGGCTTCCTGGGCTTGTGTAGCAGTCTGGTCAACCAGCTAATTGAGGTTGGAAGATCTCTCAACCCTTCTTTGTCAATTCCTAGCCTAGGCTAAGTACGACTTAGGTGTGGTAATTAATTAGGGCAATGTTAGGCACGAATCAAGTCCAAGAGAATTAATCAACCAAGTGCAAGAATTAAATAGGTCTTAAGTGCGAAAACCCTAAGGGACAAAAGGCAAACTGGAGTCGATCACTTATCAAGTGCAAAATTCACTTAAGTACTCCTGACGATGCGATTTCAGACAAGATCATAAACATAATATTCAACTCAAAAGAACAAAGCAATTGGTGCAAATTAACCTGCAACGAGAGTGTGCTTGGGTCCAAGGGGGTAGATAAATCAGGCATATGAACCTTAGATCAGGCAGACACTTAGGCCGAGACAGACAAAGCCTCAGATCTTCTGAAGCTAGTGTCAATCACACTGCCAGGTCTTGGGCCCAGCAGTTGAGTGATTACCCATACACTCCCAGATCAGAAACAAGTGATTCTGAGATGTCCTATCACATGGAGAGACCAGTAGGTAGTTCAGGGGTGGCTTATCTAGAAAAGCCAGAGGGACCTTACAAAACTCAATTGGAATACATCAGGACGAATCGTCTAGATGCTCGCATCTACGAAGACGGACTGAGAAGATCTGTGGTCCAGATTAAGAACCCCGATCAACCCCATGGACTAGAACACCCGGTAGTGAAGTTTGAGAATGGAGCATACCTAGATAAAGAAGGGACTGTATATGTAGTCACCACTCTTCCTGATAGAACTGATGAGTTTGGAAATGTGATTGCAGAAACCGATATGGGTGATATAGAGCAAGGAAATTTAGAGAAAGAGCCGAGAACCCCCCGTGGTAAATCTGTCTTGACCAGAATCATGACTCCAGAGTGGATTCCACAGGATAATAAAAGCATAGATTTGCTTTTAAACCGAGAAACCGATGAGGCCTTTTGGAGGTATAAGCCTACCTTGCCTCATGAAGTAGGTGCTCTCACAGTCTATGAGTTTAAAAACCCTGACAGCCCAGGTAAAGTAACATTCCTAGACAATACATCAGAGAGGATCTTCGTGGTCACCGAGCATGGCAGACATGCCTACACATGGAAGGGTGAATTTGTTTTCCCCCAACCTCGGACTAATGTGTCATACAGTCACCAAGGAGCTGGGACCTCCCAAGCTCATGGAGCTCAAAGAGATAGAAGTAGAGACAAACCTGAGGTAAGTTTTGCCAACTCCCTGGGAAGAGAAAGAACGGGAACGGAAAGGAATAGAGTGGAACCTGAGGGACATAGAACCCCATGGAATCAAAGGAATGCTGACGATTTTCCTTTGCCAAAGCCGAGAGAACACACTAGGACCCTGCGACCAACTCAACTGGTGAAGTCCATGAAGAATTACTTCGATGGCACGGGTGACCCTTATGACCATGTGGCAGAATTTCGGCAAGTATTGAAAGCTGAACAGGTAGAGGACCTATTCACACAATATAATGCTTTTGGTCTAACCCTTAGGAACACTGCCCTTACGTGGTTTCAACCACTGAACGAGAGGCATTTCAGAAACATAGACCAACTCCTAGAGGCGTTTATCATTGAGTTTTCTAAGAGTGGAATCAGGCACAACACTTCCTCACTAATTCATAGCTTCAAACAAACACCGCAAGAGACGGTCAGACTAGCTGGAAGAAGATTTAGGCAATGCCTGGAGAGATGCCCGATGCCGGAGTTACCCACACCAGCCAAACAAGTGGCCTTGTTCTTAGATGGATTGTTGAGCACCAAGCTCAGGTCATATGTGTATCTGAAGGACCCCAAAACGATAGAAGAGTGCGTGCGCATGTGCATAGACATTGAGGACAATCTAGGTGAGGAATTAGAACTATCCAAAATCTATAAGGATTCGGATAGCTCTAGTAGCCTCACATCTGGTCAATCCACATCCATTGAGGAACTTGCAGAGAAGGTAGCTCAAAGACTAGGTGTCTCTAGCAAACAAATTCCGAGATTTGCCCTAGTTAAGCGGTGTTACACTTGTGGCGGTGACCATATGGCAAATGTATGTCCCATTATGGCCCAACCCCAGGCGAATCCTAGTAGCCAGTACTGCACCATAGAGCGCAGGTACACCAACCACACTGCACAAGACTGCCCATATAACAAACAAACTGTTAGGCAAAATTACCCTCAGCCATATCCACAACAGGGTAGATACCAGAATCAGTACCCACCACAACAATACAACAGACCACAGCAAACTTATCAGCCACCTTATCAAGGGCAGCAGAGACCTCAACCAGTCCTAGTGCAGCAACCCCCTGCTCCAACCAATGTGATCCCAGTGAAATATGCATCTACTGAAGAAAATCCGAACAGAGCCATAGTCCCAGTCACCCCATTGCTATCAGACAGTGATCCAAGTGACCATAGTTTTGACTCCACACACATTGATAGCCCACAGGCTTACTACATGCAGTCACCCGAGCATAGCGAGTCATACTATTATGAGGACCCAAGTGAAAATAGTGGGGAGCCTGAGTATGCCAATGTCATGTACACAAACCCCAACTCTAGACCTCAACCTAGGCAGGTACGACCCCCATTTCCTAGAGGACCATGCTTCAGATGTCAGGGAGATCACCTTATACGTGATTGTCCACTGCCTGCCCCTACACAACCTCAACCACTAACAATTCAGGGTTTCTGTCAAGACTGCGGGAAAGAGCATCTCCTACGAGATTGCCCAAAGAACCCTAATAACATGCCTAAAATCACTCCTATCAATGTTGTTGGGTTAGTTGTAGACTCCACAGGGAGTGTGACTTCCACTGCACCTGTGCAAGTGATCACAAGAGCCCAAGCACTACAACAAAACCAAGGTGTTGGTCAGGAAAAGAACCCCGAGGTGAGTGAAACAGAGAGCATAACCAAAAAGAGGACTAGAGCCTGGAAGGATAGTCGTGAAAGAATGAAAAGGCAATGGGCAAGAAAGATGAGCGAACTTGAAGAAAGCCTGAGAGAAACCAAAGCAAAGATAAGTGAACTCACATCTCAAAACCACTCTCACACCACCCCTCCACCACCTCTCCCTTTACCCGCCAATCCACCTTCTTCCATTCCCCAACCTTTCAATACACCACCCTTAACCCACCCACCACCCAGAGTAGGATCCGTCCTAGCCGATCCCACTCCCGAGGACCTAAACATGATGCTTCGAGCATATCAGGCCAGAATCCAAGAAGGGCCATGAATGCATGAAGACACTCACTTATGGATGTGTAAGGTAGCAGTAGAAGAAGAGAAAAGAGAAAAAGACAGAGAGATAGGTGCACAAGAAACACGTAGATCAATTCAAGACCCAGCCTATGCACCTGTAGTCTTTCCTGATGAGGAATTTGAACCCCATGGCTGGGCAGAAATCCTAGCAACAATGGATGTAGCCATCAATGAAGAGCAGTGGACACCTCACTGTGATGAGGATGGCTATGACATTTCAGTCTTTTCAATAGAGCCAATCATGGGAGATGCAGTTTTAGAAGAATGCGAACCTATCCTTGATGCATTTGAGGATGCGAGTGACTCCGATCTAGAGTCAATCATCATGGACCCACCTTTTGCATCAGATGAAGAATACTTCTATGAAGTAGAATTTCAACCCCAGAGACACGGAGAGCTTACAAATGAGGTGAGGTTAGCCACACAAGTAGCTACTAAAAGCGGAGGAAAGAAAAGAAAGAAGAAGGAAGTCACTCTGGAGGCAGAAGAATCCTTGTTTGAGGTCCCTGAAAACTTTAAAAAATATGAGATAGACGATAGGAGGGTCATGATAAGAATGCCTAAACATGAGGCACAAGCAGGAGAAGCCTATGATAGCAAGGAAACTACCAAGAAAATAGTGGTCGCCATCGAGGGAGGAGAAGAAAGATGCACATACATAGGTCATGACCTGACAGAAGAGGAAGAACAAGAGCTGATAGCCTTGCTAAGAGAATACCGAGATGTATTTGCTTGGAGTTATAAGGACTTGAAGGGGGTTGATCCAGACATATGCTCACACACTATCCCCATGACCTCAGATGCCAAACCCTCTAAGCAAAAGCCATATACATATAATGATAATTATGCTGCCAAGATCAAAGAGGAGATAGATCGACTAGTTGAAGCTGGATTTATCTATGAAATTGAGCACACTGAGTGGGTATCCCCCATTGTAGTGGTGCCCAAGAAAAACGGAAAGCTGCGTGTGTGCATTAACTTGAAGAAGGTTAATGCAGCCACAATTCGAGATAACTATCCGCTTCCTATCACAGAGCATCTCTTAGAAAGAGTAGCAGGCAAAGAAGTGTACAGCTTCCTCAATGGATTTTCGGGCTACAATCAAGTAGCCATACTCCAGAAGATCAGCATAAGACGGCATTTGCCACTGAATGGGGCATTTTTGCCTTTAGAGTAATGCCATTTGGGCTTACCAATGCACCAGCTACCGTCCAAAGGCTGATGTGCCATGTGTTCAAAGAGTTCCTGAGGAAGAACTTAGAAGTCTATGTTGATTATCTTTGTGCGCATTCCAACATTAGACAGACACATATACCAGAACTCAGACAAATCTTTGACAAATGTAGAGAATATCAAGTCTGCCTAAACCTAGAAAAGTGTGTTTTCATGGTTAGGCAAGGCAAGATTCTAGGACACATAGTGTCAAAAAATGGCATATCCACTGATGAAGAGAAAGTGAGAGCCATAGCGGAGCTACCTAGGCCAAAGAACATCAAGGAAGTATAGGCTTTCATGGGGCATTGTGGTTACTACCGCCGGTTCATCCACATGTATGCTGTCATTGCAAAGCCCATGTACGGACTTCTGACTAACTTTGAGTGGACTGATGAATGTGAGAATTCCTTCCAGGAGCTTAAACGAAGATTATGTTCAGCACCAATCTTGACCACACCAGATTGGAACAAGCCATTCCATGTTCATGTGGATGCATCCAATTACGCTATTGGATGTGTACTCGCACAGCCTACTGGTGAAGGTAATATGGATCTTCCAATTGCCTACGCTAGTAGACAATTGAATGCAGCTGAACGAAATTACACCACTACTGAGAGAAAAGGCTTAGGCATGGTGTATGCGGTTAAAAAGTTTAGACATTATTTGCTTGCAAATAAGTTTAAATTTTTTACTGATCATCAAGCTCTACTATACTTGGTAAACAAGCCATGCAACACAGGTAGATTAGTAAGATGGTTTCTCTTGCTAATGGAGTATGACTTTGAGGTAGTAGTGAGAAAAGGCAGAACTCACCTAAGAGCAGATCATCTCTCAAGGCTCACATCAGGAGAAGCCCCACAAGGAGTGTCAGATGACTTACCTGATGCTTACTTGTTTAACTTGGAAGTGGTACCACAGTGGTCTAACCCATTAGTGCCAGTGTTAACCTACGGGCCTAACCACTCAGTAATGGCCACACAGGATAGAGAGGTAGTAAAAGCCCAAAAGTATCACATCATGGCAGGAAGTATGTACAAGCACACGGATCACGGAATATTGGCTTGTTGTGTGGAAGAGGACGAGCACGCGAAGTGGTTGCAATTAGCACATGTAGGTGCATTAGAGCAACACTACTCAAAACAACGAACCCTGCAAACATTGAGGAGACTTGGAGTGTACTGGCCAACTATGGAAGCAGAAGTCCATAGAATGTGCAAGGAATGCCCAATTTGTCGCACTAAGCCACCAGTGGAACATGCCACCCTTTATCGCGTGTCTCTAGTGCCAGATTGGAGTGAGCCACTAGTGGCGTTTCTGAGGACGGAAACATTCCCTCAAGATATGACCCTGACGAGACAAAGAAGTCTAGAACAAGAGGCCCTAGATTACTCACTCATTGGTGATAATCTATACAAGCGCGGAAAAGATGGCTACCTAAGACTATGTGTCCATGAAAGTGAATATCTAAAGATCTTGGAAACAGCTCACCAGGGTGTAGCAGGAGGACATTTTGGTCCAGATAGGGTGATCAAAGCAATTCTATTTGCAGGATTTTGGTGGCCCACCCTTCACATGGATGCACATACCTATGTGAAGAGGTGTGAGATTTGTCAGCAAACCCAGCCTCCTATACGCAGAGATGAGATGCCACTGAAGCCTATGATGGGCAGACGTGCATTCTCTAAGTGGGGAATAGACTTTGTAGGTCCTATCAATCCCCCAGCTAAGGGTTCCCATGCTGAGTATATCATCGTTGCCACGGACTATCTAACCAAGTGGGTAGAGGTAAAAGCCACAACGAACAACGACGCTCAGACAACTGCTAAATTCTTGTTTGAGAATGTATTCACAAGATACGGGCTACCTATAGAGCTAGTTAGTGATAGGGGCACTCACTTCTTGAATGAAGTTATTGAAAATCTGCTCCAAGAATTCTTGGTAGTGCATAAGAAGTCTTCCCCCTATCACCCTCAAGCCAATGGGCAAGCCGAAAGCACCAATAAAATCCTATGCAATGTATTGACAAAATTAGTGAACAATAAACGCTCTGATTGTGACAAACAGCTACACCATGCTGTTTGGGCATACCGAGTCGCCTACAAAACGGTACTCCAAGCCACCCCCTTTCAGATGGTCTTTGGCCAAAACGTCGTGCTACCTTTGGACTTTTTAATACCTACATTGAAAGTAGCACAAGAGCACGAATGGATGGGTCATGAGCTCTCCTCTAGACTTTTTGACCTTGAACGATTAGGAGAAACAAGACTGAGAGCAGTTGCAGGGATATATGCAGCTAAGAAGAGACAAAAGGCATACTTTGATGCCCATGTGAAGGATAAGGGCTTGAAAGCAGGAGATCTAGTTTTAGTCTACACATTGAAACAACACGCAAGGAAGCTAGAAAAGAGAGGCTACGGACCTATGATCATCAATAGGATCTCCACGAGTGGAGCAGTACAACTAGCCACTTTAGAGGGTGATGTTCTCCCAAACTATATTAGCGGATGCAGAGTCAAGTTGTATCAGGAACCCCTCACGGAGGAAATGCTAAGTCGACTCAATACTGCTAAGCAACGTAAAGAGGAGGAAAAACGAATTCGAGAGGAAGCACAGGCAAAGGCCTTAGAGCGCATCAGACGAATGAAGTTGAGGAGACAAGGGAGGGATCAGCCTATGATTGACACTCAAGAGTCTCCAGGCTATCACATGGCCATGTGTGAGGCTTCAGGTGAACGTACCCATAAGATAGTGGATCGACGACCTTTTGTGACCCTAGAAATAGGACAAAGAGACAGCACAACAAGCGTGAGAGCTTTAATTGATTCAGGAGCAGCCACAAGTGCAGTTCGGCTTTCTTATTGCCAGCAGCTGCAATTGGAGGTAAAACCCCTAGAAGCATATCTGATAGGATTAGGAGGTGTTGAAACCCCTTGCATGGGAGAGGTGGATCTTCCCCTCTACATACAAGAGGTCCTCATGCCAGCAAAAGTGCTAGTGTGTGAAGACGAGGATCTGACCGAACCTCTGGTCCTGGGCCAAGACTGGATCTACGATCACGCAGTCAACCTCAACCTAAGAAGTGGACTTCTTCAGGCTTGGGTAGGTCAAAGCCGTCTCTCGATTGAATTAGAAAATCAAGCACTCAAACCAATAGAACAGGCACCAACTCCTGGTTCCTCCAGGAATCCACATGAAGATAACAATGTTGTTCTTGTCCAAACTTCTATGGTGCAGAGGATTGTCAATCTTACTGAAGGTACAGGAGCCAATAAGGAGTTCCTAACTGATCCAAAGAAGATTCTAAACGGGCAGACCAAACATCACTCGACACGAAGGAGGCCGCTGATCAAGAGGCAGGAGCGCCAACCCGTGCAACACGGAGCACCTCGTGGCACGAAGCAGATCTAGATACGCAAGGATGGAAAACCCACCACTCTAATAGTAGACTCCCGAGGAGACAACAAACAAGCCACACCATCACGGACACAAGTGAAGGAGTACCCTAGGAAACCTCCTAGGCACACCACATCTATTTGGGTCCCTAAGCGGTCAAGGAAGGCTAGCCCCAATGCTAGACACATATGGGTGCCCAAGGCCTGTTTACGAGCCCAAATAGCTCCAACTCTAGTTACTGGCATAATTCAACACTCTCAAGTCCGCTCGACTAACAACGCAGGAACTCTACCTAAAAACCACTCTAACCCACACTCAGTCACATCGAGGAATGCCTGGAAATGGGTACCCAAAAGGTCCCAAATCCATCACAACCTAGTTCATAAACAGCTGCCTGTCTTTAGCTCTAAGAGCTACAAATCCCCTATCAAAGTTTGGAGACCTAAACCATGTATCAAACCCCCTGACCCAATTTTTGTAAATCCATCCACTCTGACATAGGTGCATTCCGAGTCCACTGCATAACCAAAGTAGGCATCTAGGATGATACTGACCTCTAATCACCACTCACACCTATCACAAGCACTTCATCTCTGACCACTAACCTTCGGGATTGTCATGTTAGTATTGTGAAGGGAACACCATTACATCCTGTTTCCTATGCAACACTAATGTGCCTTTCTTCTTCTAGCAGATAAGCACCCGATTCCCATGGCAGCAGTAGCAGGCACAAGCTCTCAGGCAGGCTCTGGTGCTCAAATCAATTGGGATGCCATGCCGGTGGAGGCCCCACCAACAGCTCGGCCTGAAGAGTTCGTGAATGTGCGGAGAATTCCTATTCCAGATCCACCAAATGGCCTAACCGAAAGAGTAAAAGGGCACTCTCATTGGTTCAATGAAATGCCAGGAGACTTGGGAGACGCAGATCATATATCGGAGTCCAAGATGGAGTGTGGAGGAGTGTGGTGGACCTTCCAGTTCTTTTCAAGAGAATTCGAAACCTTACAGAATGCAGCTCCACTTCAAGATATCTGGCAAAAAGTAGGATTACAAACTTATTTTAGTGCAGCTCTGCCTAAACCCGATTTCCTCAGGTGCTACTACCTAATTGCCACACTGAAGCCGACAGGTGATAAAGATCATTCAGGCACATTCTGGGTGCCCTCCTTGTCAAATCTAGAGGAAATGAGGAAGTTCGAATTGAATGTTACTTTAATCAGGGAAGCACTTCAGATGTATGGCACGCATGTACCTTCTGACCGCGACCCCTTGATACCTGAGTCGATGAAAAGCAACAGAATCAAGAAGCTAAAAGAAATGTGCGCCCTCACCCCCAACATCGCCATACCATTGCGGATGTGCCTCCAACACTTCGCATTCCCAGCTCAGGACCGTTTCACCCAACCTCACAAGAAAATATGGTATGGGCTATATCTAGCAGAGACTGGAAGCTTGCCCATTAAGATGCCTGTATGGATCTTGGACCAAGTGTATGAAGCAGGAAAGCGGGGTGTGAGGAAGCCTACTTTACACGGCTGCTGTGCACTTACAAGGATTATCTATCGATGTCTTGCATATGATGTGCCGGTTGCCAGAGCCCTAAAAAATTCACAGCTGGAGTTTTTCAAAGGGCGGAAGTCAGGGAGCCAACCTGCGAAACGGATGCGTGGATCCCTCTCCCAGGTAATGATCCCTCACGAGGCCACAACTGAAGCTTCCCCCAGAGAAGAAGCCTAGGTCGCACCGGTCACGATCCATCTTCAAGGAGTTCAAGCAGGGGATGTGGTACAACCCACTCCATCCGCCCCTCCACTACCTACCGATGTAAAGTTTGCATCTATGGCCAACTTCACAGAAGATCCAAACTTTGATTTTGAAAGATTCCTGCAGACGGCCCACTTGTCGGACAGTGAAGGTTTCCCTGACAATGACGATCCAAGAGCATCATTCCAAAGAGAACTGCCACAGGGCGAAACAAGCAGAGTACATGGGGAAGAGGTGGCACAACATCCTCATGACCCAAACACACAAGTTCAGGAAGGTGCACAAAGAAATGAGCCAGAAGACAGTGAAGAGGAAGCCCCTGCCTATACCGCACAACTCAAAAGACTATACCGGACAATCAAGCAGGTGCAGAGGAGACACAAGATGTCAGAAGAAGCGAATCGAGCCCTAGTAAACCACATGTTGCAATCGGAGAACATCGACCCACATTTTGTAGAATCGTTGAACCTTTTGGCGGACACCTGTGGCATCGGGGAAGCCATGAGAACATTGGTCTATCAGGCGAACCCTACTCATGATCAAAGAAGGATAGATACAAGGCCACGGCGGGGAAAGATGATTCAAATGGAGGTATCTACCGTATTGCCTACTTCAATGACAGAAGATGTTCAGATGGTTAGCCCTAGTCCCAGTGACGAACCAGATGTAAATACACATTCACCACCTCCGCCATCACCTCCCAGCCAGCCTTCAGAAACCTTTTCCGAGTCTTTCTGAACAACCGATATCCACCCATGGTGAAACCAATGTACACACCTCCTTTTCTACAGCCTTCCCTTTACCCACAGCCATCACTTCTGCCCAAATTTTTGAACCCCACACAGGTCATCCTGCCACCGATCAAACCATAATAGGTGACCCCTCTTATCTCCCTGCCCTGGGACAACCACTTGCCACTAGCCAAACATTATCCCAACCTTTTCCATTCACCCACACAGTTCCTTCCTCCCAACCCCTACCCACTGTACCCCTGTTAACCCCCTCAGGCTCAACCCAAGTCACACAACCGTCATTCTGGACAAACTTTGTAAATATACTCCAACAGGTGGAGAATTATAATAAAAAGTCCCTTCCCCAACCCCACTCCCCCACATTCATTGCCACCACTAACACACCACCTACCGTTCCCGTATTCACAATTCACTCTTCACACACTATCACATCCGATCCCATGGATATTTCACCATCCACAGGAGCACCCACCGCCACGTCTGTTCCACCATCATCACATCTCACTTCACTCATAGGCACATCATCCACTTTTCCCTTCCCCATTTCCCGACCCTTTGCATGTTCCACCTCTACCCATGCATCCACATCATTTAGTAGTGCACTAGACACCATGGTTGAAGCGGCCACTCAGCTTAAGCAAGAGTATAAGCTATTAGAAGAAAATAACACAGAGCTGTGCAATCTCTCGGCTCAACTCCAGGCACGAGTCGATGCCTTGGAACTAGGTAATACAGCACTACAACACCAGGTGACTGACCTCCAACAATCGAAGACAGAACTCGAAGCTAAGTATGCAGAGACAGGCAAAGCTATGGAGGAACAACTCAGAGAACAAATGGGCCACAATGCGAGACTTCAACACAACATGGCTCTACTACGTCGCCATCTAGCAGCGGCTCAAGAAGAGAACAGAAGGCTACAACAACAAAACCAGGAGAACCTAGAAGCGGCCATGGAAAACACCCCGGGAGCACCTATAGACCTTGCAAAATTCCAGGCTGTCCCCTCAGAGCATATTCAACAGGTTTTAGAAGGTTATGCGACCCTCCTGGAGGCCCATGATCAGTTGGCAGACCAGATAAAGGAACTATGAGGATCCAAAGTACCAACTACACACCCACCCACACCTAAAGAGACGGTCGAGGCCGCTACTTCGCCAGAACCTGAACCTTCAACCAACAGTGAGGTACTTGAGCTACAACAACGGGTTGCAGAACTAAAAATCAAGTTGTTACAGTATGAACGACCTCCCTCTCCACCTGATCAAACCATAGAAGAAGAAACAGTAGTCATTCCAGTGGAGGAGACATTTGAAGACAATTATGAGCCTCAACCCCTTCCAGGAGGCAGAATTACGGAGGAAGGCCAAGACACATATGAGGAGCCCCCATCGGCATGGATGAAGCAGGTAGAGGAGATGGGCCACACTCACGAAGAGCGCGTAGCAACTCAGATGCTGGCCATGAAAACCATTGAGGAGTCTATACTCAAGTCTGAATATTTCTCGCACTTGGCTCCTAGGCGGTTGATAACTAGCTCAGAGTTACAATATAAACCTTATTTTGTATTATTGGCGGACTACAATGCTGAGATCAAACGCATAACCAACAAGTATCCCTCTTTCGCAACACGGTTCGAACCCGAGGACATCCCAGAAGCCGCCAAAAAAGGGGCCATATTCCAGCCCATATGGAGACAAAAGTTACTGGAGACCTATCCGGAAATGTTACGAACATGGGATCATGCTCCCATGCATCTGAAATATAACCCATGCTTTGGACCGGTACAAAGAAGACACTCCTGGAAAGCATTCGCCATCAAGGTTCAAAACAATGTGAATTGCAAATAGTGGCTGAACTACCCCAAAATCGCACCACTGACAGGCCCACCTACAACAGCGTACATGATGGCTACCATCCGATATTGGCTTCCACGCCTCCACTCCATGCCAGATGTAGCTGCACAGATGCTACTCAAGATATTTGATATGATGCAGGTTGTGCTCAAAACCTTCCGCAACGTATGTAACATTCAGCCTCCGATTCCCGGCTTCATCAATGGCAATTATGACCTCCTATATGATATGAGCACAACCCCAAGCATACGAGTTGCTTATGCATGGCACGCACGCATCAGATATCTCCCTGCCTGCTATAAGCAAACCTTCGACGACATGTTCACCACGGGATTTTGGGAAGCACATTCAGAGGTATTTGCACCACGACCAACCCACCTACTGCAACTATTTGCGTGCAAGCAAACAATGCATTCAGAGCTCTACACTACGCCACAACCTAACATGCCTGGAGCCGTGAATTGGGATGCCCTCTAGAGCGATTTGGTCCGGGGACTACATATAAAAGAACAAGAATTGGCAACCGACCTCCTGCAGAAGTACATCGATCAAACAGTGGAGCAGAGGTCTGTCAGAGGCGACAGACACTAGGGGGGGGAGAGTGTTGGCAGTATACGAGAAGAGGCAAGTACGAGCATACAAGCAGATCTAGCACTAAGGCAACCCTTTATTTTTTTCAAAACCCTTACACCATTTAAAAGTGATTCTCATCACTAAAAACCCCTATAAATACCATTTTCACCTTTTTGTAGCTCCATTTTGTACAAGCCGAGGAGTCCTCGAGCTTGAGGAGCCTTAGAAGTAGTTGCCTACCAATTTTCGTATTTTTTAGACCTCGTTTGAGCCCTCAAATAAGCCCTGGAACCTAATTTTTAACTAGGCCGGACACTAGGTCTGGACAGGGCCAAAGCTAGTCAAAAACTATAAATAGATCTAGAGAGCTCATTTTTGGGGGCTAGCTTCTTGTAGTTTTGAGCTTTATGAGAACTTTGTTGCAATAGAAGTGATTCCATTGTCTTTCTCTCTTTGTTCTTGCCGTGTGTGCACGTGTGTGTGTATGTGTGTGCATGTTAGTGTGCTTCTCACTCACACATTTGTGCCCTCACTTGCTCAAGGTCTTCATACCATCCTCATGTCTTCCCAGATTGACATTAAAGGAGGTGCTACTCATCACTGAGCTACACTCTACCTTGTACCTTTGCATTATATGCATAGGTTTCTATTGAGTGCCCTGTCGTGTTACAGATGGCACAATACATTTGGTTGAGAGCACATGTGGAAATGGTGTGACCGGGATTCTTACACTTAGTACAGTACACTTGTTTGGACGGATCCTCAGTCACGTTCTTACTTGATTTCAACTATTCTAGATCCTCTGTAAACCCTCCAACTTTGTGCTCCAACTGTAAGGCCATTGCAATGACAGCATCCAATGTCATTCCGCCCACACAGCGAATGATCATGATTTGTTTTAACTGTGGATTCAAGCCATTGATAAACCATTGTGTTATGACATCATCTGGCAGGTTGGCATGCACCGGTGGAAGCTGCCTCAAGTGAGTTCTGAACAGTGTTGCATACTCCTAGACACTCTGGTGTGGTTTCTGTCGATTATTCTACAAATAGTCAAAAATTTCTGTAGGGTTCTTCTTCAAACGAAATCTCTGCAGGAATGCATCCCTCACATCGTCATAATTATCGAAATGATTAATATCATATTCTGTCAGCCACCTTGCTACTTCATTAACCAGCATGGCCTGAAACACGATGGCCTTATACGCCAAATCTGGTGGGTGATTCAACACTGCATAATTGATTTCAAATGTGCGAACATGTGCGTCGGGGTCATCCCCCAGAAATCCACTGAATTTTGTATATGTCACTCCGGTTGGGACCGGTCGAGGTGGTTCTGGCTGCTATTATTGTTGCTACTGTTGTTGTTACTGTTGTTGTTATTGGTGATGTTGTTGTTGCTGCTGTTGTCGTTGTTGTTGTTGTTGTTGTTGTTGGCCACAAGTACTCATGGTTCCTGTCTACGAAAGTACTATCCCTTGTGGTTGACCACTCTCCGCTACTAAATGCTCGCTGAAGATGCCCGAACTAGCACCCAATTCAACTGAAGTGCCATTGGATGACGCTGAGGTTTCACCGAAAAGTGCTGATTCTTCACCAAAAAACATAGATCCCTTACCCAGGAGCATGGAGTCTTCACCGAAAAACGTGGATCATTTACCAACAAACATGGATCCCACACCAAAGAGTGTGGATCCTTCATCGTAAAGCATCGGATGTGCACCGGAAAGCAATGAACTTCCACTAGAGAGACTCGAACGCTCATCGAAAAGCCACAAATGATCACCAATAGGTACTGGCCTATCTCCACACTGGGTCGATGTACACCCGATCGCTGGTGAATTGTCTTTTGAACGTAAGGAAGTATCACGGGAACAGACCGGAGCAGTACCGAAACACACCAGAATTACACCGGAATGTGTACCTGTTTCCTATCATGAATTGTCTTCTTCTGTACTTGCTTGTCCTTCACTTCTGCTAAAGAGGGGTGTTCCTAATACACTAGGAATTGTCCACAAATGTTGGTCGCTTCTATACTTCGGATAGGACTCACCGGAACGAGTAACTAGCATATATAACTTCTTCAACTGGCGGTTACTATTCTTCCATTGCTCATCTTGAGTACTGTTGTGCCCTTACTGGTTACTCTAAATCTGTTTCCATCTTCCCACAGATGGCGCCAGTGTTAAAAGTGATTTTCGTTAAGTCACTTTTAATCTCATTTCTGGGTTCTTGGGGATGGATAGGGGTCTGACAGTGCGGAGGCCCTTTTGTTTAATTTTCCCAATTTAACATTCAACTAAGTAGTTAATTGTCTTTCAATTCGAAGATTATCATGATGCAGTACGCTTATCACACCAATTAACAACTACGAATTTTCACAGACTTATTAATGTTAACGTAGCGTTACTGTATTTAAGTATTAATTACTGCAACTCAACAAACAGAATACATTACTCAGGATTTTTGCAATTCTGCAACACAGTACCCCAGCACGGTTGCCTAGACAGACAGTCTGGCAATTCCCGTCTCTCGCCGAAGAACACCATGATTGCCTTTTCATTAATGAATAGAGAGTTACATTTGTTCGCTATGCCTTTTCAGTGCGTGCAACTATGAAAAATAGAATTACATATCCAATCCGGCGGCCTAACAGAATATTGACGACAATGTTCCTAAGTGTGTTCACACACATCACTACCAAAATATATCAACATTGATCACTCAATCAAACTATATGGATATATGGATTTTTTAGGTATATTGTAATTGAAGGTTGATAGTTCTTATTGTTTGCTAGGATGTTGAAGACTTGGGATGAATTTTAGCTATTGTATAAAAATGTGGGCCACATGACATGGCTACATTACCCAAATTGGTTGTAGTCTCCTCAATCCAAGTGGTCGTCCAAGGAATACATGCTTTGAATTTGCAATACTTTCATCCAAAAATATCATTTGTTCCAATATATTGTCATGTAACTTCAATGCGAGCCCTCTTTTGTGCTATCGACAATGGTTGCATGCGCCGTCCAACATACTCACAGAGATTATAAGTGTGGTTCACCTTGCAGCCACACCCGAACCTCACTTGTTCTAATATGAGAATCTCTTGATTCTCCCTCAATCTTCTACCTTTTAAACTTTCCCATGTCGTAATACACCATGATCTGCCATATGGCTCGTAGGCCTATGATGTGATAACCCATGATGTGACATTTCTTTCCCCTTGAGAGCATTTTTTTCCTGGAAATTGTAAATGAAATGTTTTTCGTGTGTGATGTTTACTCTTTTGTTGAATGTTCCATAGAATCTTGAGCTCCCTGATTTGCATGTGCCTATCAACATACTCACAAAGATTATGTGCAGTTCACCTCCTAGCCACACCCGAGCCTCACTTGTTCTAATATGAGAATCTCTTGATTCTCCCTCAATCTTCTACCTTTTAAGCTTTCCCATGTGGTAATACACCATGATCTACCATAGGCTCGTAGGCCCATGATGTGATAACCCATGATGTGACACATATCATGTGTAAATTTTTTAATATGATCCTTATTTTCCTTACTACACTATCATGTATGTGGTAACATGGGTAAAAAAACTCTATCCAACACTAGAGTAAAAGGTACCATATATAGGGAAAATGTTCACTTCAAAGCTACTCAATGAATGCATAAATGTAACATATTTTACACCAGAAGATATGATCCATGAATTAGAAGGATTCAAGTACTATATTCATAAGGCTACCCCAAGAAAATTTGTGTCTACCAGATCCGTAAGCATCGAATCACAAGCCTCATGTAGAATGCACGGATCACAAGTTGTGACCAAAGTTATTTCACCTAAAAGTGTAGTATAACTAGAGTGAAGAACCAAAAGAAAGATGAACACCCACAACACAATCACATTTGATGAAGAGGAATTAGTAAAAGCCTAGGTAGAGCCATCAATGGGGAACAAGTGTGCATCATTAAAACAATTCTTTCACCGTAAAACCTTGACTCAACTAGCTTGGTCTAAAAAAAGAAATAGCAAAGCTCGAGGAAATGGATGTTGTCGAAGCTATAGCAACTACACAAGAGTCTTCAGGAAAATGCAAGACAAGAGAGCACAAGAAGTTGCTCAAAAGTGCTACACTAGAAGACACTAAACAAACTCTCCACCACCTTCTTTTGACTTTTGTGAGGCCCCTTTTGATGATGATGTGCATGCATCAAATGCATGTACACACATCATAGATGCCACTACACACATTGCTACCATCAAAACCTCTCCACTTGTGGATAACACTCCAATTGCATCTAAAGTGGCTTCCATTCCTATTGGACCCACTTCCTCCTCACCAATTCAATCTATCCCATCTTGACCATCTTCCATAAACAAAGACAAACAAGTTGTGCGTGAATCTATTAGCTTAGAAAAATTTCCTCACTTCACATACAAAACAACAATCATGCATGTACTCTATAATTCCCAATCAATTTCACCATTTTTATTTTCTTTTCTCACTGCACCTTTCACGTGTCACATGTCGATCTTCATAATCATCATTTTTAGAATCACTATTAATTCCATCATCTTCTTGATTTCCACCATCTCAATCTGCATCATCATCATCATTCTCATATTTCTCTCTTACTCACCCATAAATTCCATCATGCATTCTGTTAGACCAAATTCCACTCCATAAAAAGGAGAAGTAGCATAATAATTCATTAATGAATGTGATCAACTCCTTGCTTAAATAGCATGGAGACAAGTGATCTATAGAGGATGGAGAACCCTTGGAATCATGTAGCAAATAAGAATACGTCTTCACAAGAGCAAGGTGATACCTACACACCTCCTCTCCAAGAGGCTAGTTTCACACCATTTCCTAAGCCCTCCATGTCAATCACAACATGAAAACGAAGATTCTAAAATGGACAAAGAGCTAGTAGAGATCCTCTGCATAAAGTAGAAAGCTTGAATTTGGATACTCAAATCACTTTATCTTCAATTCAGAAACAAAGCTTGGAAATCATATTGAGACCATAAATTAAAGCAAGATGAACCCATGGCCATGAAGCTGATAGTGGGTACACCCATGAGGATGCATAAAAGACTTACCAAAATCTATCAACTAGAAATCAAAGGCAGGCATCTAATAGATATTTGGAATATGAGGCAAAAGAAGGGGATGATGAAGAGGCCCTAGTGAAATTGAGAAACAATCTATAGTGACACAAAAAATTCTTGACCAGTCAATCAAACTAAATGAATATATGGATTTTTTAGGTCTATTATAATTGAAGGTTGATGGTTCTTATTGTTTGCTAGGACACCAAAGGCTTGGGATGAATTCAAGTTGCTATATAAAAATTTGGGCCACATGGCATGGCTACATCACCCAAAGTGGTTGTAGTCTCCTCAATCTAAATGGTCATCCAAGGAATACATGCTCTAAATTTTGAAATAGTTGTTGGAGTTAGACGTCTACGAAAGTACACGAACAACACAAGGAAGAAGGAGAAGCTTGGAGCAAAACACACAATACTGAATGTATTACCACTAGAATGTAAAAAGATAAGTAGCCCATTAGGGCAATAGGCATATATACAAGCTAGGGGAAAAAACCTCCTAAAGAGGGAAAAAAGTGCCTTGGTAGTCCTAGAATGTTCACACACATCACTACCTAAATATATCAACAAATCCCGCCTAGGAGTGATGCGGTGAACAAGGAGCTGGCACTCATGTATAAGGAAGTGTCAAGCTATGTGGAATCAATCCACAAAAGGAAGTAAGCCCAAAGCTTTGCGGAAAGCTTCAAACTTCTCCCTAGGCAGAGCCTTCATGAAAAGGTTGGCAATGTTCTCCTGCATAGGCACATATGCCAAGCTGATCTCCCCAGCATAGAACCTCTCCCTGACATAATGAATGTGCTTAGTGCAAGCATGGAACACAGGGCTCCTCGCAACTCCCAATGCGCTCTAACTATCAGTCAAGATTGTGGTGGCAGAAGACTGACCAACACCCAAATCAGCCATAAGGCGTCTGAGCCACACACACTCAACAGTCGTTGTGAAAGCTATGAACAGTTGCAAGTGCACAGATGCTATGAACAGTAGTCATTCGGCAAGTAGGATCAAATGTTTCATCAAAACCAATGCCTCTTTCCTACGCATAACCCTTCGCAACAAGCTAGCCTTATACCTGTCAACTGTTCCATTAGGTTTATGCTTCAGCTTGTATACCCACTTAGTGCCAATGGCCTTCTTGCTAGGACACAAGTCACATAAAGACCAAGTACCATTTTTCATGATAGCATCATATTCAGATTGCATTGCAGCCATCTAATGTTTAGAATTTTGTGCTTCATCAAATGAAACAGGTTCAATCTCATCACAAAGACTAGAGGCATCCATAGCATAGCAATCTAATGCAAAAGAGGCACTATGAGAGCCTGACCGAGTACGATATGACAGAGGTGCATTTAATTTTCTATTACGCAAAGTCTACACCAGCCATTTTGGCATAGTTTTTGCCTCCTCAATATCAGCTATCTCATCAACAAGTGCATCATGTAAAACTGGATCAGAAATGGAATGACCTACATCATCACATGAAACCTAAAAAGGCTAAGAAGTTGCCTCATTAGGACAAGCACTAGACTGTCCACCTGTAAAAAGAGGCAGCAAAGTATCATACATGTCTTTGGAGCTAACAGATGTCCCCTTAGTACATGAAAGCAATGGTTGAATAGCATCTTCCACAAAAACAACATCACGGCTAACTATAATGTCTATAATTTGTGGATGATAGAGATGATAGCCTTTACTTTCAGAACTATACCCAACAAAAATACATTTTAGTGCTTTATCATCCAATTTTCTGTGATGTTGTTCAGGCACTAATGTGTATCCCAGACAACCAAAAACACACAAATGAGCAACAGATGGCTTGCGATCATGCCAAGCCTCATATGGAGTGATAGACTATAGTGCTTTAGTGGGACACATATTAAGTACATATGCTACACACATGATAGCCTCAAGCCAGAAACTATGTGGTAAAGCTTGATTCTTGACCATACACTTTGCCATTTCCATGAGTGACATGTTCTTTCATTCAGCAACTCCATTTTGTGTAGGTGTATATGGCACTGTACATTGATGTTTTATCCACATTCAATCAAAAATGCATTAAAGACATAAGAAATATATTCCCTCTGTTGGCAGTAGTCAAGGAACTGAAGGATTCACAATACAAGGAAGCCTACGAAGGGAGTCGGAGCGAAGAGAAAGCACAAGCAGACACAGTAGTCAAAGAAGATCTGGCAAGTAGGCCATTTAAATTTTTTAGGCATCAAAGAGTTGGGCACACAAGAAGAAGGAGCAAGTAGGGAGCTCCAGGAAATGTATGTCAAAATGTTAGAAGAAATCCCTACAAAAATAGTGATTTTCATCACTAAAAACCATTGTAAATACCATTTCATATTTTTGTAGCTCCATTTTGTGCAAGCCAAGGAGTCCTTGAGCTTGAGGAGCTTTAGAAGTACCTACCTATCAGTTCTCACATTTTTTAGACTCCGTTTGAACCTCCAAATAGGGTAGAGAACCTAATTTTTAACTAGGCCGGACACTAGGTCTAGACAAGGCCAAAACCTAGCCAAAAACTATAAATAGAGCTAAAGAGCTCATTTTTGAGGTTATCTTGTAATTGATTTGAACTTGTATGAGCTTTTTGAAAGTAATCTAAAGAACTCCATTGCTTCTCACTCGTTGTCTTGCTTTGTGTGCGCGTGTGTGTGTATGTGTGTGCATGTCAGTGTGTTTCGCACTCACGCACTTGTGCCTTCACTTGCTTGAGGTCATCATACCATCCTCACGTCTTCCCGGATTGACATTAAAGGAGGTGCTACTCATCACTGAGCTACACCAAATTTTGGCGCCGTTGCCGGGGATCGAGCTTTGAGGACGATCGTGTGATGGTAAGACGTAAAGTTGAGACGTTGGAGTTATAGGTATTTTCTTCACCTTTCTCCTATTTTCTCTTGTTTTCTTCATCACCACCATCATCATCACCATCTCCCACATCCATCTCCATCATTGCAAAAAATTTCAGTTTTTGGTCATATCACCCCACCCATACCATTTCCCTCATTTCACTTGTGAGAGAGAGCGAGAGAGCGTTTGTGTGCTTGTGATTTTCTGTGTTTTTTGAGATTTTCTACAGGAATCAGCACCCCCAGCAGCTGCACCAGCTTCAGCAGGTAAAAAATTTGTGTGTGCAGGTCCCGAGGCGTTGACCTCTGTCAATCACGACCGACAAAAAAGATGATCTTTTTGCTAAACAAAGTACATAATCATGATCTACATGCCTAGAGCTTCCTAAAAATGTGTTTAAAATTTTGAAATTCCTCTGTTTTTTGTCAATCGCGATCGACCTGTCAATCGCGATTGACAAACCACGATGGACACTTGCCGACTTACCTGTCAATCGCGATCGACAGGGTCAACGACCGACTGACCACGACTGACAGAACCTACGCGTGACATGTGTCAATCGCGATCGAGCCATCAATCGCGATCGACCAATCAATCGTGACTGACAGCCCCAACGGACCTGTCAATCGCGACCGACCCAGTCAACGATTGCTTGACCACGACGGATAGACCCTTGCGACGGACCAAATCAATCGCGATTGAAACGTCAATCGCGACCGACAGAGTCAATGACCGACTGACCACGATTGACTGAAAATCCGGGCCACGTGTCAATCGCGATTGACCCATCAATCGCGACTGACAGCCACGACGGACCTGTCAATCGCGACCGACACGTCGATCGCGACTGACCTATCAATCGCGATTGACAGAGCTTGCGAACGTGATTGACGGGAAAATTTGGCTAATTTTTTAGGGCAAAAAAGAGTGGTCTATTTTTGACAAGTTGTGGAACAAATACTAGGGTTCATCATTGCTTTGTGAGGCCGATACCCCAAAGCATTTTGAGAAGTCCTGTCTGCCTGTTAACTTATTTAAAATCCTGATTTGGCCCCAAAACCCTGAATGGACATAACCTCCTCATACGAAATCTGATTGCGGTGATTTTTGTTTTGTTGGAAAGCTCGGAGGGAGTACAACCAAAACTTCCACTGGTTACGGTAGAATTAATGTCAAGATTATTAGATAGGGTAAATTGAAGTGACCATATCCCAGGGTAGGAAAACTAAGTTTCCCTTGGGATTGTTTTCCATAGTGGCAAAAGGCAATTGGGTCTGTGAATTACATGCATGAAAGTGATCTGTCTGTCAACTGAATTCAATTCTTGAGCTAATTGTGGAATTTTTCAGGTTCTTTGAGAGCATCGAAGGGTACTCGAAGCAAGAGTAAGTGCGAGCTTGGGAACACGCTTCCTGGGCATACAAGGGCAACCAAGGGAAGAAACTTAAGGTTGGAAATTCTCAACACCCTCTGTCAATCCCTAGCATAGGCTAAGTATGGATAGAGGTTTTGATTAATTAGGAACACATTAAGAACAACCAAGTCCAAGAACTCTAATCACTCAACTGCAAGTGCTAGGAGATTACAATTGCGAAACAACCTAAGGGAAAAGAACTTAAATTGAGCGACCACACTCAAAGTACGATAAAATTCAAGTGTTCCTTGCGATGAAGATTAAATGGACAAGAAGTGACACCCTAACGGCAATTAAAAAAGAACAAGTGACTAATACAAATGAACTCAGCAATGCAAAGTGTACTTGGGAAAATTTGAGCTCAATTAGGCATATGAACCTTAGATCAGGACAACACCTAGGGAGAGATAGACAAAGTCTTAGATCTTCAGAGGCTAGTGTCAATCATACCGCTAGGTCTTGGGCCCAACAGTTGAGCCATCATTCATACTACCCTAGCTCTGAGACTAGCGAGTCTGAGATGTCCCACGGTATGGAGAGACCTACAGGAAGTTCTGGAGTGCCATATTTACATAGGGTAGAAGGCCCTTACAAGACGCAACTCGAATACCTTAGGACCAACCGATTAGGTGCTAGCATCTATGAGGACGGCCTAGGAAGATCTATGGTCCAGATCAAAAACCCTAACCAATCCATTGGACTAGAGCACCCAGCTGTCAAGTTTGAAAACGGAGCATACCTAGACAAGGAAGGGACAATATATGTAGTCACCAGTCACCCAGATAGGACAGATGAATTTGGGAATGTGATCTCGAAAGCGGATTTAGGTGACCTGGAGCAAGGAAACATGGGTGTAGAACCTAGAACCCCCCGAGGCAAATCTATTCTCACTAGGATTATCACACCAGAGTGGATTCCCCAAGACAATAAGAGCATAGATCTACTCCTGAACCGAGAGACTGATGAAGCCTTTTAGAGGTATAGATCTGATCAACCGAATGAGGTAGGAACAATCATGATATATGAGTTCAAAGATCCTAATAGTCCAGGCAGAGTGACCTACTTGGATCATGCTTCAGAGAGGGTCTTTGTGGTTACCGAAAATGATAGGCATGCTTACACTTGGAAAGGTGAATTTATTTTCCCCCAA
The DNA here is from genome assembly GCA_020310875.1 of Ceratopteris richardii. Classification (NCBI taxonomy): domain Eukaryota; kingdom Viridiplantae; phylum Streptophyta; class Polypodiopsida; order Polypodiales; family Pteridaceae; genus Ceratopteris; species Ceratopteris richardii. The sequence continues at coordinate 88,770,034 of CM035412.1, read as the reverse complement.
CCAAGATCGAATGTGTCCTTTGGTCACCCAGGAGCTGGAACATCCCAAGCTCATGGAACTCAAAGAGACAGACATAGAGATAGACTAGAGGTAAGCTTTGCCAACCCAGTGGGAAGGGACAGAACGAGAACAGAAACATATAGAGTGGAACCTGAGGGACTTAGAGCCCCAAGGAACCAAAGGAATGCTGAGGATTTCCCTCTGCCAAGGCCTAGGGAACACACCAGGATTTTGAGACCGACTCAGTAAGTTAAGTCCATGAAGAACTACTTCGATGGCACAGGAGACCCATATGATCATGTGGCTGAGTTTAGGCAAGTCTTGAGAGCTGAACAAGTTGAGGACCTATTCACGCAGTATAATGCCTTTGGTCTAACACTTAGAAACACAGCCCTTATGTGGTTTCAACCTTCGAATGAGAGACAGTTCAGGAGCATAGACCAACTCTTAGAGGCTTTTATCACCGAATTCTCTAAGAGTGGGATAAGGCATAATACTTCCTCATTGATACACAGCTTCAAGCAGACCCCTCAAGAGACCGTGAGACTTGCAGGAAGAAGATTTAGGCAATATCTTGAGAGATGCCCTGTTCCTGAGTTACCCACACCTGCCAAACAAGTGGCTTTATTCTTGGATGGATTGCTAAGTACCAAATTGAGGTCATATGTGTACTTGAAGGACCCCAGGACCATAGAAGAGTGTGTATGCATGTGCATCGACATCGAGGATAACCTAGGGGAGGAACTAGAGCTTTCAAAAAATATACAAAGATTTTGATAGTGCCTCTAGTCTCTCTTCCTCGCAATCCACATCAATCGAGGAATTAGCAGAGAAAGTAGCTCAAAAACTAGGTGTCTCTAGTAAACAAATTCCTAGATTTGCCCCAGTAAAGAGGTGCTATACTTGCGGTGGTGACCATATGGCAAACGTATGTCCCATCATGGCTCAACCCCAAGTGAACCCTAGCAGCCAATACTGCACCATAGAACGGAGATACACAAATCACACAGCACAAGACTATCCATACAATAAGCAAGCGGTTAGACAAACCTACCCTCAGCCCTATCCACAACAGGGAAGATACCAGAACCAGTACCCTCCACAACAATATGGTAGACCACAGCAACCCTATCAACAACCCTACCAAAACCAACAAAGGCCACAACCTGTGTTAGCTCAACAACCTCCAACCCCAGCTAATGTGATTCCTGTAAAGTATGCAGCAGCTGAGGAAAATTTGAATAGAGCTATAGTGCCAGTAACACCATTGCTTTCAGAAAGTGATCCTAGTGACCATAGCTTTGATTCTACACATATTGATAGTCCCCAGGCTTACTACATGCAATCTCCTGAACATGGTGAGTCCTACTACAGTGAAGAACCAAGTGAACCTAGTTGGGAGCCAGAGTACAACAAATGTAATGTACACAAACCCTAACTCTAGACCCCAACCTAGGCAGGTAAGACCCCCATTCCCTAGAGGACCATGCTATAGATGTCAGGGAGATCACCTCATCCGTGATTGCCCCTTACCTCCACCTACACAACCCCAGTCAGTGAGGATTCAAGGCTTTTGCAAAGATTGCGGGAAGGAGCATCTCTTACGAGACTGCCCAAAGAATCCCAATAATATGCCAAAAATAACAATTAACGTTATTGGGTTAGTTGTAGACTCAACAATAAGTGTCACTTCCACTGCACCAGTGCAAGTGGTCACTAGGGCCCAGGCTTTGCAACAGAACCCAGGAATAGGTTAAGAGAAGAGTGCAGAGGTTAGTGAAATCGAGAGCATAGCCAAGAAACGGTCAAGAGCCTGGAGGGATAGCCGAGAGAGAATGAAAAGACAATGGTCTAAAAAGATGAGTGACTTAGAAGAAAGCATAAGAGAAACAAAAGCCAAAATTGTTGAACTCACCTCTCAAACAAACTCTCACATATCACCACCACCCTCACTTCCATCACCATCTAACCCACCATCTGTCCACCTACCTAAGACCATCCCACCAACCCCTAGAGTAGGATCAGTGTTAGCTGACCCCACTCCTGAAGACATAGACATGATGCTTAAGGCATATCAGGCCAGAATCCAAGAAGGGCCAAATGTGACGGAGCATGACAAGTGCTACCCCAGAGCTGACCTAGAGATAGAAAGAACCAAGCTTTGCGCGAAAATGGTCGCATTGGCTCAGACCATGTTTGAAGCCAGTCGTCTCTTCAACTACTTTGGCTCAGCTAAGACACAATTGCACTTGGATGGACTCCTAGAGAAGTTAGAGAGCATAATTGCAAGATCTGCCAAGGAAGAAAAAAATCAAGGAAGAGATGAGGCAAGCAAAAGAATAAGCCTTCCCCCACAGGAAGCTTTTGTGCCCAATTCCACTGAACCAGACACCTCCTCTTCTATGAATAGGTTCACACCAGAATTCCTACAAGAGATTCAAGAAGACAAATGGGCTAAAGAAAGTGAAGTCCATCCTCCCATTGAACTTGTGGATGACACACATGATCAATTCCCACAAGATATTCCTTCCATTTATGGAGAGCAGGAGAGTGCACAAAATCGGGAGAGGTTAGACTTCGAGTCTAACTCTCTACAGGAATTACCCCATTTCACAGGCCCATGGGAAGCCAAGTCTACTTGTATGAGAGCACCCACGGTCATGGTAAGAAACGAAGACTCAGTCATACCTAGGAATACGGAGGTAGTGAAAAACACTAAGGTGCAGTGCAACCTCACTTTAGAAGAGCTGCTCAAAGTTAGGCAAGAATTATGGAAATATGTAGCTAACCAAGTGCCAGAAGTAGTGAAACCCCGTTCCCAGGTAGGATCTCATAGAACAGTGCCAAAAATTCCTCTAGACAAGATAGGAGATATGAGTGAAGGTGAAGAAGGAAACACCTATCTTCCCATTACCCATCAGGGGTACACAACCAAGGCAACTCTAGACTCAGGTGCAGGAGTTGCTATTGCTACCACTTCCCTATGGAAGCGTTGGGGCAAGCCAACACTCAGACCCACGAGGATGAAATTGCAGATGGCCGATGGTCACATAGAAAGACCCTTAGGCTTGCTAGAAGGAATAACTCTCACTACATGTGGTGTAGAGTTTGAGCACACATTTGCTATATGTGATTTTAGCAAGAACCATGCCTATGAGATGATTTTGGGAAGACCATTTATGCGACGTTTGCAAGTGGTCCAGGATTGGGGAACCAATTCCTTGTATTTGCAACACTTAGGTGTTACGACCAAAGTCAATCTCAAGGATTACTCTCATAGAGATGTCCCTCCTATCCAATGGAATACCATCCATAGAGCTAAAGATGATACAGAGTTAGTGCACTCCATAGGATCAGGATCCTCATGGATGCATGAAGACACTCACTTATGGATGTGTAAAGTGGCAGTAGAAGAGGAGAAGAGAGAAAAAGCCAGAGAGATAGGTGCAAAAGAAACACATAGATCCATTCAAGACCTAGCCTATGCACCTATAGTATTTCCTGATGAAGAATTTGAACCCCACGGCTGGGCAGAAATCCTAGCAACCATGGATGTAGCCATCAATGAAGAACAGTGGACACCCCACTGTGATGAGGATGGCTATGATATTTTAGTGTTCTCCATAGAGCCAATCATGGGAGATGCAGTTCTAGAAGAGTGCGAACCTAGCCCTGATGCATTTGAGGATGCAAATGACTCCGATCTAGAGTCAATCATTATGGACCCACCTTTTGCATCAGTTGAAGAACACTTCTATGAAGTAGAATTTCAACCCCAAAGACACGGAGAGATAAAAAATGATGTAAGGTTAGCCACACAAGTGACCCCTAAGGATGAAGGAAAGAAAAGAAAGAAGAGAGAAGTCACACCAAAAGAGGAAGAATCTTTGTTTGAGGTCCCTGAAAACTTTAAACAGTATGAGATAGACAACAGGAGAGTCATGATAAGAATGCCTAAGCGAGAGGCACAATTAGGAGAGGCCTACGATAACAAAGAAACCACCAAGAAAATAGTGGTAGCCTTAGAAGAAGGAGAGGAGAGATGCACGTACATAGGCCATGGCCTAACAGAGGAAGAAGAGCATGCATTAATAGCCTTGCTAAGAGAATACAGAGATGTATTCGCTTGGAGTTACAAGGATTTGAAGGGTGTTGATCCACACCTCAGATGCAAAACCCTCCAAGCAAAAGCCATACACATATAATGATAACTATGCTGCTAAGATCAAAGAGGAGATAGATAGACTGGTAGAAGCTGGATTCATCTATGAAATTGAGCACACCGAGTGGGTATCCCCCATTGTAGTTGTGCCCAAGAAGAATGGAAAGCTACGCGTATGCATTAACTTGAAAAAGGTCAATGCAGCCACAATTCGAGATAACTACCCGCTTCCTATCACAGAACATCTCTTAGAAAGAGTAGCAGGCAAGGAAGTGTACAGCTTCCTTGATGGATTTTTGGGCTACAATCAAGTAGCCATAGCTCCAGAAGATCAGCATAAGACAGCTTTTGCCACAGAGTGGGGCATATTTGCTTTTCCGGTAATGCCATTTGGGCTGACCAATGCCCCTGCAACCTTCCAAAGATTGATGTGTCACGTGTTTAAAGAATTCCTGAGGAAGAATTTAGAGGTCTATGTTGATGACCTCTGTGCTCATTCCAACATTAGACAGACACATATACTAGAACTCAGGCAAATCTTTGACAAATGCAGAGAATATCAAGTCTGCTTGAACCTAGAAAAGTGTGTTTTCATGGTCAGGCAAGGCAAGATTCTAGGGCACATAGTGTCAAAGAATGGCATATCCACTGATGAAGAGAAAGTGAGAGCCATAGCAGAGTTACCTAGGCCAAAGAACGTCAAGGAAGTACAAGCTTTCATGGGTCATTGTGGTTATTACCGACGGTTTATACACATGTATGCCATCATAGCAAAGCCTCTGTACGGACTTCTGACCAACTTTGAGTGGACTGATGAATGTGAAAACTCCTTCAATGAGCTCAAAAGAAGATTGTGTTCAGCACCAATCTTGACCACACCAGATTGGAATAAGCCCTTCCATGTTCATGTGGATGCATCCAATTATGCTATTGGATGTGTACTTGCACAACCTACTGGCGAAGGTAATATGGATCTTCCAATTGCCTATGCTAGTCGACAGTTGAATGCAGCTGAATGGAATTATACCACCACTGAACGAGAGGGATTAGGCATGGTATATGCAGTTAAAAAGTTTAGACACTATTTGCTTGCAAATAAGTTTAAATTTTTTACTGATCATCAAGCACTCTTGTACTTGGTAAACAAACCTTGCAATACCGGTAGATTAGTAAGATGGTTTCTCTTGCTAATGGAATACAACTTTGAGGTTGTGGTGAGGAAAGGGAAGACTCACTTGAGAGGAGACCACCTCTCTAGGCTCACATCAGGAGAAGCCGCACAAGGAGTATCAGATGACCTTCCTGATGCTTACTTGTTTAATTTGGAAGTTGTACCTCAGTGGGCTAAGCCATTAGTGCCAGTATTGACATACGGGCATAACCACCCAGTCATAAACACTCAAGGTAGAGAGGTAGTAAAAGCCCAGAAGTACCACATCATGGCAGGAAGCATGTACAAACAAACAGATCAAGGGATCCTAGCTTGTTGTGTGGAAGAGGATGAGTACGCTAAATGGTTGCAATTGGCACATGTAGGTGCATTAGAGCAACACTACTCAAAACAACGAACCCTACAGACACTAAGGAGACTCGGAGTGCATTGGCCTACTATGGAAGCTGATGTACATAAGATGTGTAAAGAATGCCCAATCTGTTGCACTAAACCACCTGTGGAGCATGCTACTCTTTATCAAGTGTCCATAGTGCCAGATTGGAGGAACCATTAGTAGATTTCTTGAGGACGAGAACATTCCCTCAAGATATGACACTGGCCAGACAAAGAAGTCTAGAACAAGAAGCCCTAGATTACTCACTCATTGGTGATAATCTATACAAGCGTGGTAAATATGGTTACCTGAGACTATGTGTCCATGAGAGCGAATATCTCAAGATCTTGGAAGCAGCTCACCAAGGTGTAGCAGGAGGACACTTTGGACCAGATCGGGTGATCAAGGCAATACTATTTGCGGGCTTCTAGTGGCCGATCCTTCACATGGATGCACATACCTATGTGAAACGGTGTGATGTATGTCAGAGAACTCAGTACCCTATACGTAAGGATGAGATGCCACTAAAACCCATGATGGGTGGACGTGCATTCTCTAAGTGGGGATTAGACTTCGTAGGTCCTATTAATCCCCCGGCTAAGGGTTCACATGCTGAATACATCATTGTTGCCACCGACTATCTAACAAAGTGGGTAGAGGTAAAAGCTACGACAAAGAATGATGCTCAGACAACTGCTAAGTTCCTATTTGAGAATGTGTTCACAAGATACGGGCTACCTATAGAGCTGGTAAGTGATAGAGGCACTCACTTCTTGAATGAAGTTATTGAAAATCTGCTCCAAGAGTTCTTGGTTGTACACAAGAAGTCTGCCCCCTATCACCCACAGGCTAATGGGCAAGCGGAAAGCACAAACAAGATTCTATGCAATGTGCTTACCAAATTGGTGAATAATAAACGCTCTAATTGGGACAAACAGCTACACCATGCTGTTTGGGCATACCGAGTGGCCTATAAAACGGTACTCCAAGCCACACCCTTTCAGATGGTATTTGGCCAAAATGCGGTGCTACCTCTGGACTTCTTGATTCCCACATTGAGAATAGCACAGGAGCATGAGTGGACGGGCCATGAACTCTCTTCAAGAGTTTTTGACCTCGAACGATTAGGTGAAACAAGACTAAGAGTTGCAGCAAGAATATATGCAGCTAAGAAAAGGCAGAAGGCATATTTTGATGCTCATGTGAAAGATAAAGGATTGAAAGCAGGGGACCTAGTTTTAGTCTACACTTTGAAGCAACATGCAAGAAAATTAGAGAAATCTGGCTATGGACCTATGATCATAAATAGGATCTCAACGAGTGGAGCAGTACAACTAGCCACCTTAGAAGGTGATATTCTTCCGAGCTACATCAGCGGGTGCAGAGTCAAGCTGTATCAGGAACCTCTCATAGAAGAAATGCTAAGTCGACTCAACACTGCTAAGAAACGCAAAGAAGAAGAAAAACGAGTTCGAGAAGAAGCTCAAGCAGAAGCTTTAGAATGCATCAGAAGGATGAAGTTGAGACGGCAGGGTAGGGATCAACCTAGGATAGGTGCCTATGAGGATCCAGGATATCATGTGGCAATGTGTGAAGTCTCAGGAATAAGTTCCCAAAGAATAATCGATCGACGTCCTTTTGTGACCTTAGAGATAGGACAAGGAGTTAGTGCAAAAATTGTGCGAGCATTGATTGACTCAGGTGCAGCCACTAGTGCGGTGAGACTTTCCTATTGTCGAGAATTAAAATTAAAAGTCAATCCTATAAAAGCATATCTCATAGGATTGGGAGGTGTGGAAACCCCTTGCATGGGCGAGGTGGAACTTCCCCTCTCCATCCAAGATGTTCCAATGACAGTTAAGGTACTAGTGTGTCAAGATGAGGATCTCACTGAGCCTCTGGTCTTGGGTCAAGACTGGATCTATGACCATGCAGTCAACTTAAACCTAAGAAGTGGACTCCTTCAGGTATGGGTAAATCAGAGTCTAATTACAGTTGAGTTAGATAATGGAGCACTCAAGGAACTAGAAAATGCACAGACTCCTGGTCCTTCCAGGGGTACACATGAAGTTGACCATGTTGTTCTTGTCCAAAGCTATGTGATGCAGAGGAATGGTGATCTCAATAAAGAAGTCAAGGCCTCAACGGAACTCCCTTCTTTTCCAAAGGCTAGAGGGAGGCAGCCCAAAGGCAGATCAATTACTGAAGACTACCTATGTTGGAGACCAAAAGAACGTGTGAAGCAGAATGACGCAGCCATTGAAGCAATTATGGGTGCGAAAAGGCGAGCGGCCTATTACAGTCAAGCGACAACAATCATCTCAACTTCCTATTAGTAATCAACGACATGATACTAATAAGAAGCCTTCCAAAACTTCTTTTGAGAAAGTGAAATCTATCTGGGTACCCAAGAAGTCGACAGGGTTCACTCTCTCAAAGAGTCGTTACCCACTCTTGTTTAATACGCACGAACACACAGTCGCCCAGAAGCACGAACAGACTCACTTGTAAATGGGTCCCAAAAACACTGCATTCCCAAGCAAACATACTCATAAAGCCCTCTAGAGTCTCCACAAAACCAAAACCGAAAGCCATCCATTGTGTTTGGCAGCCTAAGACTTGTAATAAAACCCCCCGAACCCCATGTGTAAATTCATCCTCACTTGCTAACTACATCACTCATACATTGCATCTTTCCATCTAGCTCGTAGGACTATCCATTCATTAACTACACACACAATCATCGAGCACTCACTGACCCACTAACCCATTACTCACCTCATGATAATGTTGTAACAGGGACAAAAAAGTGTTCTATCTTGTCCATTACAATATTAACGCATGATTCTATATTCTCACAGAACCAGCAAGCAAGCAATAACAATGGCAGAAGCAGGAGGCACCAGTTCCCAGGCAGGGTCTAGCGCACAGATTGTGGACATTGAAACCCTCCTCCTTGAACCACCACTCACCGAGAGGCCTCAAGAACTTCAAGCGGTGCATGTGCTTCCTATTCAAGACCCTCCTCAAGGACACACTTCTCAAGTGGGGAAACACGCTCATTGGTTTAGTGATGTCGCAGGGCCATTGGGTGATGGCACCTACTTCTGGAAGCAGAAATTGAGTTCAATGGCAAATGGGGACGCTACCATTTTTTCACTCGCAAATTTGAGAGCTATCAGAATGCAGAAGTAATGCGATCGGTATGGACCAAAGCGGGCTTGGATAGCTATTTCAGGGCACATTTGCCTAAGCCAGATTTCCTACGCTACTCCTATTTTATCAGTACCATCACTCCTAGCAGGGCCAAGGGAGGCGATAGTACTTTTGTGCTACCCTCACTATTGCTAGGCCATGAACTCAAGAGATTCAAACTGACCCTCAATTTGGTCGAGCAGCATTGAACATGCAAGGCATGCATATTCCCACTGAGAAAGAAACAATGGTTCCAGGCAGGATGAAGCATAAGGATCTCAACAAATTGAAGGACATGGTAGCAATGACACCTACCATTCTCTCCACCTACGAACGATTATGCAGCATGTTGCTTTTCCCGCCCAAGAACGATTCACTATGCCACAAAAAAAGATATGGTTCAGCTTGTACTTGGCGGAGACAGAGAATCTCACCATCAACATACCACACTGGATCATCGATCAAATACACCTAGACCATCAACGGTGGAATAAGAAACAGAAAAATGTACTTCATGGATGTTGTGCTCTCACAAGAATAATTTACAGGTGCTTAGCGTACGACGTGCCCATTCAAAGAGCACTAGTATGGTCCAGGGCCCAAGAGTTCCAAAGACGACTATCAACGGCGGGTCCTCCATCGAAGAAGATGAGAGGGGGAGTTCAATTACCATGCGCTCAACCAAGGGGAGCCACTACCACACCAGAGGTGACCCCTCCACAAACGAGGCGTGTTGGACCATTTACCATTCGCCTACCCAGACCAAGTGCAGAAGGACCCAATCTGGTGTTCCCTCCGATTCCATCGGACTTGGAGTTCCCTCAAGGTTACATCCTTGCTGATTTGACAGATGAAGAAATTGCCCATTCGATCAATGAGTCTAACCTGGAGACAGAAGCAGAGCAGACCCAAGGACAACAACCCACGACTACAACTTCAGCCCCGACCCAACCAGGAGTAGTAGAAGTAGAAGAGGATGAAGAAGAGACAGAAGAACAAGAAGCAAACGAGGAGTATGATCAAGAATATGAAGAACTTTCAGAACTAGCAAGTGCCCCGGCATACTCGGCCCAAATAAAAAGATTATACGAAACCATGAAGCGGGTCCAAGAGAAGCACAAACTATCGCTCAAGACAGGAAAGATGATCATGAGCCAAATGTTAGCCGAGGAAGGTGTGGATGACATGTTTATCGAATCAATGAACCTACACGCTGACGCACTAGGCTTAGATGAGGCTGTTCTTGCAGCCATGGCTTATATTCATCGATTTGAGAAACGAGTGCCTACCCATCCCATGCGATCTGGCAAACAAATCCACATCAATGTATCAGAACCAAGAGGTAACACACAAACAGAAGAACATCAGGTGGAACCACTCTCACCACCCACCTCACCTCTCACTACACAAGTCACCTCACCACCTGGCACTACCACGCCTATTTCTGCCATTACCACAGTAGTCATGGGAATTCCCCTCTCTCCCGGCATCCAATTCGGAGGAGTTACCATGCCCACCTTCACAACACTCTTCACAAATATCACATCCACCCCACCCACTGTTCCCATCTACACGGTCACACACACGTTCGACACAATGGAAACATCACTAGCCACAGCACCACTCCCACCCCCCACGCAGCCTCAATCTCCCATACCCCCTCCACCTACCTCACCACTTGACTCCATAGCATTCACAACTCCCTTCCCCTTCCCCATTCCCCCTACATCTTCATCTTTCCCTGCATCCTTTAATGTAAATAGTATATTCATGGCATTACATCAATGCGTGTATCAACTTTAGAGTGAGTATCAGGCTCTCAAAGACCGTCATCATCAACTGACTACGAATCATCAACAACTACAGAGAGGGCTTACAATTATAGAAGAAGAAAATGCAGACCTCAATCAACGTTACACCACACTCGAGCAAGCTCATCAAACCCTCCTGGAGACACCCCAACCATCACAAGAGCCAGGTGTCAAACAACTCGAAGCCTTACTGGAGGTCTACCAAACAGATAATCTGAGAGTCCGGTGAAATTTGACTCTACTCAGAAAACACATGGCTACAGCCCTTGAAGAAAACAAGTGTTTGCAGAAGCAAAACGAAGAAAACCTAGAAGCTGCCATGCAAGGCTCTCCCATGAAATCGACCCAAAACAATTCAAAGCAATTCCCTCAGAAACAATGAAAACAATCTTGGAAAGCTATGCAGATCTATTAGAAGCACATGACGATTTGGAAAAGGAATGGGATGAGCTACGTCGCTAGCTCAGGGAACAGGAGGCACAACCCAAAGTCATGGAAACGACCTCGACTTCAGCGGAAGTAAAGGCATTAACAGAGCAGGTGGCGGAACTACAGAAGAAGTTACTGGAATATGAAAGACAGCCCTCTCCAGTTGTAGAACCAGAGCCAGATGAATTGGTACCCATTGAGGTGGATGAAACGTATGAGGAACCATATGTTCCTATGCCGATGCCAGGTGGTCAGCAAACCTCAGAAGGAATGGACACCTTGGAAGTCGAAGTACCCGAATGGCTCCAGACACTAGAAAAAACAGCTACAACCCATGAAGATCGAGTGGCAATCCAAATCCAATCAATGGCCAAATTAGAAGACACCATCATAAAGTCAGAGTATTTCCGCAGTATGTCTCATCATAGATGGATCGGCACCAACGACGATCAGTATGTGCCATACTGTGTACTCCTGGCAGATTACAACGCAAAGATCCAACGACGATGTGGCAAGGCTCCAACTTTCGCCACACAATTTGGGCCCGATGATATCCTAGAGAGTGCTAAAAAAGGATCCATTCATCAACCCACTTGGAGGATCCGTCTTCTTGAGACCTACCCAGAGATGGTTCGTACTTGGACTAACATGCCCCTCTTTATTAAATACAATCCCTGTTATGTTCCAGTCTTCCGCAGACGCACCTGGCCCGAGTTTACCATTGCTGTCAAGAACATCAAAGGCTGTGCAAAGTGGTTAAATTATGCTTATCTAGCACCTCCACAAGGACCTCCCACTATGAATTATATGATTTCTACCATCTGTCACTGGAGCATTCGACTACGAAATACCCTCGATGTGATGGCCCAAATGTGCATGAAAATCTTTGAATTAATGCTGATCACATTCAGGACATTCAAGAACATTAAAGACCCCCACTTCTCAGGAGTTGGATTCCTTACAGGCAACCAAGATCTGGTATACGACATGAGCACCACCCCATCAATAGAGGTAATATATGCTTGGCACGCCAGAATCAAGTACCTCCCAGCTTGCTTTAAACAGACATTCGAGGAGATGTTCGTAACAGGATTCTGGGAATATCACTCAAAAATATTTGTACCCAGGCCCTCACATCTCCTCCACTTATTCGCTGTGGAAAGAACCATCCATTCAGAACAATTGCGGGTGCCACATCCAGACATCCCAGGACCAGTGAATTGGGATGCATTGTTAACAGACCTAGCACGAGGGCTACAATTAGAAGAACACCACCTCGCTTCTGATGTTGTCCAACGCATAGCTAGGCAAGGGTCTGTTAGAGACGACAGACGCGAGAGGGGGGGGGGTGTTAATCAAAACAGCTTTGCTGTGTTGTGCCAAAATCCCGATTTGAGCTCGTTTCGGCCTCCAAACGCACTATTACAACACTTGTGTAGGCTATTTTGTCTTTTTGTTCCAAAGGTATATACCAATTTCGGTTCGCCAGCATAAGCATCTCAAAGTCTCCTACAAGTTTAGCAGAACTCAACTTTTTGAGATATAGTCAATTTTCTGTGTCAAGGTATTTTAGTCACCACCCATGGTTGAAAGCACTGATGTATTTCGTATGTTGTCAATTGAGAATAAGTTGGATGGTACCAACTACCCGTTGTGGGCTTATATGATGTGACATGTATTGGTTGCAAAAAGATTGTGGACCATTGTGCAGGGTGTTGAAAAACGTCCTATCACACCTGCAATTGTTACAACTATAGGTATTGAAGATGATGCAGAAGGTGTCGAAGATGATGATATTCTGCATATTCCTATTCGTGTTGCAGTTTCTGTTGCACCTACTATAGAGAAAATTTGTTGGGATGGCAGAGATGCCCAGGCACATGCATTGATAGCTTTGTCTGTCAAACGTGCCATTATTCCTCACATTCGCTCTTGCAGAACAGCTAAGGGTGCTTGGGATACACTTACAACATTGTACCAAGCTAGGAATGAGGCTTGTGTTGCTTATCTCCGAAGATAGTTGGAAAGTGAGCACATGAATGAAGGTGATTCTATGCACAGTTTTCTAACAAAGATCAAAGACTTGAAGGAACAGTTGATTTCTACTGATGAGGTTATACCAGATAGCTCACTTGTGCAGACCGTTCTGAATGGTCTTGCTGATTCATATCAGATTTTTGCTTCTACTCTTCGATTGGTGATGAAAGGCAATCCAAATGCCTTTTCATTTGAGGAGTTAGTCTCTGTTCTGTTGCAAGAAAATCAGTCAAGATAGAATACTAATTATGCACAATCAAAGAGGGAAGACAAAGATAAAAAGAAATCAAAAAAGTAAAAATTGTTTTGTAATTACGATAAAGGAAATGATCATATCATAAAGAACTGTCCAAAACTGGTTGCTAAAGAGGCAAAGAAGAAAGAGGCTGGAACGGTTGTTGCAGAGGCCTCTACACCAAAAATAGAGTCTGCTAATCTTCTGCAGGAAGAAGAATGGGCGTTTACTACTGTTTGCAGTTTTGACCCATCTTCTCATGAGCAGTGCATGTCTGCAATAGACTCAGATGTTTGGTACTTTGACAGTGGCGTGACCAAACATATTACCTCGCAGCGCAGTTTCTTCTCTTCACTCGAGCCTGCCCCTACAGGGAATAATGTTACATGCGCCAACAACTCCTCTTATCTTGTTATGGGAGTTGGTAAGATCATTTTGACTATTGCTCATGGTAGTTCTTTCACTTTATCAGATGCTTTGTTTGTGCCAATGATCAAGAAAAATCTATTATCAGTTTTTGCATTAGCCAAGATTGGCTTGGTTGTGAAATTTGTTGATGACAGATGTACAGTTCATGATCTGTCAAATAGTGATGTGATTATTGCTTTTGCCATTTTATGTCGTAGGCTGTATAAACTCATAGTCTATGAAAGATCTGTAAATGATTCGGCATGTGCAATACATGATTCTCAGGCTATGTCAGATGCAAAGCTTTGGCATGCACGCTTTGGTCATCTGAATTTTGCTAGTTTGCTATGCCTGCAAAAATTTGAAATGGTGTCCTCTTTGCCCAAACTTGAGGGACCTAGAAAACATGTTTGTGAAGGTTGTATTTTGGGTAAAATGCAGCGTTCTTCCTTTCCAAAAGATGGTTCAGTTTGGGCTACTCAGAAATTGAAGCTTGTACATAGTGATGTATGTGGTTCTATGCAGACACCTTCTTTTGGAAATTATCTTTACTTCGTGACTTTCATTGATGATTTTTCTAGGCATGCATGGGTATATCCATTGAAGGCAAAGTCCGAAGTGTTCATGTGCTTCAAATAGTCTTTGGTTTTTGCTAAAAATCTATCAGCATGCAAAACGGGCACCCTCTGTTATGATCGAGGGGGGGGATATATGTCTTCTGATTTAAATGCATTTCTGGGTGAATGTGGGATAAAACACCAGTGTATAGTGTCGTGTACACCTCAACAGAATGGAGTTGTCGAACAAAAGAACAGGTCACTCATGGAGATGGCAAGGTGTATGGTCAAGAGTCAGGTTTTACCACATAGTTTCTAGTTTGAGGCTGTCATGTGTGTAATAATGGAGAGTGTTGATCTCCAAAAGAACAAGCTATCCTTGATGTTAGACCACCTCTATATCAAGAATAACTTCAGACTCCACTTAACTTTAAAGAACAATCACCAAACTATCAGGAAATTGATCAACTGTGAAAAATCACTTCTCAGAAAAAATCTGATGCACATTAATCATTCATTGACTGATCATTCATGTAAATGTTTTTATAAAACTTTGTAGAATGTGTCGCCTAGAGGTTGCGCACCTTCTCCAAGTTAAATCACTTCAAATGCTTGAGTAGAATGTGAGAAATGACTCAAACACTTTACCTATGTCTGAACCTGCCTCTCTGTAATGACGACTTTGACACCTGTAACTTCTAAGCTATAGTTCTCCCAAACTATAGCCCGTTTAATCAAATACTTTTAGCCATAGATGGCTTACCTCTCAACTTAAATTTTGAGTCCTCATTTGTGTAAAACTTTACACTGTGTGCTGAGTATTGACCATTTCTTTAATCACGAAATCTGCACCTGTTTCAGAAGACACTCAGAACTTTTCACACATGAATGTTCCTATTCAAAATTCTCTCAGCCTGTTTGCAATTGGACTCTCAAACTTCAGCCATAGATAGATTAACTATGGACTTAGATATGTTCAAAAGGATTTCTCAAAAGATTAACTACAGAAGGAGAATCAGAGAAAAGATCGACGCGCAATTCTCTGAAAGTTTTTCTTCTCATAATTTTTCATACATCTGATGGATGACATGCATAATGTTCATCTCATTCTCTCCTATTCTTCTATTCTTCACATCTACTGTCTTCTCTATCTCTTCTATATCTCACTCCCCGACTATGAACATGTATCTATATATATACGAGTCTAACTCGTCAATTTTCCAAATACATTGAAAATATTTACAAGAGTAATGTACAAAAGAACTTTGTTTTTGAATATCTTCTTTCTTGAAACTGATCTTCAATCTTCCATTCATTTTTCCACTTCTGGATTTTATGTAATCACTAATTGTTAATTGTTCTGCTCCAACAGCTCCCCCTCAATCATGAATTGTGATTACCTGCATCTTCTTTATTCCTGCCATATCTTTGAACCTCTGCAACTTTGGTCCATCCAAACTTTTTGTCATCATATCTGCAATTTGATCTTTTGTAGGAGTATGCATGACTTCAATTTCTTTATCAATAACCTTCTCTCTCAAAAAATGATACTGAATTTCAATATGTTTAGTTCTAGCATGAAACACAAGATTTGCTGCCAAATATAAAGAACTCATATTGTCTCCACAAATGATAGGAGTACTCTGAACAACATCAAAACTCTTCATAAGTGTCTTTAGCCATATTACTTCCTTTGCAGCTTCCACCATGCCTTTGTATTCTGCTTTTGTAGATGATAAAGCAATTGTATGTTGCTTCTTAGAACACCATGAGATTAGCTTGTCTCCCACATAACACAAATATCCATGTGTTGATCTTCTATCATCCATATTACCTACCCAATCTGCATCACTGTATATTTTGACTCTTGTATCTGAAGTAAACCCATAGTACAACCCTTCATTGAGTGTACCCTTGATGTACCTAAGTACTCTTTGTCCTGCAATCCAATGTTCCTTTCTAGGACAATGCATGAATTGAGATAGAACTCCAACTGCATATGACAAATCAGGCCTTGTTAATGTAATATAAATCAAGCTACCCACCAAACTCTGATAGAGCTTCATATCTTTGAATTCTTCTCCTCCATATTTAGTCAATCTATGATTCACTTCCATTGGAGTTGGTGCTTCCTGCAATCTTCCATTTTAAATTTGGTTAGCAAATTTTTCAGATACCTTTCTTGAGTTACATATACTCCATGTTGAGTATATGAAATCTCCATTCCCAAAAAGAATGAAAAATTTCCCAAGTCACTGATTTTGAACTCTTTCTCCATCTGTTTCTTAATCATTTGTATGCCTTTATCATCTGTTCCTGTAAGTATTATGTCATCAACATAAATACAAACATAAATAAATCCATCTTCATTTGCTTTGACTAGCAAGCTATTATCTACCTTTGATGCTTGAAATCCAAGTTCCTTCAAGAACTTTACAAGCCTATAATTCCATGCCCTTGGGGCCTGCTTCAATCCATACAAAGCTCTCTTGAGCTTACATACATAATTTGGATACACTTGATCTTTGAAACCATCTGGTTGTTCCATGTAGACTTCATCTAAAATGTAACCATTCAAAAAATCATTTTTAACATCTACTTGAGATAATTTCCAACCTTTGCAAGCAGCAATTGCTATGAGTGTCCTGATGGTTGTCATCTTTGCCACAGGACTACAAGTCTCATCATAATCCACTCCATATGTCTGTGCATATCCCTTCACAACAAGTCTGGCTTTGTACCTAGACACACTTCCATCTGCAAACCTTTTTGTTTTATAAACCCCTTTACAACCAATGATTTTCTGGCTATTAGGTTTAGGAACCAGATCCCATGTCTGATTTTCCATCAATGCATCATACTCCTCTTGCATAGCTTCTTCCCAATTCTTCTTCCCTTTGGCTTCATCATATGTAGATGGATCTTCATCTGCTTTTATCATGTAAGCATAATCCTTAGTAGTCAAGAATGAAGTATCATAGCTATACCTTGTAGGTTGCCATTTGTGCCTTGTAGACCTCCTGAGTTCTCCACTCCTTGAGGTTTCTGGTTCATCACACTCTGGATCAAACCTTGGCACTTCTTCACCTTCAACCTGTATTTCATTTTTCTCTTCTTCATCAAATATCTAAACCTTTGTTTTGCCTTTCTTCTGATTCATAATTTCTTCAACTTCTGCATACACATTAGATGTACCTGCATACCAAGTACTTTGCTCATCAAATGTAACATCCTTGGACACAAGGAATTGTTTTGTAGATGGACTCCACAACCTATAACCCATCTGCTTGTCATCATAACCAATGAATACATACTTCTCTGCTTTAGGTTCCAATTTATGCCTCAATTGGGATGGCACATATGCATATGCTAGGCATCCAAATATTTTACAATGATCCAAGGTAGGTCTCTTACCCCACCAAGCTTCATATGGTGTCATACCCTGCAAAGCTTTACAAGGCAATCTATTAACCAAATATGTGGCTGTGTTTACAGCCTCAGCCCACAAATAATTTGGGCAATTCTTCTCTTTCATCATGGATCTTGCAAATTCAACAAGTGTCCTGTTTCTTCTTTCTGCTACCCCATTTTGTTGAGGAGAGTACCTGCAAGTAACTTCTCTCTTTATACCTGCATTCCACAAGTAATCACTAAACTCATTAGAGAAATACTCTCCCCCTCCATCTGACCTTAACCTCTTCAATTTTTGACCTGTAATTCTTTCTGCATATGCATGATAGTGTTTAAATGTATTAAACACTTCTGATTTATCTTTAATCACATAGATTGTGATCCACCTGGTAGCATCATCAACATATATGACATAATATCTTAAACCATTTATACTAGAATCCTTTGAAGGAACCCACACATCTGTATGTACCAATTCAAGCCTTTCTGAATACATAAAACCATGCTTATTGTATGATTGCTTATGAGCCTTACCTAGCTGACATGCTTCACATCTGTATGTCATGTGTTGACCTGCAACATTAGGCAATCCAAGTATTGAACCATTGTTAACCATTTCTTTGATACCTCTTTCATTAAAATGTCCAAGTCTTTTATGCCAAAGATCCAATTCAGATACCTTCTGCTCTCCATATGTAAACATAGCATGTCCAATATTTCCTTGTACCTTTAATGTGAAGAGCCTTCCTTCCTTCTTTCCTGTAACAATCTGTTTATACCCTTGACTAGGGTCTTCAACATATACTCCATCATTAGTGAACCTTACCTCATATCCTTTTTCCACAACTTGACCTACACTGATCAAATTCTTTGGAATTGTAGGAACATACAGAACCTTACTCAAGAGAGTGCTTCCATCTTTGGCTTTGACTGAACCAATTGATTTTACCTTGTGCTTTGTATTATCACCTGTTTGGACTGTATGATTAATTGCATTATAATCTAGATCAGTCATCAAGGCAATGTTTCCACTCAGATGATTGCTACATCCTGAGTCAATATAAAATACTCTCATGTCTTCATGTGAGGCTTCACATGTTGCATTCATAATAAGAGTCGAATCTTCTTTCTGATCTGATGCATAATTGTAGTAGGTATTATTATAGGATTGACTTTGGAAGTTTCTTCCTCCACCTCTTCCAAAAGAATTCCTACCACCTCTACCTCTGAAGTTTCCTCTCTGAAATCTACCACCTCTTGCTCTTTGATTAAAGTTCTGACTAAAATTACCATTGCTTTGATTATTATGCCAACAATCATGAGATAGATGATTGGTCTTACCACATATCCAACAAGCTCTGACATTATCTTTGTTATTTCTACCTCTTCCTCTACTTCTACAATTTCCTCTTCCTCTTAGGAAGTTTGCTTGGCTTGAAGTACCTTCATCTTCACCTAATTGTTGCTTTCCTTTGTTAGCTTTCTTCTTGTCTTTAGAGTACATTGCATGACATGCACTCTTGTCAACATCTCCTTTGATATCATTCTCAAAAGTTAGCATATGTCCTAACAATTGATTCAAATCAAGAGTGAAATGGTCTAATGAAAGTTCTGTAGAAAAAATAAAAGGCTTCCACTTCTCATCTCCTCTTAGCCCTGTGAAAATTTGTCTTACCAATTTGTCTTCTTCAATATCCTCATCCACTGCACCTAAAGAATCTGCAATGTCCTTCATCTTTGTCACATAATCAGATATTGATTGTGAAGCCTTCTTCTTGAAAGTAGTAAACTCTGCCCATAATGAAGCTTTCCTTGATTTGGTTGTGTTCTGGAAATGCTCTTCCAAAGCATTCCAAATGTCACTTGCACTTTCAAGTCCTCTAACATGAGGAAGCAAATAATCATTCACTGCCATGTAGATTATGCTCCTTGCTTGAGCATCCTTCTTCATCCAAATCTTTATATCTGCAAGCTCCTCCCTAATTGGAACACTAGGATCTCTGAATTCAGGCTTTTCTTCCTCGCTTGTGATGTATCCCATCAGATCTTTGCTCATAAGATGAGCTTTCTCATTGACCAAGCTGGATAGTTCTCTCTATCCAACTTCTCAATTTGGAGACTATCTCCCATCCTTTCTTCACATGTACTATCAAATCTTTAATCCTTATAAGAAATGAATGTACCTTGGCTTCGAATGTTACTCCTTCTGATCCTTTTGAAAACCTTAATGTGTCTTCCTTCAATCTTTCTTCACACTTTATCCTTTTGATCCTTCGAGATGTAAAGTTTGTATGTCTGCAGCAGTCAGAGTCTTCCTTTCCTCAATTTTGATACAACCTGCTCTGATACCACTAATGGAGAGTATTAATCTCCAAAAGAACAAGCTATCCTTGATGTTAGACCACCTCTATATCAAGAATAACTTCAGACTCCACTTAACTTTAAAGGACAATCACCAAACTATCAAGAAATTGATCAACTGTGAAAAATCACTTCTTAGAAAAAATCTGCTGCACATTAATCATTCATTGACTAATCATTCATGTAAAGTTTTTTATAAAACTTTGCAGAATGTGTCACCTAGAGGTTGCGCACCTTCTCCAAGTTAAATCACTTCAAATGCTTGAGTAGAATGTGAGAAATGACTCAAACACTTTACCTATGTCTGAACCTGCCTCTCTGTAATGACGACTTTGACACCTGTAACTTCTAAGCTATGGTTCTCCCAAACTATAGCCCGTTTAATCAAATGCTTTTAGCCATAGATGGCTTACCTCTCAACTTAAATTTTGAGTCCTCATTTGTGTAAAACTTTACACTGTGTGCTGAGTACTGACCATTTCTTTAATCACGAAATCTGTGCCTATTTTAGAAGACACTCAGAACTTTTCACACATGAATGTTCCTATTCAAAATTCTCTCAGCCTGTTTGCAATTGGACTCTCAAACTTTAGCCATAGATAGATTAACCATGGACTTAGATATTTTCAAAAGGATTTCAAAAAAGATTAACTACAGAAGGAGAATCAAAGAAAAGATCGACGCGCAATTCTCTGAAAGTTTTTCTTCTCATAATTTTTCATACATCTGATGGATGACATGCATAATGTTCATCTCATTCTCTCCTATTCTTCTATTCTTCACATCTACTGTCTTCTCTATCTCTTCTATATCTCACTCCCCGACTATGAACATGTATCTATATATATACGAGTCTAACTCGTCAATTTTCCAAATACATTGAAAATATTTACAAGAGTAATGTACAAAAGAACTTTGTTTCTGAATCTCTTCTTTCTTGAAACTGATCTTCAATCTTCCATTCATTTTTCCACTTCTGGATTTTATGTAATCACTAATTGTTGATTGTTCTGCTCCAACATGCAGCATATGTACTTAATAGATGTCTGACTAAAGCGTTGCACTCTATCACTCCATATAAGGCTTGGCATGATTGCATACCATCTGTTACTCATCTCCGTGTTTTTGGTTGTTTGGCATATGCATTAGTGCCTGAATAACATCGTAGAAAATTGGATGATAAAGCAGTAAAATGTATTTTTGTTGGGTACAATTCTAAAAGTAAAGGCCATCCTCTGTATCATCCACAGCTGGTTAGCCATTATGTTCTTTTTGTGGAAGATGCTATTCAGCCATTGCTTTCATGTACCAAGGAGACATCTGTTAGGTCCAAAGACATGTATGATACTTTGCTGCCTCTTTTTTACAGGTGGACAGTCTAGTGCTGGTCCTAATGAGGCAACTTCTCAACCTTTGCAGGTTGCATGTGATGATGCATATCATCCCATTTGTGATGTAGATTTACATGATGCACTTGTTGATGAGAGAGCTGATATTGAGGAGGTAGAAAGTATGCCAAAATGGTTGGTGTAATCTTTGTGTGACAGCAAATTAGATGCACCTCTGTCATATCATACTCGTTCAGGCTCTCATACTGCCTCTTTTGCATCAGATTGCTATGATATGGCTGCATCTAATCTCTGTGATGAGACTGAGCCTGTTTCATTTGATGAAGCACAAAGTTCTAAACATTTGATGGCTGCAATGCAATCTGAATATGATGCTATCATGAAAAATGGTACCTAGTCTTTATGTGACTTGCCTGCTAGCAAGAAGGCCATTGGCACTATGTGGGTATACAAGCTGAAGCATAAGCCTGATGGAACAGTTGACAGGTATAAGGCTAGGCTTGTTGCAAAGGGTTATGAGCAGGAAAGAGGCATTGATTTTGATGAGACCTTTGCACCTACATGTCGTATGACTACTGTTCAAAGCATATGTGTACTTGCAGCCCATCATGGTTGGAATGTACAGAAGTTGGACATTAAAACAACATTTTTGAATGGCGACTTGCATGAAGAAGTGTATGTTTTCCAGCCCAATGGCCTTGTGCAAAAAAAGCATGAAAACCAAGTGTGCAGGTTAAAGAAGGCATTATATGGTTTAAAGCAAGCACCATGTGCTTGGTATGAGAAGATATATGCCTATATGATTGCATATGGTTTTGAGAACAGTCCAACCGAAAGCACCTTATATGTTAAGTGTGCTAATGATGTACTTCTGATCATTGTGGTTTATGTTGATGGCATGCTACTCACTGGTCCTTATGAGAGGCATATTGCTGATTTTAAGGCTGATTTGCATGCCTCATTTGAGATGTCTGATTTGGGGCATTTGCATCACTATTTGGGCATTCGGTTTTTGCATGTTGGTGGTGGAATGGCTTTGTGTGAAATGAAATACATTGACATATTATTGCAGCATTTTGGCCTTGAAGATTGTAAACCTATTGCCACTCCTATGGAGACAGGTTTATGATTGAGTCTTCATGATGCTGGAGATGCATTTGATGTTGTTCTCTATCAGCAGGTTGTTGGATACATATTTACTTATGCCTTACTCGGCCAGATATTCAGTTTGTTATCTCATAGATGAGCAAGTTTATGCATTGCCCAGGAGTCAAGCATTGGAAGGCAGTTAAACGCATCTTTCACTATTTGAGTGGTACTCAGCTACTTGGGTTGTTTTATCCCAAGGGGGGATCACTACCGCCAGATTTGCATGCTTTTTCTGACTCTAATTACGTTGGTTGCTATGGCACTCCTGTGTCCACTAGTGGCTTTTGCTTCATGCTTGGTAGCTCATGTATATCTTGGTTGAGAAAGAAGCAACCTACTGTGGCCACTTCCAGTTGTGAGGCTGAGTATAGGGCAGCTTTCACAGTGACTGTTGAGTGTGTGTGGCTCAGACGCCTTATGGCTGATTTGGATGTTGGTCAGTCTTCTGCCACCACCATCTTCACTAACACTCAAAGTGCATTGGCAGTTGCGAGGAACCCTATGTTCCATGCTTGCACTAAGCACATTGAGGTGCATTATCATTATGTCAGTGAGAGGTTCTCTGCGGGGAGATCAGCTTGGCATATGTTCCCATGCAAGAGAGCATTGCATACCTTTTCACGAAGGCTCTGCCTAGGGAGAAGTTTGAAGCTTTCTGCAAAGCTTTGGGCTTACTTCCTTTTGTGGAGTGATTTCCACATAGCTTGGCACTTCCTTATACATGAGTGCCAGCTACTTATTCATCGCATCACTCCCAGGGGGATTTGTTATATTTAGATAGTGATGTGTGTGAACACTCTAGGACCGCCGAGGCACTTTTTTCCCTCTTTAGGAGGATTTTTTCCCTCGGCTTGTATATACGCCTATTGCCCTAATGGGCTACTTATCTTTGTACATTCTCTAGTAATACATTCAGTATTGTGTGTTGTGCTCTAAGCTTCTTCTTCTTCTTCCTTGTGTTGTTCACATGTTTTCGCAGATGTCTAACTCCAACACAGACTTCGAGATGCTTTTGCTGGCAAACCAAAACTGGTATATACCTTTGGCACAAAAAGACGAAATAGCCTACACAAGCACTGCGATAATGCATTCGGATGCCAAAACAAGCTCAAATTGCGATTTTGGCACCACAAAGCAAAGCGGTTTTGATCTCTGGAACACCCTAAGTATACCTACCAAATTTCGTGTGAGTCTGAGACTATGACCGGAGGGGTGTTGAGGATGCCCTTGATGAAGCCACGACCTGCTCTGATACCAATTGTTGGAGTTATACGTCCGCAAAAGCACGCGAACAGCACAAGGAAGAAGAAGAATCTTGGAGTGCACAATACACAATATTGAACGTATTACCACTAGAATGTAAAAATATAAGTAGCCCATTAGGGCAATAGGTGTGTATATATACAAGAGGGGGAAAAAACCCTCCTAAAGAGGGAAACAAGTGCCTCGGCGGTCCTAGAGTGTTCACACACATCACAATCTAAATATATCCACAATAATTTTGTCCAAAAGTATCATTTGTTCCAAGATATCATGTGTAAACTTTTGAAAATGATCCTCATTTTCCTTACTACCTTCAAGAGTATACAAATAGTCAATGCTCAACCATGTAGGGTCCCAATGGATCCATGCCACCTTTGTATGTAACATGCCTGAAGCTCCCAATGGAGAATGCCTAATAACATATTTTTCACGACATACTTTTATGCCTTTGATATACAAGAAAGCTTTTTAAGAAACATGATTTAGGATTATGTGAGACTCACTTCGAAATCTTCCTACCACTATATAAGACAACAAGACTACAATTCATGGTATATGGAGCTGATTACATGGAAACATTCTGAAATACCTTGTGCCCAATATGATTTTTTAAAGTGTGTCCATGGGAAGAAAGTACTCTGAGGAGGCTCGAGCCATCAAGGATGGCAACAATACTAGTAAAAGGGGCGTGGAGCACATACCCACTCAGTAGAATTGCAACTTAGCTCTGTTTGGGGTGACAAAGCTTTAGGAGGGGAGGAATTTTGGAGCTTCCAAGGAGTGTGCAAGAGAGATTTTGAAGATGTAATGACAAGATCCTTGTAGCGGAATGGAGGAGTCCTCCATCAGCCATTCCCAAAAAAAACATTTGATTTTTAGTTATTTCCAATCTTTAGTCCAAGCTCAACATGAAAAGGGTCAAGGCATTGGATTTGTGTATAATTAGCCCAAATTTTTTAGAAAGGGAGTTTGTCTCGTTGAAGCAATTAAGGAGCTAAATTTATACATAAATATTCACATACAATCATTTGTCGATTTCCCCTTTCTTTTTATCTTTATGCTTTTGAGTGGTATAGTGTATGTTTCTTAAGTCTCCAAAATTACCTATTACATTGTAAGCTCCCATGGACATGTCTTGAAGCATTTGAGGTCTAGATGAGGTGTTCTTGGAGTTCCAAATGCTCTTGATCCTATTGGAAAATCATGCATGTTGAGTTCCATCAATCTTCTCATGTGAAACTTAGAAGACCTCTAACCTGACTCATAGCCTCAAGGATTGCTTGAAAGGATGTGCATGGGGGAAAGAGAGGCTAAAATAAGTGTAAATTTAAGAATGTGCTACGTTCTTGTGTGGAATCAGTCTTGGTGTCAAAGTTTTAGGTCTTGGAGGCTAAAGGAGTATTTTTCACTCTAAGTCCCTTTCACTTGCATGTGCCCAGCCAGGTTTCTTGCTCCCCAAATTGAAAATTTTTGGTGGATC
The DNA here is from genome assembly GCA_020310875.1 of Ceratopteris richardii. Lineage (NCBI taxonomy): Eukaryota > Viridiplantae > Streptophyta > Polypodiopsida > Polypodiales > Pteridaceae > Ceratopteris > Ceratopteris richardii. The sequence goes on along the minus strand of CM035412.1, from coordinate 88,744,640 downwards.
CAAAATGAACGTAGAATGCACATTGAATCTTCAATTCAGCCTTTGGATCTTTTTCATACAGTTGTATGTGGTCCTATGTTGACTAGGTCCCCAGGTAGTGCTCTTTACTTTGTCACTTTCATAGATGATGCTACCAAAAAAAGTGGATATATCTCATCATATTAAAGGATGAATTTTTTTCTATATTTGAAAAATGTCTTGCTTCAATAAATATTGAAGAAGGTACTAAGTTCATAGCTTCATGCTTAAATAATGGGGATTATTGCACTTCTCATGGTTTTAGCCCTTTTTTTTAGTCCAAACGAATTAGAAGAGGATTTCTTGAAGATCATTTCCTAAAGAGAAAGGAGCAGAAGAAAGGATGAATAGATTTAGTCAAGATTAGTAGCATCTATGTTTCATCGCACACAGCTCATTCGAAGGTTTTGGGAAAAAATGAGTCCTAACTATTGTTCATGTGGTAAACCTATCACCTATTACTACCAAAGATTTGAAAGTTCCACAAGAGTTTTGGATTGGAAAGCCACCATATTATATCACTCTAAATGTGTGGTTGTGAAGCACGTTGTTCATGTTTTAAAAGATCTCATGCAGAACAGGTGAAAAATGTTGAGAAGAGCTCTTTAGTTTGGATATTAGGTATGGACCCTGAAACATGGTCAATGATGAAAAGTATTCATGTCATTTTCAATGAGTCTAAGATGCATAAGCAGACCATAAAAGACCATAAAAGAGGTTGAAGTAAGAAGAGTTGTATTAAAAAATGTTACTCATTCTACTAGATGCAAAAGAATATGAAAATGTTCATTAGCAACCTAGTAGATTTATTGATTAACAACCATTGGGATGATCTTCTTGTGTCTCATATCTTGTTAATAATTTTAATCTTGGTTTGGATTTTGTTATGCTAACAGATATTAGTGAAACTTCTTGTTGTAAAAAAGTTACGCAAGCAGGTGATCATGTCAAGTGGGAGCTTGCAATCAACAATGAACATGATTTTATCCATAAGACTTGTACTTTGGATTTGGAACCTTTTCTAAGAGCAAGAAAGATTAACCATACAAGTGGTTTTATAAGTTGAAAATCACATCACATTGTGGTTCTCTAAGGTATTAGGTGCTACTTGAAAAAGGGATTCAAGCAACAACGAGGATTTGATTTTGAGGAATTTTATGCATGTTGCTTGGATTATTTGCAAAGAGGAATTAGAACTCGTCCAAATGGGTTTAAAAATGGATCATGGACCTATATGGAACAACTAGAGGGTTATCTAATTCTTGGCAAAGAAATTTGAAGTTATAAGCTCGTAAAGAGCTTGTATCAACAAATTAAATAATTTTCATATCCGTGTTGTAAGGAGAACCATAATTTAGCATCGAGAAATTCCTCGAAAGCATAGTTGTGTGTGACTAAGTTAAACTTGAAATAGTCCACAAAACCCACACATACAACCAAAAACAAGTACAAAATTCACATAAAAAAGAAAGTATTATTGATAAATGGGTAGATATGGATTTGAAGAATGCTTCAATGGCATGCCTAAGATCTCCAAGAAAGCTTAATGAAAAGTGTTGAGAATGGGTGAACATGAATTTGAAAAGAAGGACTCTTTCCTTTGTTCACTTCGAAAAATGATAAAAAATAATCCCAACAAATGAGAGGGATGGAATTTTTATAGTGGTCCCTCTTGTACCACTTTTTACAAGGATAAGATAAACATTTTAAGTTAATTAGAGAGTTCCTTCTTCCTTTTTCCAAATTCCTCTAATATTATATACATCAAGATGAATCACTTTACAAAATGCATCTCTTCTCCTCATAAAAAGGAAAAAAGTTTTTAATATGTTTAATCCCAACAAGGCAATACCCATTTGAGAAGTAATAGGCATGGCAACATCTCCCTGTTGTATAATTCATGGGTTCAGAAGGTTAAACATATGGATTCTTAAGGTTAGAATATGATGTATGTTTGCTTTGGTCTAACCCTTGGATTGCCCTTGGAACATGCCTTGAACCTTTGGGTGAAACCCTTGGTTTTAACCCTTGAGGTATTTATTCATATGAGCTCCCAATAGGAGCCACCTTGTGTGTACGTGAGAAGAATCCTCATTTGATTTAGAAGGCATGTGATAGACCTTGGGAAATTAGAAGGCATGTGATCACCCTTGGGAAAGTGTCCACATGAGGGACACTTGGCCATTCTCAAGGACATGCAACCCCCTTGGGCTAGAGGTATATATATGGGTGGAGTTGTGATTTAGAAGGCATATGATAGAACTTGGGAAATTAGAAGGCATGTGATCACCCTTGGGAAAGTGTCCACATGAGGGACACTTGGCCATTCTCAAGGACATGCAACCCCCTTGGGCTAGAGGTATATATATGGGTGGAGTTGTGATTTAGAAGGCATATGATAGAACTTGGGAAATTAGAAGGCATGTGATCACCCTTGGGAAAGTGTCCACATGAGGGACACTTGGCCATTCTCAAGGACATGCAACCCCCTTGGGCTAGAGGTATATATATGGGTGGAGTTGGATGGGTGGATACGTGCTCACTTGGCCATTCTCAAGGACATGCACCCCCTTGGGCTAGAGGTATATATATGGGTGGGAGTTGGATGGGTGGATACCTGCTCTCTTAGAATGTGGTCTTGTTAGTTGTTTAGTCTCTTACGAGTTATACTTTTAGATAAAATTGTTATTTACACAACATTGGTATCCGAGCCAATCTCTCTCGTATATTTTTCTTGAGAGTTGTGTTTGATCGAACATGCGAGCCGTTATGTACACATATGCATCGTAGCTTTAGGCTTCGCAAAGCTCATGGACATGTGCCTTAGGCTACAAGCGGACATCAGCCATTGTTAGCCAGCCCACGGGCGGATAGGTGAACAATGGTCCAGGAGACGTGCACCCGGAGCTGCGTGAGCCAAGATGCCGCAGGCATTCTTTCTTTGTTGAGGAATTAAAGGTGTGCGCTCCTATACTTATGCTCAACATTACTTTTGAGAAACTCATTATGTGGGATAATCGGCCCCGTTTTTGTTGCCTGAAAGAATGGGTTTTGACCCCATAACAGTATTTCGTAGTGTGCAAAAGGAAATAACTTTTTGAACGCACAACCGATGTCTGTACAGTAAAGAAACGTAGAGTCGGAGTATCAATTTGTTTTTCTTTTGTTTGAGAGTACAATCAATTTGTTTACTTAAGGAAATGACGATCGAATGCCTATTGTGTAGATTATTTATCTTGTTTTTTGCTCTGCATAGATTGTCATATAAATAAATTAACACGTTATGCTTGTTCGGAGAACCAAAGAAGAAAACATACTTTCTTTGAATGAAGTTAGAGTTCAACTCTATTACGGAGGACAACGAAATTGATACGTATGACAATAGGGAGGGTATGCCATCTTCACTTCCAAACATAATCAAAGGAAAGCATTGATTAAGTTAAGTTCTTTATGTTTCTTTTGCATATATTTGAATTCATCATTGAATACATCATGTGATGCAAAGGCTGAATGCTTTATAGCCCATGGACTAGTTATATCACCATGGATTTCGAAAAGTATTTATTTAAGTGTAAGCATGCATTCATGCAACCTTAAAGCTTTTGCAAATATAGATGCATACTTTGGGCATACTCTAAGTAAATCTTGAACGATGGAGAGATGAGTTTTGAAGAGATACACTTTTAAGGACCCTTTGAGCTACTATTGAGTTTTGAGCTCCGGTCCCTCTATTGAAAAACATGCACGGTAACCAAAGATGTAATGGCCCAACCTTTCAAAGTATTCAAATGGGCAAGCTTCCTCTTGCAAAGGATCAAAGGATGGACGAAGCTATAATGGAGATAAGTATTATAGCTCATTCTTCTCATTTATGTTACCATGCTAGAGAAATGCATTCTAAATGAAGTAGGTGAGGTCCACATGCACTTTTAAATGATGCATGAATTTACTTATTTAAGTGCTACAATTAAGGCATAGAAAAATAGGAAAGGCTTTTCCATTAGCACATAATGGACTCACCACATGAAGCTTGTCAAAGAATGGAAATGAAATATCCATCATAGCATGGCACGAACATGAATGGAAAGCACAAGCATGTATTCATGCATTAAAGGGAGTTATAAATGTGAATTCCATGCATGCTTTAAAGAGGGGTTCAATACATGAACCTTATGCATGCTAAGCATCTTCAAACATAGATGTATATGTTTGTTGGCATACACCATGTATGCATGAATGCAATCTCATATGCATGGGTTGATGGGATATGAGAGAGAAATTAAGTTCTCTAAGTTTAAGGTTTAAGATAGAAAAATGACTTCTTCATATGAAGTCAAAAGCATAAAAGTTTAATGGTGTGCTGGGATTATGCCCATTAACTTTTATGCTTTTTATATGTTGGCTTAATTCAAAATCCAACAAAAGTCAACTTAGGAAGAGAAACTTTAAACTTCGAGTCCTACTTATGGACCCCTAAGTTCCATAATACCCATGGCATGCCTGATCAGCATGGCCAAGCACTTAAAGCTTCAAATCCAACAAGTTTCTCTTCTTATTAAACCATAAATGGTAGTAATAAGAACTTGGATTGAAAAATCGAAAGGAGAAACTAGAAGCTTATATGAGACCCTACACACATGGGATAATTTTTTAATGTGAACAATGTTAAAAAGTTCAGAGGAACTTCAACATCTGATCATTGAGGACAATGATCACACAAAAAAGGGTGAAGAGAATGTCCTCAAATGACCTATTAGGGAAAAAGTGGTTGAACCATTTTACCCTTTTAAGCATTCATTTCTTCCCCAATAAGCTTCTTCCTTCATTGATAAGCGATAGGATCCATTTGGAGCTTTGAGAAAATTGCTTCAAGAGTGAAGAATTGTAACTCATTAAGCATATCTAGAGAAGATGAAGATTAAAGGGTTGAAAGAAACTCTTAAGACCTCTACTCCAAAATGTGCTCTATGAGTATGAAACAATTTATCAAAATAGTTAACAAGGTAACCACTTAGCAAAGCTTATGATTGACTATATCCTTTGATATAGATGCCTACTTATGTCAATAGATGATATCTAGTATGAGAATACTAGCTCTATTATCAAATGACATAAACAAAGATAACTTTGATTGCATCTAATCAAGGAAATAGTTAAATGAAAGCTCAAAGTCTTTTCAAAGAACAAATCAAGACTCTGTAAGGATGTAACTTACAAAGATTTTGATTATATTTGATAAAGACTAAAATGAATGGAGTTTAAATCCTTGAGTAAGAGCTAAAGTTGTCTACACTAAGGTGGGATTGTAAATCGGATGGTATGGGACATCTAGGTTCACAATCTCACTTAAGTAGGTTCAGTGGTATGGGACACTGAACTTAAGGATAATGGAAGATTAAGCTCAAGGATATTAGAGAGCTTTTTGAGTGAAGGATTTAGCATAGATGAACCTCCCATTTGGATAGGAAATTAAAAGATCATCAATTTCCTACAGTTTTCGAGGACGAAAACTCTTTAAAGGGGGGAAGAAAGGTATCATCAATATGATACTTCTAAAGCAAAGGATATTCCTTAACTCTTTCATGAAAGTTAAGGATCACATTGGATGTCCAAGTACCTAAGTGTGTTTGAGAATGGATAAAGATGGATCCAAAGTTTAGATCGATAAGCATGTCAACTTGCTTAAGTCAAAAGGGTGACATATAATTATTGATCTCTAAAAGGAGAACAGTTAATGGTTTGAAAAACATCAACATGATATTGCAGACTTAAGCTAGGATATCAACTCATGAAGGTATGAGTTGAAGATCCCAAGGAAATTCGATGGGTAAATATCATTGAAAAAAAGGGATCTAAAGGAGAAAAGACTTGATCTTATCTCATGTTAAAGGTGATAGAGGAATTTTGAGAAAGCCAAGTAACCTGACTTGGTCAGGTTGGATAATCCAAGAGGCATACATTGGTCAAAAAAATCAAAACCTTTTATAGTTCGATACCAAGTAAAGTTCAAAGGTCAACCTAAATAGACCTTTAAATTAATTGACATTAGAAACCTTAGTCTTTGCTCTCATGAAAATGATGCCAAGGAGTTCCAAGGTGGAATTCATGATCATGGTAAATGATCATAAAGCATTGAAGAGATAAAGGCAAAGAATGTGGAAAGGTTAAGGATGTCGTTCTACGGATTGGAGAAAGAACTCACTAGTATGGGACAGTGAGAACTAACTCCCATTGAGATGTTTTCTCTGATGGCCAGAGAGAAAATAGGCTCAAGATCCGATAGGAAACATCACAATAATCCTTAAAGATAAGACCATTTAGATTAAGGTCTTCGGTTCATTATGAGGTGTAGAAATGTACCTCCTTGAACCAATTTAATACACCTGGTTGTATGTACAAAAGGGTAAATAGAATGAACATGATACTTACCCTAGAAAAGTCTATCCTTTATCCTCCTAAGCAGATACATTTTTCTTAATAAAATGCATAGCCAAATTTTATGTGGAACAATAAATTTGGATAGGTAAGAGGGTAAAGAATTTTGGGATTTTACGAAGTTAAAATCCAAAAGTAAGTCAAGCCTATTCAAGTATAATAGCCTTGAATGAAAGAATAATCTTCTTTTGAATCTTTGGTGAGAACAAGTGATTCAAGAATGTTCCTAGCAAGATCTGAGATATGATGCCTAGAAACAGGTATCTTTCTTGCAAGACCTTGGAACTAAAGCTGCAAAACTTGAATCATCTAAACTCCATCCAATAGAAAATCTACAGGGTGTCTTGATGAAGTATTTTTCCTCAATTTTGAGTATTTGAAGGAATTGGTTTAGTAATCTCTTTGCAAAGCTTGGGTGATCTTCGAGGTTAGTACACATAACTATCTCCAGTATGAACCAGAGTCAGTTTGAGATATTTAATATTGATTCTCATTGGAAAGAACCGACTAACAAAGTATAAGGTAGAGACCCAAGAGAATGGTCTACCTGATAATTCCAATTCCTAAAGTCACCTTTGGATCTAAGTCTTGAATGTTAAAACTTCCAAAAGGATTAAACCCTATTCTGAGAATTAATCCAAGGAAAATCATACATGATCAAGATAGGGCTCCACTTGTAGACATGAACTTGTAGATTGGGTACATTATCATTCGGAATACTTGAGCTTTGTTTCAAGAAAACTTGGATGATTGAAATAAGTCCACCTAAGTTGCCAAGGAATGAGAAGATAGTATTTCTCCTCATTTTATTCAGCATGTTTTGGCAGGGACTCACTAGACCCACTTTGCTAAGTTCACATCTTTAGCTAAGTCCTATCAAATACAAGTAAAGTATATTTGTATTTGAAAAGGACAAAGTTAAGTTCAGAACATCTGAAGATTCCTCTCCTTTTTGTCGAAAGTGGATGATGAATCTAGTTTTTGGCCCTTTCAAGATAGAGATAGGATCTCTATCATAGGCTCCGAAAATTATAAATTTCTAGGAAAGTACAAAGTGTACTGAAATGTATTATTTTATGGAGCTCAAGGTTTGTGAAAGTGCCAAAAGAAAAAGACCACTAAAGAAGTCCACCCATCTCACTAGTCCATAGGTACAGAGCATGCATGTACATTCAGGTGGACTAAGAGAAAGTGATTTGGGCAGGGATTTTGATTCCTTTCCTTTCAGATTAAGGTAGGGATTAGCCTTTATCTGAATTATTGGAAATGAATCTAAAGAGAGAGATGACCATGCTCAGAGTATAGATCATGGTGCACGGGGGAATACTTCACATATTATACCTACACACATTTTCGGGGACGAAAATGTTAAAGGGGGGAAGAATGTTGTATAATTCATGGGTTCCGAAGGTTAAACATATGGATTCTTAAGGTTAAAATATGATGTATGTTTGCTTTGGTCTAACCCTTGGATTGGCCTTGGAACATGCCTTGAACCTTTGGGTGAAACCCTTGGTTTCAACCCTTGAGGTATTTATTCATATGAGCTCCCAATTGAATGGTTAGAACCTTAGGCTTGATTTATCCAAAGGTGTGGGAACCTTAGTCTTGGGAGAAGCTTCTCTAGGAGCCACCTTGTGTGTACGTGAGAGAAGAATCCTCATTTGATTTAGAAGGCATGTGATAGACCTTGGGAAATTAGAAGGCATGTGATCACCCTTGGGAAAATGTCCACATGAGGGACACTTGGCTGGACACTTGGCCATTCTCAAGGACATGCACCCCCTTGGGCTAGAGGTATATATATGGGTGGAGTTGGATGGGTGGATACGTGCTCTCTCTTAGAATGTGGTCTTGTTAGTTGTTTAGTCTCTTAGGAGTTATACTTTTAGATAGAAGTGTTATTTACACAACACCCCCTAAACATTGTCATCCCAAAAAAATTCTAGAGCTTGGCTTCAATTAGTGTGTTGTGAGGTTGGATGGGCCATTACCCAAAGACTTCTTTAGTTTCATGAGTTGTAACCCTAGCAAAGCCAGATTATGACCATCATTGATCAAGTTGCATATGTATCTCCCATGATTCTACCACATTATCTTTATATTAAAATCTCACATCTTCTTGAGAAAGCTACTTTTCCTTGTAATAATATAAGAAACCCAACAATTGGATTTATAGAGCTACATGCCACCGCAATAATATACTTTGAAGAAGCTTGTGAAGAAGTTCCCCTAGAAGTTTTCATTTAAAGGGAAGGCAAGAATATTAACATGATAAATTTTCATACGCAATTCATTCATCGTGCCTAGTTTGGATTAGAAATTATGTTTTGTGCATCACTTTTAATTGCAATTACTATTGATGATTTGTATGATTTATCAAATGTCTTTATACATACTTGAAGTATATTAGCGATCTTCAATGTCATTTTGATTTCTATTTTTGCACCTTGAACAATGAATATTGTAAAAAACTAAATACATTGAGCATACACGTTTTGGTTAACTTACCCCTAGTGGGGAAGGCATCAGATAATTGAGCCATTTCTTGTTGATTTTATGAGAAATAATAGCATAGCAAAACACAAAAATACAAAAAGATGAGAAGAAACAAAACCAACCTAAGAGAGAGACTGAGAGAGAGACAAACTGAGATAGAGAAATCAATTTCTCAAATTAGCAAGAGTAATGTACCTACAAAGATGTTGTTGTCCACTCATGCACTCCCAATATGGATCCTAGATGGTGATCTAGATAGACTCTAGATGAAGGGCCTACTAGTGTGCAATAGGTGTATAAAGCTTTTCATAGGCTATGCTTCTATATCTTTTACCATGGGAGTCAATAAAGACACATATTTAGGAGAGACAAAGTAGTCACTGAAATATAATTTCCAACAATATATCCACGACTAGAAGTCCCACCATCTCGGCCTTTTGGGTAGGGTTTTCCATCCCCTCATACCTTGCAAAAGGGTACAAGCCCCCTGATGGAGACCTTTAAATCTCCAATGTTAATTCTATCTTAATTTTAGAACACCTCTATATCAAGCATAGACCTAACTCTAATCAAACACTTCAAAGTTGAAATTTGTCTTCTTCTTCAATGTTCGGATCCTGCTTTAGTTCATAAATTTTGCTTCAAATATTTGATTCAAACAACAAAATTGAATGCTTTCAATTATATATGGAACCTTATATAAAATATATTTTGCTTCAAATATTTGATTCATTAACTACATAATTAACGAAATTGAATGCTTTCAATTATATATGGAACCTTATATGATACGTCTGTAACCTTTTGGTACATTGGATACTTGATTAATACTCGTGAATCTTTGTATGATCCTCAATATCAAAGGCCTATCTCATACAAGTACTTGTAGGTGGCGACTTTCACATATATCTAACCTGTTCTGCTAAATACTTCTAGCCACGGCTTCTCTAGGTCTCAAATTTGATTTCTAATGGTCAAAGATAAAAAAGTTTACACGCATTATTGAGTTCTGATCAAAATTATGACGAGTCATGCCATTTCTATAGCTTCACTCATGAAGATCAACATACAAATGTTCCTATGAACCATACTCATAATGCATGAAGAATTAGGCTTCAAGACTTTAACCATGCTATTGAATTAGATATTTGTACAAGGATTTCTGATCCATGTGATCATCTTGAGATAATGGATTGTTACAAGACACTCTAAGTCTACAACCTTCCCTCAACACTTCTCCTCTCACATTTAATAATGATCTCTTCTTTTCAAATGCTATTGATTGCCTTATACAGCCATGAATTTGTAACCAAATCATGACAATACATTGATGTTCACTTGTGTTATTAACTTCTAACTTAATTACTAATTATGGTATACTAATTAGGATCCTTTAAGTGAATATTTGTATATCCATGTTTTAAAAAAAAAATCATCTATGACCATCTGCATTCTTCTTTGTCTTTATCCACAAAAAATCTCTTGTTTGACTTTATCTAAGCACTTGCTTGAATTCACTAGGTCTTCATAAACATTGATTGGTGATTGGGTTGCATCCAAAGCTCTGCCTCAATCAGTAATTGTGATTATGTTTTTCTTCTTTATCCCTACCATCTCTTTGAACCTCTATAACTTATGTCCATCTAGGCACTTGGTTAGCATGTTTACTACTTGCTCCTTTGTTGGAGTGTACATGACTTCAATCTCATTATCGATTACCTTTTCCCTTAGAAAATGATATTGAATCTCAATATGCTTGGTCCTGGCATGAAATACATGGTTATCTACCAAATAAAGTGAATTTATGTTGTCACCATGTATAATTAAAACATCTTGCTCAATTCCAAGACTGTTCATCAAGGTCTTCATCCATATGACTTCTTTTGTTGCCTCTACCATGCCTTTATATTCAATTGTTGTGGATGATAAAGCAATGTGTTGCTTCTTTGAACACCATGATACTAGCTTATCTCTAATGTACCATAGGTAGCCATGAGTAGATCTTCTATCATATGTATTACCTTCCCAATCTGCATCACTAAACAGTTTAAGTCTAGTTTCAAAAGTAAAACCATAGTACAAGCCTTCATTAGAACTTCCTTTAATATATCTTAGCACTCTTTGAGCTACAATCCAATTATATTTCTTAGGAAAATGCATAAATCGTGATAGAACACCAAATGCATATGAAAGATCTAGCCTTGTCAAGGTAGCATATATCATAATACCTATCAAACTCTAATAAATATGCATATCTTTGAAATCTTCACCTCCATACTACTCAACTTATGATTTACCTCCAATGGGGTTGTTGAGGGTATGCAATTTTCCATGTTAAATTTTGATCGATGGCTCTGTAAATACCTTTCTTGTGTAACATATACTCCATGTTGAGTGTAAATAATCTCCATGCCTAAAAAATAAGATAAGTTTCCCAAATCACTTATCTTAAATTCTCTTTCCATTTGCTTCTTGAGCTTTCTAATTCCTTGACTATGTCTACTTGTAAGTATAATGTCATCAACATACATACAAATATATATGTACCTTCTTCACTTAATTTCAATAGCAAGCTACTATCTACCTTTGAAGCTTGATATCCAAGTTCATTTAAGAACTTCACAAGTTTGTAGTTCTAAGACCGTGGGGCTTGCTTCAGGCCATAAAAAACTCTTTAGAGCTTACACACATGATCTCATTCATTTGGATCTTTGAATCCCTCTAGTTGCTCCATATATACTTCATCTACAATGTAACCATTCAAAAAAAAGCATTTTTTACATCCAGTTGTGATAACCAGCCTTTGCAAGCTGCAATAGCTAGTAATGTCCTTATGGTATATATTGTAGCCATTGAACTATAAGTTTCATCATATTCTAGTATACCTTGTGTCTGAGCATATCCTTTGACTACTAGTCTAGCTTTGTATCTAAATACTTTTTGATATGCAGAAATTTTTGTTTTATAATCCCATTTACATCCAATTACCTTTTGATTCATTGGTTTGGGTACCAAGTCCCATGTATCATTTTCAAGTAGCGCATCATGAACTTCTTTCTTATCATAGTTATACCTTAGAGGTTTATTTCTTTCTCTTGATGACCTTCTTATCTCTGCAATTTTTGAGGTCTCTATCTCATTATGCTCTAGATCAAACCTTGGTCTATCCTCTTCTTTAATTTGCATTTCATCCCTGTGTCTATCATCATCACTTTCATCTTCATACACCTTCATCTTTGATTTTCCTTTCTTTATCTTCATTAATTCTTTAAAATGTGCATAGGTATTATTTGAGCTTCTATATCATGTACTTTTCTCATCAAATGTCACATCTTTAGAACCAAGAAATTGTCTTTTGGATGGACTCCACAACCTGTAACCCATTTGTTTATCATCGAACCCTATAACAACATACTTTTCTACCTTTGGTTCTAGCTTATCTCTCAATTTAGAAGGAACATAAGCATATGCCAAACATCCAAATATCTTGCAATGATCAAGAGTAGGTCTCTTACCCCACCATTCTTCATAAGGAGTCATACCATTCAAAGCTTTGCAAGGTAACCTATTCACAAGATAGGCTGTGTTGATGGCTTCTACCCATAAGTAATTAGGGCAACTCCTTTCTTTTGTCATGGATCTAACAAACTCCACAAGAGTCCTATTCCTCCTTTCTGCAACTCCAATTTTTGTTGTGGAAAATACTTGCATATCACTTCCCTTTTTATATCTGCATTCCACAAGTAATCATCAAATTCTTTGGAGAAATACTCTCCCCTCCATCTAACATCAATCTTTTGAGCTTTTGGCCAATGATTCTTTCTGTATAAGCATGATAGTATTTGAATGTATTAAACACCTCAGATTTATCCTTGGTCACTGAAAGTTTGATCCAGAAGCATGGAAAGGGGGAGAGAGAGAGAGAGAGATAGAGAGAGAGAGAGAGAATTTTTTGGGTTCTATAGAAGTATAAGGGAAATTTTGGTTGCACACATGGAATATCTTATTAGGAATAGTCCAATTGTTGGGGTTGTACTCTGATGGCCAATGGATTGTATTTTTTTGTCATTTTTTATAATAGAAATTCCATTCCTTATATGTTGAATCATTCTTTGTGCAATTCTTAAGTTAAGTGCAACTTATTTTGTTGCATTCCATAGTTCAAGTTTGCAGACGCAAAATGATTGTTTCAATGCAATAGAGATAGTTAGGTCATAATTCGGCAAGTTATTATGGGTAAGATTGAGGACAAAATGTGAAGTGTAGTCTAAATTATTAATACAAAATAATTGCAGTTTAATTTCTTCGTAGTCTTCTTTCAGATTGATTATGAATGCATTTTAAACGAAGTTATAATGGCAAAGTTGAAAGGATCATAGCTTCCTTCCTTCCTTTCGATCACGAGTATATGAAGGGATGAAGTTATGCTAAGAAGTTGCATCACTATTCGTAACCCTTTTTCCATCTATTCATTGATGATAACAATGGCTATACAATTTTGCAACATTCATCATGTGTTTTTCTTTCAATTGCTTCTCAAATGTGCTCCTAAGTGAAGTTCTAATAGCATAATTAGGACAATGATTTTTATTGAACCGTAATAGTAGTGATGGCCTCTTCATGGCTGAGCTATTCTAAGAAGTAATGCATTTAGGAAGTCATATAGATTGATATGCACAACAATATGTGGGATCAATCGGAGTCTTGAGTCTGAAGTACTTACAAATTCGGTACTCTTGATGAATAGAATTGTTGTAACTTGCAGGTTTCATATATTTGAATTTGGCTAAGTTGTTTGTTTAGTCTCTATAATTCAAAACAACGTGTTTCATAGTGTTACCTCTGTTCTCGTATCTTCCACAACTACATTCTCACCCAATACAATAGCCACTATACAGAGTCTTCACACTACAGACCGAAAAGTTAGTCAAGGTTCTTCATTGGAGGGTTATCTTGTTGCAGGGCCCTAAACTTTTCCATCAAACAATAACTTGCAGTATCATGCCCAATCCAAATATACAAATTCAATCACAACATTCTTTACTGACTTACACACATTGTTAACTACTTACTCGCATAACCGATAGATAAAACACAATGTTGTGATCTTCACAAACTATATTCCACTTAACTAGTAACACAAATAGAACACTAGTATGTAATAAACATATGGGGTAACATAGCAAACTCAAAATCTAATCAAGAACTCTACATACATGAAGCACTACCAATGGTGACACTACACTACCGTGTGGGTGTTTGTCACCACCGAGTCATTCTTATTAGATAGTCACTTTGAAGAGGTTGCATTCTTATGTACAATGTTTTAGAATACTACTAGGAAAAAAAATAGTATGCAACAATATTGATTACAATATATAGTTCTGGTGTCCAATGGCCCTAACATTGGCATGCCCCAAGGTTCTGAACCCAACTAAGAGGTAGATGGATAGTTAGTAGCATCATCATCCTCCAAAGAAGCAAGGTCATCCTACACAATAGCCTTAAATAAACTGCAAGCTTCCAAAACATAGTTTGTAGCTTCTTTTGGGCTTTTTTTAACAAGGACTGGGCTACACTCTGATCGAGAAAATGGCTTCTTTGTGCCTGCGAGTTAGCAATATGCTATCATATAGAAATCCCTTGGCTAACTATTGGTCTACTTCTTTTTGTACTTAGAATCCATGGTGTAGTGTGGCATGATTGGTGCGGTTAGCAATCTTTAGCTTGGCACGAATAGTAGTAACAACATCATCAGCATGTTGATGGATTTTGTAGTGCAAATGGTAGCAACAAGATGGGTGACTTTGGTGGAAAGGGTGGTATTATTTTGTTGCATATTGAGGAGGCGACTACGAAGGGATTCTTTTTCCTACTACACTTGCATCAAAGTGTATGAGCTTTCATTCGACACAGCCTACCGTCCTTCATTCTTCTTTATCAAATCTGTAATGGATGCTTGATGGCGCTCATTAACCTCATGAGGATTTTGTGCCCTCTGTAGTGTTGATGACATGCTTGCTCCTAGATTATTTCCATTTGTATCTACATGAGTGCATCTCCATTTTGCATCTAGTAGGCACTGCATTCCTAGTTTATTTACATTTTATATTGTATCACTTTTTGTATTTGGGTACCTTGCCATTTGTGTCTACCAGTGTATTCATTCTCCTTCAAGGTGAGTTATCCCAAATTTGATGTGCTTTGGAGAGCCCCACCCAAATCTATATAACCAGAGCCTCTCCCCCCATTTGTACTTGGTTAGAAGCTTGAGGATCCTACTACATGCTCTTGGCAAGCTCATTTATAATCCATGTGAGTTTACCCATTTCATGGTCTAGTCACTTTGAGTCTCTCACACTCTTTCATTTTGTGAGTACACTCTTCTTTTCATTTTGCTTCCATGTGTACTCTGCATGGCATCAGAGCACTAGATGGAGGTCTTGATGGATTTTTTAGTGCTCTTTTTGGTGGTGCTGGTGGTGCTTGAGCTTTGTGGCGTTGCACTCCACCCATTAGGAGAAGCATTTTTCCATCATTCTTATGCTCTTTGGGTTACTCACTCTACCCATTTGCCCACCCTCCCACCCTTCTATTTCATCATTTTCCCAGATTTTTCATCCATTCTTCCCACCCTCCCAACCTTTTTCAAGAAATCTTGTGATTTTTTTTTTCATTTGGAATGACGGCATTTTCATGAAGATACTCATTGATTTTATCCTATTGAAGTGTTTATCAATATGTGTTACTTTCATTTTAGTAGCATTTCAATGTCCCTCACATTTTTGTAGAGTGCTTTTGAGCACTCCTTGATGCTTGGTGTTTTGGCCTTTCCACTTGGTTGCTAAAGCAAGAGAACAATATTAATCGTATCTCACTATGACTCAAGTCTCAGTGTGAACCGATCTCATTTTGTGTTTTCTTTAGTTGTAATGCGATGTCTTGCAGTGTGCTTAGAGAGGATGTGTTCCAATCTTGATTTACTATATCTAGATTATGCCATGTTTCCATTCTCCAAATGCAATTTTGATCCCACATGGTGGAATGGCTTTGTGTCAAACAAACTATATTGACACATTATTGCAGTGTTTTAGCCTTGAAGTCTGTAAGCCTATTGCCACTCCTATGAAGACAAGTTTACGATTGAGTCTTCATGATGCTGGAGATGCATTTGATGTTGTTCTCTATTAGCAAGTTGTTGGATGCTTGATTTACTTATGCATTACTCGGCTAGATATTCAGTTTGTTGTCTCATAGATGAGCAGGTTTATGCATTGCCCAGGAGTCACGCATTGGAAGGTGGTTAAGCGCATCTTTCGCTACTTGAGTGGTACTCAGCTACTTGGGTTGTTTTATCCCAAGGGGGGATCACTACCGCCAGATTTGCATGCTTTTTCTGACTCGGATTGGGCTGGTTGCTATGACACTCGTGTGTCCACGAGTGGTTTTTGCTTCATGCTTGGTAGCTCATGTATATCTTGGTTGAGCAAGAAGCAGCCTACTATGGCCACTTCCAATTGTGAGGCTGAGTATAGGGAAGCTTTCACAACGACTGTTGAGTGTGTGTGGCTCAGATGCCTTATGGCTAATTTGGGTGTTGGCCAGTCTTCTGCCACCACCATCTTCACTGACAGTCAGAGCGCATTGGCAGTTGCGAGGAATCCTGTGTTCCATGCTCGCACTAAGCACATTGAGGTGCATTATCACTATGTCAGGGAGAGGTTCTCAGCTGGGGAGATCAGCTTGGCATATGTGCCCACGCATGAGAACATTGCAAACCTTTTCATGAAGGAATACATACATACATACATGCATGCATACATACATACATACATATATACATGCATGCAAGCATACATACATACATACATACATACATGCATGCAAGCATAAATACATACATACATACATGCATGCATGCATGCATGCATGCATGCATACATACATACATACATACATATATACATATATACATACATACATGCATACATACACACACACATACATACACACATACATACATACATATATACACACACATACATACATACATACATACAAACATACATAAATACATACATACATACATACATACATACATACATAAATACATACATACATACATACATACATACATGCATGCATGCATACATACATACATACATACATTCATGCATACATACATAACATACATACATACATACATACATACATAAATACATACATACATACATTCATGCATACATACATAACATACATACATACATACATACATACATACATATGTACATACATACATACATACATACATGCACATACATACATACATGCACATACATACATACATGCACATACATACATACATGCACATACATACTTACATACATACATACATACATATGTACATACATACATACATACATACATACATACATACATACATACATACGTACGTACGTACATACATACGTACGTACGTACATACATACATATGTACATACATACATACATACATACATACATACATACATGCATGCATGCATACATACATACATACATACATACATACATACACACAAATACATACAAAATAGATGCATCTCATCATAAATTATCTTTTCAAATATAGTATCCTCATGATGGAGATGTAAAAGACTATATTTCCATAGAGTTAGATCATCTTAATTTGATACTTTGATCTAGTAATCAAAGATATCTCTAATGAGATCTTGATGAATCCATTTTAGAATTATAATGGAATCATATTTTTGAATGTTTGATTTCAACATCGTATGGGAAACTTTAGCATTTCAATCAAAGCTCTATCCTCCTTTCTAGGTTCTAATGGGAGTTAAACTTTAATTCCCTACCCTTGTTTCTTACAAGATCTATGCTGATACGACATATTTCATGGGCATAAGGATTCAATCAAACACTTTATGGTAGATAAGGTAATATTTGCAGTTTCTTTGGAGTAAATAATCAATAATTTTGTGAACTTCACACATGGTTCTACATTTATGGAGCTACACTAAAGATTTAGCATTAAATCCATTAACCACAACCTTTTCTAGTTGACCTTTGTATATACGGAAGGGTTAAACCCACTTGTACATATATAAGTTTTTGTAGAAATCCAAATTCTGTTTAATTCAAGGAGTCCTTGAGCTTAGGAGTAGTAATATATAGATTCTATAAATTTTTGGTTATTGCAACCCTTAGTTTTTAAAATTGAGATATATTTTGGGTTTAGAAAGGGTTAGTTGCCCATGTATAAATAACAAAGAGCGCTCATTCAAGAGAGTTCTTTCATTTTAACAAGTAATCTAGTTAAAGCTTTGTAACTCTCTTTGTGATCTTGATTTCTCTCGTTCTAGTGCATGTGCATGTGGGGAAGGTCCCAGCATTGTCATTGAGTTTCATTGAGAAATGTTTTTGCCATGTTGATCAAAATCAATGGACGTGAATCTTACAGGTTATGCCAAGTGGGATTTCTCTCAAATTGTGAAAAATTTCTCCTTGCATAGCATGGTAGGGGAAATTCCTACCATGCATAGATAAGCGAGATGAAGGGTTTTTGGTGGACATGTCAAGAGAAAACCACCTCAGACCAGTCCAAACTATGTTTCTTGCTTGCAATCATGGTTTTTTCCTCATTTAGGCATGCATAGCCATCTTCAAAGTTGTGCCTCCATGCATTTAAATGGTTCTACCTTTTTTTTATAATTCAATCATGTTAAATAAACCACTTGATACTGAACATATTCAAATAACTTGTGGTTCTACACATATCCTTGGCATTGCTATTAGGTATCGATCCAAATGTGAGTGCTCACGATTCGGTTTTTGAGTGATTCAGGTATGAAGCTTGAATTCACCCATAAGAAAGAGTTCCACATAATCATCTTTTGCCATCTTTCATCTTCAGTTTATTAGTTGTGGGAATTTATATCATCATAGATCCATTCAAGGATAAATAAGACTCTTTCTTGTGAGAGATTCTTTGGGAATAAAAAAGTTCTTTCTATTCCCCATAGATGCCCAAGAAATCTACTTTCTGTTGAGTGTCTTGGGATTGCATCATAGATCCACATTAGGATAGAAAGAACTCTTTTTTTAGAGCGATTCTACAGAATCAGAGTGAACGGAGAAGTTCTTTCTCTCCCCCATACATGCCCAAGCACTCTACTTCAAGTTGAGTAAGACTTTGGATGTGTAGGATTATCAAAAGTGAGATTCTTGGTAGAGAGTCCGTATGTGTGACTGTTTGTGAGAGAAACAGGGTAAATCTCTAATCTATCATATCTTCACACACAAGTGTTGCATAACCATAAAATGTTGAATTATTATATCTTCCTGCATGAGTGTTGCATCACCATAGAATAATGAATACTCGGTAAGAGAAATCTTATGATATATGAATATATGAAATGGTCATGTGTGTTGTGAGATACATGTTTCATAAGATTTCAAGAATTTTTTTGTAGGGAAATCATGGGTAATTTTTGTATTTTTCCCACTAGATAAAAGGTGCACAAAGGAAACCATCCCGGACTCATAAACAGAATCAATTCCATGCACAAGAGACATTACAAAGGCTCATAGGCCATGTCCACCATGGTGAGAAGAATCATGATTGCTGAAGGAGGCATCACGATTGCCCAATTTGCAACATAGGACATTGTGATTGTCTAGGTCCAAATTTGGGGACATTATGATGCAATTTCTCAAGTGTATCATATCTTGAGGCATCAAGATTGCCATCGCCATGCAAGTAAAATATTTTTTATTCCCTTAGATTGCACAATTGCTCTAAATATGGGGCATTGTACTTGGGGACATCATGGTAATCATCTATCCATCATGAACATTAGCAAAACAAAAATTTGATCAATACACCAATTCAAGAACTAGCATCTTCTAAGGAAAATGGTACATTACATGAATAATTATAGGTAAAAATAGTTGGTTTGCAGTGTCAAATCAAGAAAGAAAATGAAAATTAAAAAGATTTTAGATTTCAAAATCAAAACAAGACAAAGATCAATAGTAGATCTCAACATTGAATGCAATGCTAATAAAAGGTGACACCGGAGATATGTATACAAAAGAAAAAACGAGAAGAGAAACCTATTTCAAGCATTACGAGACAAGTTATAAAACTCAAAACCACTTTTTGGGGCATATGTGTGTATCACATCACTAAATGAGTAGCATAGAGCATAAAGAAGAGAATAAAGAGTGAAAAAAGGAAGGAAAGTTCAATCACCTGTCCCAAACATAGTTTTTAAGAAATGGAGCTGAAGAGTTAATTACACAATAAACAACATGCAATGTGGGAGAAGATATGAAAGACAAAGGCTTTCTTATTGAAGACACGCTTCTTATCATGTTCAATCTAGCATTAGAGGTTGATGGAGGAAGCTTAGAAGTTGGGCTAAATATCACCAAGTCAAAGCGGTCAAAGCTTAGTCAAAGGATGAAGAATGTGGTGAAAGGGAAGCACAAGCATGGAAGTGAAGGGGAAATATTCTACTAATTTTGCTATCTCAAATCCCTTGTAAGATTATGTTTTTTCTCATTTTTTACTTAAAATACATGTAAAAATGCCAATTTTTTATATAGAATCCTATTTTTAGCAGCAATCAAGACCACAATGTAAAAGCTAAGTAGTAGGCAAGCTTCATGGACATGAGTAGAATAGCCACAACAAATGTTATATTTTTTGACATTGTTTTGACCTCCAAACGACTTTTGGGCACTATTTTTAACACTAGGCTAGACCCTAAAGTGTGGAGCGAGCTCTTAAAAAGTCTATATATAAGTGAAACATTTATCATTTGTTAGGGTTACTTGTTTGGAGTGGGCATAGAGAGTTGAAAACTCTCCTGAACTTTTGTGCTAGAGTTTTTCAATATGGTGAACTTCCTTGAGCATCCTATCTTTTTTCTACTTGTGAGTGTGTGCATGCATGTATGCATGAGCCCATGTGCATAATTGCCTTGATCATGTTGTAGATGTGTGTGTCTCTATATCATTGCATGTAGGTTTCATACCTACTAAATCATCGCTCTATGGATGCCACATTCTTCTTATCATGGGCACTCTTGGACTACAATGATGAGAGCATTACATTTTTGGTGCCATTACCAAGGAGAGTTCTTGTAAAAAATGGTAAGTTTTCACATGATATCCGTGCTTTTGGTGCTTCTTTGCATGTGTATGGGGACTTATTGTTGGAAAACATGGACCAAGATAACACAAAAGCTAAAAACAGCCATGATGGATCAAAATAAACTAGAAAGACCATAATGATAGAATGAAATATAGATGAACTTGAATATGAAGTGAAAAACTTACATGACAAGCATGGACCTTGAACCTCAAGGTGAGAGCCTCATGAGAGTACTTGAGTGAATGAGAATAGATGAAATGAGGGCTTGCTTATATGGATATTGGGAGAATTCCCTTTCATGTGAGATAAATGGACTTGCATGAGAATGAATGTAGGCTTTGGCAAAGGGAAGAGCATGAAACTCTCAACATCCCCTCTCCATGTGATGACCATTTTTTTTTAATGTGGGAAAGAAGTGACATATGGGATCACTTATTTTGTTGGGTTTTAGGATCTAAAGACATATGGGATCCTTATACATAACTTGGACATATGGCATCCAAGTGTGGGACATATGTCATCCCTTGGTTTTAGTTCCATGGACATATGGGATCCATGGTGTGTTGGACATATGGCATCCCTCAGATCTTGATACATATGAAATCCCAAGAATATACTTGGAAAGTTGGGATCTAAGTGGATTTGTGGGGATCTAGGGACATATGGGATCCTTAGACATACATGGTTTACATCATGGATCCCTAACATACATGGTTTAGATTGTGGGGTACTATGTGTTGGAGTTTGAGGTCTACAAAAGCACATGAAAAACACAAGGAAGAACAAGAAACTTAGAGCACAACACACAATACTAAATGTATTAACACTAGAATGTACAAAGATAAGTGAATTGTTAGGGTTATATGCATATATAAAATCTGGGGAAAAAAACCTCCTAAAGAGGGAAAAAAGTGCCCCGACGATCCTAGTGTGTTCACACACATCATTACCTAAATATATCAACAAATCCCCCTTGGGAGTGATGCGGTGAACAAGGAGATGGAACTCATGTATAAGGAAGTGCCAAGCTATGTGGAATCAATCCACAAAAGGAAGTAAGCCCAAATCTTTGCAGAAAGCTTCAAACTTCTCCCTAGCTAGAGCCTTTGTGAAAGGTTCTGCAATGTTCTCTTGTGTGGGCATATATGTGGAATTGATCTCTCCAATAGAGAACCTCTCCCTGACATAATGATAGTGCACCTCAATATTCTTAGTGGGAGAATGGAACATAGGGTTCCTCGCAACTACCAATGTGCTCTAACCTTCAATGAAGATGGTGGTGGCATAAGATTGACCAATACCTAAATCAACCATATGGCATCTGAGCAACACACACTCAACACTCTCTATGAAAGCTAACCTATACTCAACCTCACAACTAGAAGTTGTTGGAGATAGATGTCTGCGGAAGCACACGAACAATACAAGGAAGAAGAAGAAGCTTGGAGCACAAACACACAATACTGAATGTATTACTAGAGAATGTACAAAGATACGTAGCCCATTAGGGCAATAGGTGTATATACAAGCCGGGGGAAAAAAACCTCCTAAAGAGGGAAAAAAGTGCCCTGGCGGTCCTAGTGTGTTCACACACATCACTACCTAAATATATCAACAAATCCCCCCTGGGAGTGATGCAGTGAACAAGGAGCTTGCACTCATGTATTAGGAAGTGCCAAGTTATGTGGAAAACACTCCACAAAAGGAAGTAAGCCCAAAGCTTTGTGGAAAGCTTCAAACTCCTCCCTAGGCAGAGCCTTCGTGAAAAGTTCTACAATGTTCTCCTGCGTGGGCACATATGCCAAGCTGATCTCCCCAGCTGAGAACCTCTCCTTGACATAGTGATAATGCACCTCAATGTGCTTAGTGCAAGCATGGAACACAGGGTTCCTCGCAACTGCCAGTGCGCTCTGACTGTCAGTGAAGATGGTGGTGGCAGAAGACTGGCCAACACCCAAATCGGCCATAAGGCGTCTGAGCCACACACTCAATAGTCATTGTGAAAGCTGCCCTATACTCAGCCTCACAACTGGAAGTGGCCATAGTAGGTTGCTTCTTGCTCAACCAAGATATACATGAACTACCAAGCATGAAGCAAAAACCACTCATGGACACACGAGTGTCATAGCAACCAGCCCAATCTGAGTCAGAAAAAGCATGCAAATCTGGCGGTAGTGACCCCCCCTTGGGATAAAACAATCCAAGTAGCCGAGTACCACTCAAGTAGCCAAACATGCGCTTAACCGCCTTCCAATGCGTGACTCTTGGACAATGCATAAACCTGCTCATCTGTGAGACAGGAAATTGAATATCTCGTCGAGTAATGCATAAGTAAATCAAGCATCCAACACCCAGTTGATAGAGAACAGCATCAAATGCATCTCCAGCATCATGAAGACTGAATCGTAAACCTCTCTCCATAGGAGTGGCAATAGGTGTACAATCTTCAAGGCCAAAATGCTGTAATAATGTGTCAATATATTTTGTTTGACACAAAGCCATTCCACCATCAACTTGCATAAACTGAATGCCCAAATAGTGATGCAAATGCCCCAAATCAGACAACTCAAATGAGGCATACAAATCAGCCTTGAAATCAACAATATGCTTCTCAATAGGCCCAGTGAGCAGCATGTCGTCAACATAGACAACAATGATCAGAATCACATCATTAGCACACTTAACATATAAGGTGCTTTTAGTCGGACTGTTCTCAAAACCATGTGCAACTAGATAGGCATGTATCTTCTCATACCAAGCACGTGGTGCTTGCTTTAAACCATATAATGCCTTCTTTAACCTACACACCTGGTTTTCATGCCCTTTCTGCACAAAGCCACGAGGCTGAAAAACATACACTTCTTCATTCAAGTCACCATTCAGAAATGTTGTTTTAATGTCCAACTGATGTACATTCCAACCATAATGGGCTGCAAGTGCACAAATGCTCCGAACAGTAGTCATACGGCATGTAGATGCAAAGTTCTCATCAAAATCAATGCCTCTTTCTTGCGCATTACCCTTTGCAACAAGCTTAGCCTTATACCTGTCAACTGTACCATCATGTTTACGTTTCAGCTTGTATACCTACTTAGTGCCAATGGCCTTCTTGCCAGGAGGCAAGTCTCATAAAGACCATGTACCATTCTTCATTATAGCATCATATTCAGATTACATAGCAGCCATCCAATTTTCTGAATTATGTGCTTCATCAAAAGAAAAAGGCTCATTCTCATCACAAAGACTAGACGCAGCCATAGCATATCAATCTCATGCAAAGGAGGCACTATGAGAGCCTGAACGAGTACGATATGACAAAGGTGCATCTAATTTGTTGTCACGCAAAGTCTGCACCAGCCACTTTGGCATACTTTTTGCCTGCTCAATATCAGCTCTCTCATCAACAAGTGCATCATGTAAATCTGCATCAGAAATGGAATGATCTGCATCATCATATGAAACCTGCAAAGGCTAAGAAGTTGCCTCATTAGGACCAGCACTAGACTATCCACTTGTAAAAAGAGGCATCAAAGTATCATACATGTCTATGGAGCTAACAGATGTCTCCTTAGTACATGAAAGCAATGGCTGAATAGCATCTTCCACAAAGACAACATCACGGCTAACCAAAATGCGTTTAGTTTGTGGATGATACAGACGCTAGCCTTTACTTTCAGAATTGTACCCAACAAAAATACA
This sequence comes from Ceratopteris richardii, assembly GCA_020310875.1. Classification (NCBI taxonomy): domain Eukaryota; kingdom Viridiplantae; phylum Streptophyta; class Polypodiopsida; order Polypodiales; family Pteridaceae; genus Ceratopteris; species Ceratopteris richardii. Next base: position 88,719,814 of record CM035412.1, on the reverse strand, counting down.
TTTTATTGCCTTATCATCTAATTTTTTGCGATGTTGTTCAGGCACTAGTGCATATGCCAAACAACCGAAAACACACAGATGAGCAACAGATGGCTTGCGATCATGCCAAGCCTCATATGGAGTGATAGACTGCAACCCTTTAGTGGGACACCTGTTCAGTACATATGTTGCACACATGACAGCCTCAAGCCAGAAACTATGTAGTAAAGCCTAACTCTTGATCATGGACCTCGCCATCTCCATGAGTGACCTGTTCTTTTGTTCAGCAACTCCATTCTATTGAGGTGTACACGGCACTGTACACTGGTGTTTTATCCCACGTTCAGCCAGAAATGCATTAAAATCAGAAGACATATATTCCCCCCCTCGATCAGAATGGAGGGTGCCCATTTTACATGCTGACATATTTTTAGCCAAAACCAAAAACTGTTTAAAGCACATGAACACCTTGGACTTTACTTTGAGTGGATATACCCATGCATGCCTGGAAAAATCAACAATGAAAGTCACGAAGTAAAGGTAATTTCCAAAAGAGGGTGTCTGCATAGGACCACAGACATCACTATGTACAAGCTACAATTTCTGTGTAGCCCGAACTGAACCATCTTTTGGAAAGGAGGAACGCTGCATTTTGCCCAAAATACAGCCTTCACAAACATGTTTTCCAGGTGCCTCAAGTTTGGGCAAAGACAACACCATTTTAGATTTCTACAGGCGTAGCAAACTAGCAAAATTCAGATGACAAAAGCGTGCATGCCAGAGCTTTGCATCTTACATAGCCTGAGAATCATTTACTGCACATGCCAAATCATTTTCAGATCTTTCATAGTCTATGAGCTTATACATCCCACGACATAAAATGCCAGAAGCATTAATAACATCGCCATTTGACAGATCATGAACTATACATCTGTCATCAACAAATTTCACAACCAAGCCAATCTTGGCTAATGCAGAAACTGATAACAGATTCTTCTTGATCCCTGGCAAAAATAAAGCATCTGACAAAGTAAAAGTACTACCATCAGCAGTAGTCAAAATGATCTTATCAACTCCCATAACAGGATAAGAGGAGTTGTTGGTGCATGTAACAGTATTTCCTATAGGGGTAGGCTCGAGGGAAGAGAAGAAATTGCGCTGCGAGGTAATATGTTTGGTCGCCCCACTGTCAAAGTACCAAACATCTGAGTCTACTGCAGACATGCATTGATCATGAGAAGATGGGTAAAAACTGCAGACAGTAGTAAATGCCATTCTTCTTCCTGTACAAGATTTGCAGACTCTATTTTTGGTGTAGAGGCCTCTGCAACAACCATTCTAGCCTCTTTCTTCTTTGCCTCTTTAGCAGCCAGTTTTGGACAGTTCTTTATGATATGATCATTCCCTTTATAGTACTTACAAAACAATTTCTGCTTTTCTGATTTCTTTTCATCTTTATCTTCCTTCTTCGAATATGCACAATTAGCAGATTTCTGCTTACTAGTTGAAGAGCTCCATTTTCCTTTGCCCTTCTGACTAGCGAGGAAAGCTTGATCTGCAACTCGTATAATGGACCTGTTTTGCCTCGACTGATCTTCCTGCAACATAACAGAGACTAAGTCCTCAAATGACAAGGCATTTGGATTGTTTTTCATCATCAACCGAAGAGTAGAAGCAAAACTCTGATATGAATCAGGAAGATCATTCAGAACGGTCTGCACAAGTGAGCTATCTAGTATAACCTGATCAGCAGAAATCAATTGTTCCTTCATGTCTTTGATCTTTGTCATGAAATTGTCCATAGAATCACCTTCATTCATGTGCTCACTCTCCAGCTGTTTTCGGAGGTAAGCAACACGAGCCTCATTCCTAGCTTGGTACAATGTGGTAAGTGTATCCCAATCATCCTTAGTTGTTCTGCAAGAGCGAATATGAGGAATAATGGCACGTTTGACAGACAAAGCTATCAGTGCATGTGCTTGGGCATCTCTGCCATCCCAATGAATCTGCTCTGTAGTAGGTGCAGCAGAAACAATAGCACGAACAAGAATCTGTGGAATATCGCCTTCGACACCATCTTCATCAACTCCAGCACCTCTATTTGCAGTAACTGTAGTCAGATGTGTAATAGGACGTCTTTCAACACCCTACACAATGTTCCATAATCATTTTGCAACCAATACATGTCGCATCATATAAACCCGTAATGGGTAGTTGGTACCATCCAACTTATCCTCAACAGCCAACATACGGAATACATCACTGCTTTTAGCCATGGCCGGTGACTAAAATACCTTGATGTAGAAAATTGACTGTATCTCAAAAAGTTGAACAGAACTGCCCCAACAAATTCTGCTAGACCTGTAGCAGACTTCGAGACGCTTATACTGGAGAACAGAAACTGGTATATAGCTTTGGCACAAAAAGACGAAATAGCCTGCACAAGCACTGCGATAATGTGTTCGGAGGCCGAAACGAGCTCAGATCGCGATTTCGGCACAACAGATCAAAGTTGTTTTGATCTTTGAAGCAGCGTGAGTATTCTCACCAAATTTCATGTGAATCTAAGACTCCAAATGGAGGAGTGTTGACGGTGCCCTAGATGAAGCGATGACCTGCTTTGATACCAATTGTTGGAGATAGATGTCTGCGGAAGCACACGAACAACACAAGGAAGAAGAAGAAGCTTGGAGCACAAACACACAATACTGAATGTATTACTAGAGAATGTACAAAGATACGCAGCCCATTAAGGCAATAGGCGTATATACAAGCCGGGGGAAAAAACCTCCTAAAGAGGGAAAAAAGTGCCCCGGCGGTCCTAGTGTGTTCACACACATCACTACCTAAATATATCAACAGAAGTGGCCACAGTAGGCTTCTTCTTTCTCAACCAAAATATACATGAGCTACCAAGCATGAAGCAAAAACCATTGGTGGACACACAAGTGTCATAGCAACCAACCTAGTCAAAGTCAAAAAAAGCATGTAAATCTGGCGATAGTGATCCCCCCTTGGGATAAAACAATCCAAGTAGCCGGGTACCACTTAAGTAGCAAAAGTTGTGCTTAACCGCCTACCAATGCTTGACACTTGGGCAATGCATAAAACTGCTCATCTATAAGACAAGAAACTGAATACTTGACCGAGTAATGCATAAGTAAATCAAGCATCCAATAGCCTGCTGATAGAGAACAACATCAAATGCATCTCCAACATCATGAAGACTCAATCATAAACCTATCTCCACAGGAGTGGAAACATGTTTGCAGTCTTCAAGGCCAAAATGCTACAATAATGTGTCAATATATTTTTGTTTGACACAAACCTATTATGCCATCAACTTGCGTAAATTAAATGCCCAAATAATGATGTGAATGCCCCAAATTTGACATCTCATCATGAATGATAGAGATACCTTCCTAAGATTGACCAATGCTTGTGATGATCATAATTGATAAACTTGATAAGTAGTTTTTTCTATTTGGTTTTCAAGTTCAATTGATGAGAATAAAAGTTTGATCTCTAATATTGTATTTCCAAGTGCAACTCTCTTGCCAACTAAACATAAACACATCTCACTTGAGTTTGCTTGAAGCACCCTGTGTGCATCATCTTTTGGAACATTGATAGTTGGAGTTGATCAGGTTAGTTGAGACCTTTCACGAGAATAAGTTGGTTTTATAATACTAATTGAACATGCAGAATGGATTTTGCCAAGTGTGATAGTCCCCAAGAAAAACCAATAGCTATAAATTTGGGTGGACTATCAGTAATTGAGTGCTACATCAACCCTTGATTCATTCCCTTTGCTGTTTCTAGATAGATGCTTGATAAAGTCACTAGGAGAGAAACCTAGTTGTCTTTAGATGGCTATAGAAGTTATAACCAAGTTAAAATGTTTGAGCATGATATTCCCAAGACAACTTCCATTACCAACTGGGGTGTTTATGCATGCACTATCATGTGGTTTGGTCTACATAATGCAGCTAGTACCTTCCAGTGATGCATGCAAGAGATTTTTTCCCCATATCTTAGCAGTTTTATGAGAGTTTTCCTTGATTATTTTTTGGTTACGAGCAATAAAATCAAGCACTTGCGCCATCATCAACTTTTTTTACTCAAATGTCATGAATATCACTTGTGCTTAAACTCGACTAAGTCTATTTTTGTTGTTTCCTATAGCAAACTGCTTGGTCATATCATTTCCCGATAAGGCATTCAAGTCGATCCTGATAAGGTTAAGATCGTTCTTGATGCTCGAAATGATCAAAAGAAGTCCCTCAATTTCTGGGACAAATTCAATGGCATGGCTGGTATCTACATTGGCTAGCACACCTCACTATTCCCCTTACACAATTAACCATTGTGGCTCCCCAAGACTTCTAGTGGATCGATGATTGCTAGACAAACATTACATGTCTTAAAACCCTTTTAACTCAATCACCCTTTCTGCAAGCACCTAAGTGGGATAAATCCTTCCATGTTTTTGTATATGCCTCTGATATTGCTATTGGTAGTGTTCTCATGCAAGCATATGACAAATGTTAACTTCTATTATAGTATGCCTATTGTATCAAGAAATTTTATCATTACCTCTTAGGCAAGAAATTCACTTTTCACGTGGATCATTCAGCCCTTACCTATTTTGTGTGCTAGTAGAATTTGGGGGGAAGACTAGCTCGATGGGTCTTATTAATTCAAGAATTCAAGTATGACATGATTCATCACTCTAGTTCCTCTCAGGTAATGGTAGATTTTTTGTCTCGTTTGGACTTTGATGAAGCTCCTATTGGTGACGACGACTCTTCTCCCGCTATCTACACATATCGACCCAACCATTTGCTCATTTTGTGGTATTTATCTACTTATTAATATGACACTTTGCTTACCTTTTTGAATATGGGCTGCCCAATGGATCAATTACTCCCTCACGATAGGCTCGAAACTTGCCCTTTATAGTCAGCATTTTTGGCTCATCGTTGACCAAATTTATCACCACGATTGGTCTAGTGCATGGCTTTGGTGTGTGCCCACTCATGAAGTTTCCTCAATTCTTGTTCTTTCACACACTCATCCAATGGGCAAACACTTTCTGACTAAGATGACCTTAAAAAAGCTACTCTAGAGCGGATTGTGGTGGCCTATAGTGCAACATGATACCTGTCAGTACGTTCATGCTTGTGACCTCTATCAATGCATTGGTCGATCTCTTTTGCATACATGTTTGTCTTTACAACCAGTCATGCTATTATAAACCTTCCAGAAATAGGGCCTCGATTTCATTGGCCTAATTACTCCAACGGTCATATCTATTAATAATAGTTATATTTTAACCTACATTGTTTATGCTACTTGCTGGGCTGATGCATGGGTGATGAAAACTGCCATGACTATGGTGGTCTCATGTTGCCTCACTCGTGATGTTTTTCTACGCTTTAATTTTCCTTTGGAAATTGTTTTTGATCACGATACTCATGTTGCGAATTACTTGATTACTGCTCTTACAAATGATTTTCATATTCTCCATAAATTCAGTATCCCCTATTAGCATCCTGCTAATGGATTGGCCCTATTCTTACAAATGATTTTCATATTCTCCATAAATTCAATATCCCCTATTAGCATCCTGCACAAGAAAAACTCTACTAAGCATGCTAAATAAGCTAATATATGAATGGTGGGATCAATTACTTCCCATTGTTTTATGGAAAAACTCTACTAAACATGCTAAAGAAGTTAACCTATGATTGTCTATGATTGTCTCTGGTAGGATTAATGACTTCTCGTTGTTTTATGGGTCTACCAGACCACATATAAAGTAGCCAGTTGTTTCACTCCTTTTAAGTTAGCCTATGGATTGGAGGCTATTGCATCTATGGAAGTTGTTGTTCCTAGTTTACATGTCACCATTGAACATAAATTACTCCTTGTCGAGTCACTCTACTCTCGCATGGATTATCTCCATGCTCTAGGTGAAAAACATTTTTAAAGATTTTTGATAAGAACTATAGATTCGACAAGCCCATATTCATGATTGTTTTCTTAAAACTTTGGTGTTTGTTGAAGCACAATAGATTTTTTTCTATAATTCAAAAGCTGATAGAGAAACCAATAAATTTAAAGTTTGGTGGTTTGGACCATACTGGATTTTGGCACGGTTGTGTCCAACCACATTTTGGTTGGAAACTTTGACCAAAGAACCATTATGGCTTTTGGTCAATGGCTCTAAATTATGGCATTATTATGGTTATTCAAATCCCTAAAGCCACATGGTTACAATTCATTTAATGTGATCACCCATGAACGCATGCTTCATACTTGTCCTTCTACATTGATTCATGATTTCTCATCCCCTACTGTTGCTTCTACTTAACCTACTTGTTTTTTTGTACTCTTTGTTATGTTCGTGAATATTCTACACATAGTATTCCACACCTCTGAGTGTAGCAATGGATGATGCGATGTCCTTCTTTCTCACTAGACAGCATCTGCATTAGTTCACCTTGCTACAATGGGATTATGTTGTGCCTCATCTTGACGCTCTCTCAATCGCCTGTGCTATTGCCAATAGCACAAGATCCAACATCATCTGACAGAACTCCATTAATGGTATGCTCCATGTGACTATAGCACATGAGGTGGCCCATCGTTTCTTCCTACCCTCGGATGGTCACACTACTGTCGAGCCTATCTCTACATAGACAATCGCTCTCCAAAAATAGATTTCTAATGAGTATGTGATCTCCACCCATCACGAGTATGAGTACTTTATTCTTTGGTTCCTCGCCATTTCCCTCAACCTCCGGCACAAGCCATTTGTTTTTTCCCACCAGTTCTATTCTTATTTATCTTCCATTAAAGCCCTATTTGTTTCAAAAATTCATAAAGAATGTAAGTCAATTATCAAAGAATTAACAAAGAATGTCCCTACATGCTCTCGTCTTCCATACATCTTCACCATCCTTTTCTTTGCAGAATTTCCCATTCAGTGTCGAGTTCGCTTGGTCCTACAGTTGTCCAACATGGGCGCTCCTCTTCCCCCTCTCCCACATCTTCCACCTTCTAACAAAGAACATAAAAGTGTTGGCATCCTCTTTCACTATGCCTGCAAGCATCCTCGCCAACCAATTTCTATCGATGACTCCTTGTAGGAATCCACAACACCCCCTCCTCCAATCAATGATGGTGCTGGTTCCAATTTCTTTCTTGGCCTTGATATGGTGGAAGCCAATACTTGCCCTCCTTTCCCACCCCTTGTGGATATCATGGCTATGCCACCTTCTCCTAATCCACAATCTTCTCTTGTATCTCATGTCATGCACCCTGACCCTACTGTGGATGTGTCCCACCCATGCCCTGCTCGCATGAACGAGCATCCCTCCACTCCTTCTTCATCCACTTATTCTCCTTTGAGGTATTCATCTACTCCTTCCTCTCCATCTCAACATCCGAGTTTGTCTACTTGGACACCCCTGTACCTATTACATAAGAACAAGTTCTAAAGTATCATTTTTTAGGCTTATGGAGTTTATTATTTATGAAAATAACATGTGGAGGTTCTCACATCTCCTAATTTAGAGTAAAAGTAGATAAAAGTAAGAAGGAAAGGAGAGGTGTCTATTTTTAAACAAGGAAGGTGTTTCTGTTGATAGACTCTCAATAAAAAGAGTGGTTCTCTTAGTGTAGGTGGCCAAATTGAGTGATTTTTGTTGAGTTGTAAAGCTTACAACTTGCACTATATAAGTAGATTATTTTTGTACAATTTTTAATGAGAAAACCCCATGCAAGTAGGATTTTTTTCAGATCTTCTTTCTTGTGTCTATCTGGTGTCTCATCAGAGACATACCTCTCTTCAAACTTTCATATCTCAGTCGTTATAAGGTCTTTTTGAGTGATTTCACTTGGACACGTTTCCTTAGCTCCCATAATTTCTATGTATACCAAAATTTTTCATAGATGTTTGAGTTGTTTTTGTTGTTGTTCATCAGTTTTGAATTCGGATAGTTAGTCATACCTTGCTGTTGCAGGCCTCAATATACTTTGACTTCAAGCTATTTTTTTGGGAGCTATACTCCGCCTTTTTTTATGTTTTTCTTTCTAAAGCATGCTATTTAGAGTCTAGTTTCAGAATATATGATTAGTTTTAAGAAATCATGTTGAGAGAATTTATGCTGGTCATTTTGATATAGTCAGCTATTTCTATTTTCTTGAAAGTTTGGAGGAAAGTTTGATTTTTGAAGTTTGGAAATATTTGTTTGATCTTTTGAAGATCTTGGGAGGTCTCATCATGTTTTGTTATGTTCTTTGATGTTTACAAGTTTGTAAACATAGCATTGTGTTATCAGCGCTTTTGTTTGTTTTATCAAATCTTTTATATAACTTATTGAATTATCTTCTTTGTTTACAATAATTCAACATGGCAGATTTGAGTGCATCGATTGAGAAGTTATCAGATGGGAGAAATTATTCCATGTGGCAATTTAGAATGGAGTCTTATCGCATGTCTAAAGGTCTTTGGGGATTGATAACAGGTACAGAAGTGAAGCTGGTATTACCAGAAGCTCCTACACAAGCAGATCGAGCAAGAGGGCAAGAATGGATTGAAAGAGACAAAAGAGTTTTGTTTACTATATCATAAAGAGTTTCGAATACTATGCTTGGGCATATAAGAGGTTTGAATACTAGTAGAGAGGCTTGGGAGTCTCTAGAAAGGTTATTTGCAACTACCAACAGAGCAAGGCAAACACAACTTATTGGTGAGCTGACAAGAGCAAAAAAGAAGCCACGACAATCAGTTAATGATTATGTTCTTGAGGTAAAATCTCTTATTGAAGCATTAGCCTTTATTAATGCATCTCCTAGTGAGGATATAAAGTTTAATAGCATGTTAAATGGCTTGAGAGAAGATGAAAGATGGAAGTCTTTCATTACATCTATCATGACTCGAGAGAATCTACCATCCTTTGAAGATTTACAAACGCTCGTGATGACTGAAGAAATCAACATTAGAAGGTGGAAACTCTTATCATTCACAAAGAGGTAGTCAAGGACAAGCTCTTTATACTTCATCAAAGAGATCAAGAAGTAGAGGAAATTGGAGAGGAGGATGAAGATTCATCAACAATGCAAGAGGAAGAGGAATTTTTAATGCGACTAGAGGAGAAAGAACAACACAACAAAGTCAACAGACTCAACCAAATAAGCAAGCTAACTTTACTTGCCATTATTGTGGTAAAATTGGTCATTATGCCAGGGGTTGCTTCTCCAACCCAATAGAAATGGTGGTTTTAGAGGATGACAAAGAGGAAGAGGCCAAGATCACATGCATCAAAACAACAACATAGTGCAAGAGGAAGCTCAGACATAGAATGAAAACATTCTTATGGTTATGCATACAGAGACACATAAGAGGAAGGTAAACAACAAAACTTGGTATGTAGATAGTGGTTGCTCAAACCACATGAGTCATAACATGAACATGTTTGTGAACTTACACAATCCAGATTCAAGAGTCACAATTGCTACAGGAGATAGTACTGAGCATGAAGTAGTTTACATTGGTGATTGTCCACTTAATGAACATGTAACTCTTAGAGATGTTTTGTTTGTTCCTACTATTACAAGAAATTTGATTTCAGTTGGATAGATGGAGGACAATGGAGTGAAGGTTGATTTTGACAATAATCAGTGGCAGGCTTATCAGAAGAAGGATGGGAATTTTGTTATAAAAGGACAAAAGGTAAATAGATTATATACTTATGAAGTTGAAGTTCTAGATTATGCAGGTTATACAATGGTTAATGGGACTCAAGTAAGTCAATTGGACTTATGGCATAAAAAATTAAGACACATCAGTGTTGGCAAGTTAAAGGATATTGCAAAGAAATCATTGGTTGAAGGTTTACCACAACTACCTAAGCAAGATTTGGATTTTGTTTGTCAGGCATGTCAGTTTGGAAAACAGGTACAAAGTCCTTTTTCAAAAGCAAGATTGCAAAGCGGAGGTATTTTGGACTTGATTCATATTGATGTATGGGGTCCATCTCAAGAAGAGTCCATGGAAGGTAGCAAGTATTTTGTAACATTTATTGATGACTTCTCAAAGTTGACATTCATTTATTTTATGAAATAAAAATCTGAAGTGTTTGATATGTTCAAGAAGTTTAAATCGTTGGTTGAAAAGCAAATAGGTCGAAGCATAAGAAGATTGAGATCAGATGGAGGAGGTGGGTACTTTTCTAATTAGTTTCTTGCATTTTTGGAGGAAGAAGGAATTAAAAAGGAGACTACAAACAGATACACACCTCAACAAAATGGTGTGGTCGAAAGAACAAATAGGTCTATCTTGGAGATGGGTAGATGTATGTTGAATGAAAAGGACTTAAGAAGCCTACGCATGTATGTAAATTCTTGAAAGCAGTCTATGGTCTTAAGCAAGCTCCAAGGGTTGGAATTTTAGATTGGTAAAGTTTCTTGAAAGGTAGGGATACATGTGTTCAAATGCAGATACTTTTTTGTATGTTAAGGTTGAAGGATCCTTGATTGTTTATATTTCAATTTATGTGGATAACTTGATAATAACAGGAAACAATGAAGGTTAGATAGCCAGGATCAAAGCAGAGCTTGGATCTGAATTTAAAATTTCAGATTTAGAAGAACTGACATACATCCTTGGAATCGAGGTTATGAAGAAGGAAGATGGTGTATATCTTCTACAAAGGAAGTCTATTTCAAATTTGTTAAAGAAATATGGCATGGAGCATTGCAAGAGTATCAGTAATCCGATGGAACCTAATGTGAAGTACAGTGCTCAAGATGGTGAAACTTTAGAAGATCCACTTATCTATAGGTCTTTGATTGGTTCTCTTATATATGCAACTTTAACAAGGCCGGATATTATATTTAGCGTAAGTACATTGTCTCATTTCATGAAAAAACCCACCGATGTACATATGCAAGCAGCTAAAAGGGTCTTAAGATATTTGAAGGGTACATTAAATGAAGGTTTGGACTATAAATATCATGAAGGTATGGATTTGAAAGCATATAGTGACGCAAATTGGGCTGGAAATAAGGATGATAGAAGGAGTATAGGTGGATATCTGATATTTGCAGGTAATAATTTAGTTTCATGGAGTTCTAAAAACTACAGTAGCACTTTCAAGCACAGAAGCTGAATATAGAAGCCTTACAAATGCAACCTGTGAGATTATGTGGTATTTGAAGCTTTATGAAGATATGAATCTATCTACAACACGTCCACTACTCTTTGGAGATAATGTAAGTTCATTACAACTCGCCTCTAATCCAGTGTACCATGCAAGAACAAAACACATTGAAGTGCACTATCAATATATCCGAGAGAAGGTGATGAATGAAGATATTGATATTCAACATGTTGGAAATAAAGATCAATTAGCAGACATACTCACAAAAGCAGTGGATGCTCAATTGCTCAAGTGAATCAAAGTTCTACTTGGAGTCAAAGCTTTGGATTTAGAGCTTGAGCGGGGCAATGTTACATAAGAGCAAGCTCTAAAGTATTATTTTTTAGGCTTATGGAGTTTATTATTTATGATAAGTAACATGTGGAGGCACTCACATCTCCTAATTTAGAGTAAAAGTAGATAAAAGTAAGAAGGAAAGGAAAGTTTATTTTTAGACAAGGAAGGTGCTTCTGTTGACAACCTCTCAATAAAAAGAAAGGTTCTCTTAGTGTAGGTGGCCAAATTGAGTGATTTTTGTTGCGTCGTGAAGCTTACAACTTGTACTATATAAGTAGATCAGTTTTATACATTTTTTTATGAGAAAACCCCATGCAAGAAGGCATTTTTGCAGATCTTCTTTTTTGTGTCTATCCGGTGTCTCATTAGAGACATACCTCTCTTCAAACTTTTATATCTCAGTCGTTATGAGGTCTTTTTGAGTTATTTCACTTGGAGGAGTTTCTTTAGCTCTGATAATTTCTATGTATATCAAAATTGTTCATAGAACTTTGAGTTTTCTTGCTGTTGTACATTAGTTTTCAATTTGGATAGTTAGTCATACCTTGTTGTTGTAGGCCTCTACATACCTTGACTTCAACTATTTGTTTGGGAGTATACTCCATATTTTTTGAAGTTTTTTGTTTCTAAAGCATGCTAATCAGAGTCTACTTTTAGAATATATGATTAGTTTTGAGAAATTATGCCCAAAGAGTTTCTGTTGGTTATTTTGCTTCAATCACCTATTTCTGTTTTCTTGAAAGTTTGGAGGAAAGTTTGATTTCTGAAGCTTGGAAATATTTGTTTGATCTTTTGAAGATCTTGGGAGGTCTCATCATGTTTCGTTGTGAACTTTTATGTTTGCAAGTTTGTAAACATAACAGTACCAACTCCCTTCACCGTCTACACAAACATCGGTAATGCCTCTAGGATCATCTATGGGTTGATACCCTACCCTTTAAAAGCGGGTTGATATGCATTGGTCATTTGGCATCAATCATAATTTTGCATTCCATGAACTTTTGGGTATCAAGTCATTCCTTGTGCATGCATAGGAAATGATTTCCTGCAAGGCTGATTATTTTGGGCATAGGAATCAGTCCATGGTAGGCCAACTGTACCAGTTGCATGGCCACATACATGACTTACAGAATGACATGTTTGACCATGTGGATGCTTGCGCCAACCTATCACTTTTACATGAGCAAGAGAGATGACATATTATTTCTTTGAGCAATTTGTTTGTGAACGTGATGAGGCACTCCATGTAGAGAGTACACACACAGAAGAAAAATGAAAAGAAGAGTGTACTCACAAATCGAAAGAGTGTGAGAGACTCAAAGTGAGTAGACCATGAAATGGGTAAACTCACATAAATTAGAAATGATCTTGCCAAGAGCATGGAGTAGGTTCCTCAAGCTTCTAACCAAGTAGAAATGGGAGGAGAGGCCCTCCTTATATAGGTTTGGGAGGGGCTCTCCAAAGTACATCAAATGTGGAATAACTCCCCTTGAAGAAGAATGAATACACTGGTAGAAGCAAATTGCAAGGTACCCAAATACAAAAAGAGATACAATATAAAATGGAAATAATCTAGGAATGGAATGCCTCTTCGATACAAAATGGAGATGCACTCATGCAGATACAAACAGAAATAATGTAGGAACAATCATGTCTTCAACACCCCCTCTACAACTCCATTTTGTAGCGGTTGAATGTTGTAGAGGTCCACCAAGCAATGAATTGGAACTAGAGGTAGATCCTTCGTGAACATGTCCACGAGGCTCTCTTGAGGGATACACTGCTCCAGAGTAATCTCCTGAGAGAGAAGCTTCTCACAGATGAAATGGTACTAGATCTCGATGTGCTTCATCCTAGCATGGAACACTAGATTCTTGGCGATTGTCAAGGCTGACGAGCTGTCCATGTGAATGCATGTCAGAGTAACCTGCAAAACACCAATTTTAGATAATAATCTTCAAAGCCAGATGGCCTCACATGCTACAAATCTGGTTTCTTGGTACTTGACCTCGTGGATGATAGAGAAACTATAGGCAGCTTCTTACTTGCCCAAGAGATAGGTCCTGAGCCAAGCATTAATATGTACCCATAAGTAGATCATGAAGAATCAAGATCACTATCTGAATCTGAATGTGAATATCCAGCGAGTTCGATGACCACTCTGTACCAAAGGCCATGATGTTGACGAGGACAAGGTATCAAAGCAGTCTTTGAGCAGCATTTCAATGTGTCTTACAAGGCTAATGTGCAAACTATCTGAGTATCTCAACTGCGACAATATCTGGTCTAGTGTTGGCTAGGTAAATTAAGGAGCCAACAAGTTGTCGATAAGTTTGCACATCCACAAGTGATGATGAATCTGCTAGGGTGATCTTGATGTTCGGGTCAATTTGTGTGGATACTGAGCGATCTGGAAAGAAGATCAGAGCAATACTTCTTTTGTGAGAGGAATATGGCTTCTTTTGTTTGCCAAACTTCCATACCTAAGAAGTTTTGAAGAAGCCCAAGATATGTAATAGAGTACTCAAGGTGAAGTTGTGTGATGATGAATTGGTTGCCTTCATCATCTGAACCTCTCAAGACAAGTCATCTACATAGAGGATGACTATTGCAACTAAGGACTCTTTCTGATAGATGTATAAGTTAGCATCGATAGTGCTTCATTGGAATCCTTTATCTTCAAAGAACTTGTGGATCTTTTCATACCAAGCCTTTGGAGCTTGCTTAAGTTCATAAAGTGTTTTGTCAAGCTTGTCGACTTGATCTTCCTTCCTTTGATCCTGAAACCTTCAGGTTGTTCAACATATATTATTATTGAATATCTACATTAAGGAAAGCTCTTTTGACGTCGAGTTGGTAAATGGGCCATTTGAAGTGTGCACTTAGTGGAAGAATGATTCTTATAGTTGTGAACCTTGTAGTAGGGGCAAAGATTTCTTCATAATCAATGCCGTGCTTTTGCTTATATCCCTTAGCTACAAGCCTTGCTTTATACTTGTCTAATATACTATGTGATTTGTACTTCACTTTGTATAGCTACTTAACTCCAGTGATGATGATTTGAAGCCTTCAGAACAAGCGTCCATGTTGTTCTTCTCAATTGCATCCATCTCTGCTTGCATAGCTTCTTCCCACTCAAGTTTTTCTTGAGCTTCTTTGTAATTGGAATGCTCTTGAATATGCTCAATCTGATGCATAAGTGCATAATATACATAGTGACTTTGTTCTCGTTGCCGCTTTTCAATGAGCCTTTGAGATCTTTGTAGTTGGTGAAAAGTACTTGCCTCTGAGTTGTTCTTAGAAAAGATTATTTCCTCCTCTAAAGTGTAACTGAATGCCCAAATAGTGATGCAAATGCCCCAAATTAGACATCTCAAATGAGGCATGCAAATCAGCCTTGAAATCAACAATAAGCTTCTCAATAGGACCAGTGAGCAGCATGTCATCACCATAGTCAACAATGATGAGAAGCACATCACTAGTGCGCTTAACATATAAGGTGCTTTTAGTTGGATTGTTCTCAAAACCATGTGCAACCAGATAGGCATGTATCTTCTCATACTAAGCACATGGTGCTTGCTTTAAACCATATAATGCCTTCTTTAACCTGCACACCTGGTTTTCATGCCCTTTCTGCACAAAGCCATGGGGCTGAAAAACATACGCTTCTTCATGCAAGTCACCATTCAGAAATGATGTTTTACTATCCAACTGATCTATATTCCAACCATGATAGACTGCAAGTGCACAAATGCTCCGAACAGTAGTCATACGGCATGTAGGTGCAAAGGTCTCATCAAAATCAATGCCTCTTTCTTGCGCATTACCCTTTGCAACAAGCTTAGCCTTATACCTGTCAACTGTACCATCATGTTTACGTTTCAGCTTGTATACCTACTTAGTGCCAATGGCCTTCTTGCCAGGAGGCAAGTCACATAAAGACCATGTACCATTCTTCATTATAGCATCATATTCAGATTACATAGCAGCCATCCAATTTTCTGAATTATGTGCTTCATCAAAAGAAACAGGCTCATTCTCATCACAAAGACTAGACGCAGCCATAGCATATCAATCTGATGCAAAGGAGGCACTATGAGAGCCTGAACGAGTACGATATGACAAAGGTGCATCTAATTTGTTGTCACGCAAAGTCTGCACCAGCCACTTTGGCATACTTTTTGCCTGCTCAATATCAGCTCTCTCATCAACAAGTGCATCATGTAAATCTGCATCAGAAATGGAATGATCTGCATCATCATATGAAACCTGCAAAGGCTAAGAAGTTGCCTCATTAGGACCAGCACTAGACTATCCACTTGTAAAAAGAGGCATCAAAGTATCATACATGTCTTTGGAGCTAACAGATGTCTCCTTAGTACATGAAAGCAATGGCTGAATAGCATCTTCCACAAAGACAACATCACGGCTAACCAAAATGCGTTTAGTTTGTGGATGATACAGACGCTAGCCTTTACTTTCAGAATTGTACCCAACAAAAATACATTTTACTGCCTTATCATCCGATTTTCTGCGATGTTGTTCAGGCACTAGTGCATATGCCAAACTAACCGAAAACACACAGATGAGCAACAGATGGCTTGCGATCATGCCAAGCCTCATATGGAGTGATAGACTGCAACCCTTTAGTGGGACACCTGTTCAGTACATATGTTGCACACATGACAGCCTCAAGCCAGAAACTATGTGGTAAAGCCTGACTCTTGACCATGGACCTCGCCATCTCCATGAGTGACCTGTTCTTTTGTTCAGCAACTCCATTCTATTGAGGTGTACACGGCACTGTACACTGGTGTTTTATCCCACGTTCAGCCAGAAATGCATTAAAATCAGAAGACATATATTCCCCCCCTCGATCAGAATGGAGGGTGCCCATTTTACATGCTGACATATTTTCAGCCAAAACCAAAAACTGTTTAAAGCACATGAACACCTTGGACTTTACTTTGAGTGGATATACCCATGCATGCCTGGAAAAATCAACAACGAAAGTCACGAAGTAAAGGTAATTTCCAAAAGAGGGTGTCTGCATAGGACCACAGACATCACTATGTACAAGCTACAATTTCTGTGTAGCCCGAACTGAACCATCTTTTGGAAAGGAGGAACGCTGCATTTTGCCCAAAATACAGCCTTCACAAACATGTTTTCCAGGTGCCTCAAGTTTGGGCAAAGACAACACCATTTTAGATTTCTACAGGCGTAGCAAACTAGCAAAATTCAGATGACAAAAGCGTGCATGCCAGAGCTTTGCATCTTACATAGCCTGAGAATCATTTACTGCACATGCCAAATCATTTTCAGATCTTTCATAGTCTATGAGCTTATACATCCCACGACATAAAATGCCAGAAGCATTAATAACATCGCCATTTGACAGATCATGAACTATACATCTGTCATCAACAAATTTCACAACCAAGCCAATCTTGGCTAATGCAGAAACTGATAACAGATTCTTCTTGATCCCTGGCAAAAATAAAGCATCTGACAAAGTAAAAGTACTACCATCAGCAGTAGTCAAAATGATCTTATCAACTCCCATAACAGGATAAGAGGAGTTGTTGGTGCATGTAACAGTATTTCCTATAGGGGTAGGCTCGAGGGAAGAGAAGAAATTGCGCTGCGAGGTAATATGTTTGGTCGCCCCACTGTCAAAGTACCAAACATCTGAGTCTACTGCAGACATGCATTGATCATGAGAAGATGGGTAAAAACTGCAGACAGTAGTAAATGCCATTCTTCTTCCTGTACAAGATTTGCAGACTCTATTTTTGGTGTAGAGGCCTCTGCAACAACCATTCTAGCCTCTTTCTTCTTTGCCTCTTTAGCAGCCAGTTTTGGACAGTTCTTTAGGATATGATCATTCCCTTTATAGTACTTACAAAACAATTTCTGCTTTTTTGATTTCTTTTTATCTTTATCTTCCTTCTTCGAATATGCACAATTAGCAGATTTCTGCTTACTAGTTGAAGAGCTCCATTTTCCTTTGCCCTTCTGACTAGCGAGGAAAGCTTGATCTACAACTCGTATAATGGACCTGTTTTGCCTCGACTGATCTTCCTGCAACATAACAGAGACTAAGTCCTCAAATGACAAGGCATTTGGATTGCTTTTCATCATCAACCGAAGAGTAGAAGCAAAACTCTGATATGAATCAGGAAGATCATTCAGAACGGTCTGCACAAGTGAGCTATCTAGTACAACCTGATCAGTAGAAATCAATTGTTCCTTCATGTCTTTGATCTTTGTCATGAAATTGTCCATAGAATCACCTTCATTCATGTGCTCACTCTCCAGCTGTTTTCGGAGGTAAGCAACACGAGCCTCATTCCTAGCTTGGTACAATGTGGTAAGTGTATCCCAATCATCCTTAGTTGTTCTGCAAGAGCGAATATGAGGAATAATGGCACGTTTGACAGACAAAGCTATCAGTGCATGTGCTTGGGCATCTCTGCCATCCCAACGAATCTGCTCTGTAGTAGGTGCAGCAGAAACAATAGCACGAACAAGAATCTGTGGAATATCGCCTTCGACACCATCTTCATCAACTCCAGCACCTCTATTTGCAGTAACTGTAGTCAGATGTGTAATAGGACGTCTTTCAACACCCTACACAATGTTCCATAATCATTTTGCAACCAATACATGTCGCATCATATAAACCCGTAATGGGTAGTTGGTACCATCCAACTTATCCTCAACAGCCAACATACGGAATACATCACTGCTTTTAGCAATGGCCGGTGACTAAAATACCTTGATGTAGAAAATTGACTGTATCTCAAAAAGTTGAACAGAACTGCCCCAACAAATTCTGCTAGACCTGTAGCAGACTTCGAGACGCTTATACTGGAGAACAGAAACTGGTATATAGCTTTGGCACAAAAAGACGAAATAGCCTGCACAAGCACTGCGATAATGTGTTCGGAGGCCGAAACGAGCTCAGATCGCGATTTCGGCACAACAGATCAAAGCTGTTTTGATCTTTGAAGCAGCGTGAGTATTCTCACCAAATTTCATGTGAATCTAAGACTGCAAACGGAGGAGTGTTGACGGTGCCCTAGATGAAGCGATGACCTGCTTTGATACCAATTGTTGGAGATAGATGTCTGCGGAAGCACACGAACAAAACAAGGAAGAAGAAGAAGCTTGGAGCACAAACACACAATACTGAATGTATTACTAGAGAATGTACAAAGATACACAGCCCATTAAGGCAATAGGCGTATATACAAGCCGGGGGAAAAAAACCTCCTAAAGAGGGAAAAAAGTGCCCCGGCGGTCCTAGTGTGTTCACACACATCACTACCTAAATATATCAACAGAAGTGGCCACAGTAGGCTTCTTCTTTCTCAACCAAAATATACATGAGCTACCAAGCATGAAGCAAAAACCATTGGTGGACACACAAGTTTCATAGCAACCAACCTAGTCAAAGTCAAAAAAAGCATGTAAATCTGGCGATAGTGATCCCCCCTTGGGATAAAACAATCCAAGTAGCCGGGTACCACTTAAGTAGCAAAAGTTGTGCTTAACCGCCTACCAATGCTTGACACTTGGGCAATGCATAAAACTGCTCATCTATAAGACAAGAAACTGAATACTTGACCGAGTAATGCATAAGTAAATCAAGCATCCAATAGCCTGCTGATAGAGAACAACATCAAATGCATCTCCAACATCATGAAGACTCAATCATAAACCTATCTCCACAGGAGTGGAAACATGTTTGCAGTCTTCAAGGCCAAAATGCTACAATAATGTGTCAATATATTTTTGTTTGACACAAACCTATTATGCCATCAACTTGCGTAAATTAAATGCCCAAATAATGATGTGAATGCCCCAAATTTGACATCTCATCATGAATGATAGAGATACCTTCCTAAGATTGACCAATGCTTGTGATGATCATAATTGATAAACTTGATAAGTAGTTTTTTCTATTTGGTTTTCAAGTTCAATTGATGAGAATAAAAGTTTGATCTCTAATATTGTATTTCCAAGTGCAACTCTCTTGCCAACTAAACATAAACACATCTCACTTGAGTTTGCTTGAAGCACCCTGTGTGCATCATCTTTTGGAACATTGATAGTTGGAGTTGATCAGGTTAGTTGAGACCTTTCACGAGAATAAGTTGGTTTTATAATACTAATTGAACATGCAGAATGGATTTTGCCAAGTGTGATAGTCCCCAAGAAAAACCAATAGCTATAAATTTGGGTGGACTATCAGTAATTGAGTGCTACATCAACCCTTGATTCATTCCCTTTGCTGTTTCTAGATAGATGCTTGATAAAGTCACTAGGAGAGAAACCTAGTTGTCTTTAGATGGCTATAGAAGTTATAACCAAGTTAAAATGTTTGAGCATGATATTCCCAAGACAACTTCCATTACCAACTGGGGTGTTTATGCATGCACTATCATGTGGTTTGGTCTACATAATGCAGCTAGTACCTTCCAGTGATGCATGCAAGAGATTTTTTCCCCATATCTTAGCAGTTTTATGAGAGTTTTCCTTGATTATTTTTTGGTTACGAGCAATAAAATCAAGCACTTGCGCCATCATCAACTTTTTTTACTCAAATGTCATGAATATCACTTGTGCTTAAACTCGACTAAGTCTATTTTTGTTGTTTCCTATAGCAAACTGCTTGGTCATATCATTTCCCGATAAGGCATTCAAGTCGATCCTGATAAGGTTAAGATCGTTCTTGATGCTCGAAATGATCAAAAGAAGTCCCTCAATTTCTGGGACAAATTCAATGGCATGGCTGGTATCTACATTGGCTAGCACACCTCACTATTCCCCTTACACAATTAACCATTGTGGCTCCCCAAGACTTCTAGTGGATCGATGATTGCTAGACAAACATTACATGTCTTAAAACCCTTTTAACTCAATCACCCTTTCTGCAAGCACCTAAGTGGGATAAATCCTTCCATGTTTTTGTATATGCCTCTGATATTGCTATTGGTAGTGTTCTCATGCAAGCATATGACAAATGTTAACTTCTATTATAGTATGCCTATTGTATCAAGAAATTTTATCATTACCTCTTAGGCAAGAAATTCACTTTTCACGTGGATCATTCAGCCCTTACCTATTTTGTGTGCTAGTAGAATTTGGGGGGAAGACTAGCTCGATGGGTCTTATTAATTCAAGAATTCAAGTATGACATGATTCATCACTCTAGTTCCTCTCAGGTAATGGTAGATTTTTTGTCTCGTTTGGACTTTGATGAAGCTCCTATTGGTGACGACGACTCTTCTCCCGCTATCTACACATATCGACCCAACCATTTGCTCATTTTGTGGTATTTATCTACTTATTAATATGACACTTTGCTTACCTTTTTGAATATGGGCTGCCCAATGGATCAATTACTCCCTCACGATAGGCTCGAAACTTGCCCTTTATAGTCAGCATTTTTGGCTCATCGTTGACCAAATTTATCACCACGATTGGTCTAGTGCATGGCTTTGGTGTGTGCCCACTCATGAAGTTTCCTCAATTCTTGTTCTTTCACACACTCATCCAATGGGCAAACACTTTCTGACTAAGATGACCTTAAAAAAGCTACTCTAGAGCGGATTGTGGTGGCCTATAGTGCAACATGATACCTGTCAGTACGTTCATGCTTGTGACCTCTATCAATGCATTGGTCGATCTCTTTTGCATACATGTTTGTCTTTACAACCAGTCATGCTATTATAAACCTTCCAGAAATAGGGCCTCGATTTCATTGGCCTAATTACTCCAACGGTCATATCTATTAATAATAGTTATATTTTAACCTACATTGTTTATGCTACTTGCTGGGCTGATGCATGGGTGATGAAAACTGCCATGACTATGGTGGTCTCATGTTGCCTCACTCGTGATGTTTTTCTACGCTTTAATTTTCCTTTGGAAATTGTTTTTGATCACGATACTCATGTTGCGAATTACTTGATTACTGCTCTTACAAATGATTTTCATATTCTCCATAAATTCAGTATCCCCTATTAGCATCCTGCTAATGGATTGGCCCTATTCTTACAAATGATTTTCATATTCTCCATAAATTCAATATCCCCTATTAGCATCCTGCACAAGAAAAACTCTACTAAGCATGCTAAATAAGCTAATATATGAATGGTGGGATCAATTACTTCCCATTGTTTTATGGAAAAACTCTACTAAACATGCTAAACTCTACCCCTGTACCTATTACATAAGAACAAGTTCTAAAGTATCATTGTTTAGGCTTATGGAGTTTATTATTTATGAAAATAACATGTGGAGGTTCTCACATCTCCTAATTTAGAGTAAAAGTAGATAAAAGTAAGAAGGAAAGGAGAGGTGTCTATTTTTAAACAAGGAAGGTGTTTCTGTTGATAGACTCTCAATAAAAAGAGTGGTTCTCTTAGTGTAGGTGGCCAAATTGAGTGATTTTTGTTGAGTTGTAAAGCTTACAACTTGCACTATATAAGTAGATTATTTTTGTACAATTTTTAATGAGAAAACCCCATGCAAGTAGGATTTTTTTCAGATCTTCTTTCTTGTGTCTATCTGGTGTCTCATCAGAGACATACCTCTCTTCAAACTTTCATATCTCAGTCGTTATGAGGTCTTTTTGAGTGATTTCACTTGGACACGTTTCCTTAGCTCCCATAATTTCTATGTATACCAAAATTTTTCATAGATGTTTGAGTTTTTTTTGTTGTTGTTCATCAGTTTTGAATTCGGATAGTTAGTCATACCTTGCTGTTGCAGGCCTCAATATACTTTGACTTCAAGCTATTTTTTTGGGAGCTATACTCCGCCTTTTTTTATGTTTTTCTTTCTAAAGCATGCTATTTAGAGTCTAGTTTCAGAATATATGATTAGTTTTAAGAAATCATGTTGAGAGAATTTATGCTGGTCATTTTGATATAGTCAGCTATTTCTATTTTCTTGAAAGTTTGGAGGAAAGTTTGATTTTTGAAGTTTGGAAATATTTGTTTGATCTTTTGAAGATCTTGGGAGGTCTCATCATGTTTTGTTATGTTCTTTGATGTTTACAAGTTTGTAAACATAGCATTGTGTTATCAGCGCTTTTGTTTGTTTTATCAAATCTTTTATATAACTTATTGAATTATCTTCTTTGTTTACAATAATTCAACATGGCAGATTTGAGTGCATCGATTGAGAAGTTATCAGATGGGAGAAATTATTCCATGTGGCAATTTAGAATGGAGTCTTATCGCATGTCTAAAGGTCTTTGGGGATTGATAACAGGTACAGAAGTGAAGCTGGTATTACCAGAAGCTCCTACACAAGCAGATCGAGCAAGAGGGCAAGAATGGATTGAAAGAGACAAAAGAGTTTTGTTTACTATATCATAAAGAGTTTCGAATACTATGCTTGGGCATATAAGAGGTTTGAATACTAGTAGAGAGGCTTGGGAGTCTCTAGAAAGGTTATTTGCAACTACCAACAGAGCAAGGCAAACACAACTTATTGGTGAGCTGACAAGAGCAAAAAAGAAGCCACGACAATCAGTTAATGATTATGTTCTTGAGGTAAAATCTCTTATTGAAGCATTAGCCTTTATTAATGCATCTCCTAGTGAGGATATAAAGTTTAATAGCATGTTAAATGGCTTGAGAGAAGATGAAAGATGGAAGTCTTTCATTACATCTATCATGACTCGAGAGAATCTACCATCCTTTGAAGATTTACAAACGCTCGTGATGACTGAAGAAATCAACATTAGAAGGTGGAAACTCTTATCATTCACAAAGAGGTAGTCAAGGACAAGCTCTTTATACTTCATCAAAGAGATCAAGAAGTAGAGGAAATTGGAGAGGAGGATGAAGATTCATCAACAATGCAAGAGGAAGAGGAATTTTTAATGCGACTAGAGGAGAAAGAACAACACAACAAAGTCAACAGACTCAACCAAATAAGCAAGCTAACTTTACTTGCCATTATTGTGGTAAAATTGGTCATTATGCCAGGGGTTGCTTCTCCAACCCAATAGAAATGGTGGTTTTAGAGGATGACAAAGAGGAAGAGGCCAAGATCACATGCATCAAAACAACAACATAGTGCAAGAGGAAGCTCAGACATAGAATGAAAACATTCTTATGGTTATGCATACAGAGACACATAAGAGGAAGGTAAACAACAAAACTTGGTATGTAGATAGTGGTTGCTCAAACCACATGAGTCATAACATGAACATGTTTGTGAACTTACACAATCCAGATTCAAGAGTCACAATTGCTACAGGAGATAGTACTGAGCATGAAGTAGTTTACATTGGTGATTGTCCACTTAATGAACATGTAACTCTTAGAGATGTTTTGTTTGTTCCTACTATTACAAGAAATTTGATTTCAGTTGGATAGATGGAGGACAATGGAGTGAAGGTCGATTTTGACAATAATCAGTGGCAGGCTTATCAGAAGAAGGATGGGAATTTTGTTATAAAAGGACAAAAGGTAAATAGATTATATACTTATGAAGTTGAAGTTCTAGATTATGCAGGTTATACAATGGTTAATGGGACTCAAGTAAGTCAATTGGACTTATGGCATAAAAAATTAAGACACATCAGTGTTGGCAAGTTAAAGGATATTGCAAAGAAATCATTGGTTGAAGGTTTACCACAACTACCTAAGCAAGATTTGGATTTTGTTTGTCAGGCATGTCAGTTTGGAAAACAGGTACAAAGTCCTTTTTCAAAAGCAAGATTGCAAAGCGGAGGTATTTTGGACTTGATTCATATTGATGTATGGGGTCCATCTCAAGAAGAGTCCATGGAAGGTAGCAAGTATTTTGTAACATTTATTGATGACTTCTCAAAGTTGACATTCATTTATTTTATGAAATAAAAATCTGAAGTGTTTGATATGTTCAAGAAGTTTAAATCGTTGGTTGAAAAGCAAATAGGTCGAAGCATAAGAAGATTGAGATCAGATGGAGGAGGTGGGTACTTTTCTAATTAGTTTCTTGCATTTTTGGAGGAAGAAGGAATTAAAAAGGAGACTACAAACAGATACACACCTCAACAAAATGGTGTGGTCGAAAGAACAAATAGGTCTATCTTGGAGATGGGTAGATGTATGTTGAATGAAAAGGACTTAAGAAGCCTACGCATGTATGTAAATTCTTGAAAGCAGTCTATGGTCTTAAGCAAGCTCCAAGGGTTGGAATTTTAGATTGGTAAAGTTTCTTGAAAGGTAGGGATACATGTGTTCAAATGCAGATACTTTTTTGTATGTTAAGGTTGAAGGATCCTTGATTGTTTATATTTCAATTTATGTGGATAACTTGATAATAACAGGAAACAATGAAGGTTAGATAGCCAGGATCAAAGCAGAGCTTGGATCTGAATTTAAAATTTCAGATTTAGAAGAACTGACATACATCCTTGGAATCGAGGTTATGAAGAAGGAAGATGGTGTATATCTTCTACAAAGGAAGTCTATTTCAAATTTGTTAAAGAAATATGGCATGGAGCATTGCAAGAGTATCAGTAATCCGATGGAACCTAATGTGAAGTACAGTGCTCAAGATGGTGAAACTTTAGAAGATCCACTTATCTATAGGTCTTTGATTGGTTCTCTTATATATGCAACTTTAACAAGGCCGGATATTATATTTAGCGTAAGTACATTGTCTCATTTCATGAAAAAACCCACCGATGTACATATGCAAGCAGCTAAAAGGGTCTTAAGATATTTGAAGGGTACATTAAATGAAGGTTTGGACTATAAATATCATGAAGGTATGGATTTGAAAGCATATAGTGACGCAAATTGGGCTGGAAATAAGGATGATAGAAGGAGTATAGGTGGATATCTGATATTTGCAGGTAATAATTTAGTTTCATGGAGTTCTAAAAACTACAGTAGCACTTTCAAGCACAGAAGCTGAATATAGAAGCCTTACAAATGCAACCTGTGAGATTATGTGGTATTTGAAGCTTTATGAAGATATGAATCTATCTACAACACGTCCACTACTCTTTGGAGATAATGTAAGTTCATTACAACTCGCCTCTAATCCAGTGTACCATGCAAGAACAAAACACATTGAAGTGCACTATCAATATATCCGAGAGAAGGTGATGAATGAAGATATTGATATTCAACATGTTGGAAATAAAGATCAATTAGCAGACATACTCACAAAAGCAGTGGATGCTCAATTGCTCAAGTGAATCAAAGTTCTACTTGGAGTCAAAGCTTTGGATTTAGAGCTTGAGCGGGGCAATGTTACATAAGAGCAAGCTCTAAAGTATTATTTTTTAGGCTTATGGAGTTTATTATTTATGATAAGTAACATGTGGAGGCACTCACATCTCCTAATTTAGAGTAAAAGTAGATAAAAGTAAGAAGGAAAGGAAAGTTTATTTTTAGACAAGGAAGGTGCTTCTGTTGACAACCTCTCAATAAAAAGAAAGGTTCTCTTAGTGTAGGTGGCCAAATTGAGTGATTTTTGTTGCGTCGTGAAGCTTACAACTTGTACTATATAAGTAGATCAGTTTTATACATTTTTTTATGAGAAAACCCCATGCAAGAAGGCATTTTTGCAGATCTTCTTTTTTGTGTCTATCCGGTGTCTCATTAGAGACATACCTCTCTTCAAACTTTTATATCTCAGTCGTTATGAGGTCTTTTTGAGTTATTTCACTTGGAGGAGTTTCTTTAGCTCTGATAATTTCTATGTATATCAAAATTGTTCATAGAACTTTGAGTTTTCTTGCTGTTGTACATTAGTTTTCAATTTGGATAGTTAGTCATACCTTGTTGTTGTAGGCCTCTACATACCTTGACTTCAACTATTTGTTTGGGAGTATACTCCATATTTTTTGAAGTTTTTTGTTTCTAAAGCATGCTAATCAGAGTCTACTTTTAGAATATATGATTAGTTTTGAGAAATTATGCCCAAAGAGTTTCTGTTGGTTATTTTGCTTCAATCACCTATTTCTGTTTTCTTGAAAGTTTGGAGGAAAGTTTGATTTCTGAAGTTTGGAAATATTTGTTTGATCTTTTGAAGATCTTGGGAGGTCTCATCATGTTTCGTTGTGAACTTTTATGTTTGCAAGTTTGTAAACATAACAGTACCAACTCCCTTCACCGTCTACACAAACATCGGTAATGCCTCTAGGATCATCTATGGGTTGATACCCTACCCTTTAAAAGCGGGTTGATATGCATTGGTCATTTGGCATCAATCATAATTTTGCATTCCATGAACTTTTGGGTATCAAGTCATTCCTTGTGCATGCATAGGAAATGATTTCCTGCAAGGCTGATTATTTTGGGCATAGGAATCAGTCCATGGTAGGCCAACTGTACCAGTTGCATGGCCACATACATGACTTACAGAATGACATGTTTGACCATGTGGATGCTTGCGCCAACCTATCACTTTTACATGAGCAAGAGAGATGACATATTATTTCTTTGAGCAATTTGTTTGTGAACGTGATGAGGCACTCCATGTAGAGAGTACACACACAGAAGAAAAATGAAAAGAAGAGTGTACTCACAAATCGAAAGAGTGTGAGAGACTCAAAGTGAGTAGACCATGAAATGGGTAAACTCACATAAATTAGAAATGATCTTGCCAAGAGCATGGAGTAGGTTCCTCAAGCTTCTAACCAAGTAGAAATGGGAGGAGAGGCCCTCCTTATATAGGTTTGGGAGGGGCTCTCCAAAGTACATCAAATGTGGAATAACTCCCCTTGAAGAAGAATGAATACACTGGTAGAAGCAAATTGCAAGGTACCCAAATACAAAAAGAGATACAATATAAAATGGAAATAATCTAGGAATGGAATGCCTCTTCGATACAAAATGGAGATGCACTCATGCAGATACAAACAGAAATAATGTAGGAACAATCATGTCTTCAACACCCCCTCTACAACTCCATTTTGTAGCGGTTGAATGTTGTAGAGGTCCACCAAGCAATGAATTGGAACTAGAGGTAGATCCTTCGTGAACATGTCCACGAGGCTCTCTTGAGGGATACACTGCTCCAGAGTAATCTCCTGAGAGAGAAGCTTCTCACAGATGAAATGGTACTAGATCTCGATGTGCATCATCCTAGCATGGAACACTAGATTCTTGGCGATTGTCAAGGCTGACGAGCTGTCCATGTGAATGCATGTCAGAGTAACCTGCAAAACACCAATTTTAGATAATAATCTTCAAAGCCAGATGGCCTCACATGCTACAAATCTGGTTTCTTGGTACTTGACCTCGTGGATGATAGAGAAACTATAGGCAGCTTCTTACTTGCCCAAGAGATAGGTCCTGAGCCAAGCATTAATATGTACCCATAAGTAGATCATGAAGAATCAAGATCACTATCTGAATCTGAATGTGAATATCCAGCGAGTTCGATGACCACTCTGTACCAAAGGCCATGATGTTGACGAGGACAAGGTATCAAAGCAGTCTTTGAGCAGCATTTCAATGTGTCTTACAAGGCTAATGTGCAAACTATCTGAGTATCTCAACTGCGACAATATCTGGTCTAGTGTTGGCTAGGTAAATTAAGGAGCCAACAAGTTGTCGATAAGTTTGCACATCCACAAGTGATGATGAATCTGCTAGGGTGATCTTGATGTTCGGGTCAATTTGTGTGGATACTGAGCGATCTGGAAAGAAGATCAGAGCAATACTTCTTTTGTGAGAGGAATATGGCTTCTTTTGTTTGCCAAACTTCCATACCTAAGAAGTTTTGAAGAAGCCCAAGATATGTAATAGAGTACTCAAGGTGAAGTTGTGTGATGATGAATTGGTTGCCTTCATCATCTGAACCTCTCAAGACAAGTCATCTACATAGAGGATGACTATTGCAACTAAGGACTCTTTCTGATAGATGTATAAGTTAGCATCGATAGTGCTTCATTGGAATCCTTTATCTTCAAAGAACTTGTGGATCTTTTCATACCAAGCCTTTGGAGCTTGCTTAAGTTCATAAAGTGTTTTGTCAAGCTTGTCGACTTGATCTTCCTTCCTTTGATCCTGAAACCTTCAGGTTGTTCAACATATATTATTATTGAATATCTACATTAAGGAAAGCTCTTTTGACGTCGAGTTGGTAAATGGGCCATTTGAAGTGTGCACTTAGTGGAAGAATGATTCTTATAGTTGTGAACCTTGTAGTAGGGGCAAAGATTTCTTCATAATCAATGCCGTGCTTTTGCTTATATCCCTTAGCTACAAGCCTTGCTTTATACTTGTCTAATATACTATGTGATTTGTACTTCACTTTGTATAGCTACTTAACTCCAGTGATGATGATTTGAAGCCTTCAGAACAAGCGTCCATGTTGTTCTTCTCAATTGCATCCATCTCTGCTTGCATAGCTTCTTCCCACTCAAGTTTTTCTTGAACTTCTTTGTAATTGGAATGCTCTTGAATATGCTCAATCTGATGCATAAGTGCATAATTTACATAGTGACTTTGTTCTCGTTGCCGCTTTTCAATGAGCCTTTGAGATCTTTGTAGTTGGTGAAAAGTACTTGCCTCTGAGTTGTTCTTAGAAAAGATTATTTCCTCCTCTAAAGTGTAACTGAATGCCCAAATAGTGATGCAAATGCCCCAAATTAGACATCTCAAATGAGGCATGCAAATCAGCCTTGAAATCAACAATAAGCTTCTCAATAGGACCAGTGAGCAGCATGTCATCACCATAGTCAACAATGATGAGAAGCACATCACTAGTGCGCTTAACATATAAGGTGCTTTTAGTTGGATTGTTCTCAAAACCATGTGCAACCAGATAGGCATGTATCTTCTCATACTAAGCACATGGTGCTTGCTTTAAACCATATAATGCCTTCTTTAACCTGCACACCTGGTTTTCATGCCCTTTCTGCACAAAGCCATGGGGCTGAAAAACATACGCTTCTTCATGCAAGTCACCATTCAGAAATGATGTTTTACTATCCAACTGATCTATATTCCAACCATGATAGACTGCAAGTGCACAAATGCTCCGAACAGTAGTCATACGGCATGTAGGTGCAAAGGTCTCATCAAAATCAATGCCTCTTTCTTGCGCATTACCCTTTGCAACAAGCTTAGCCTTATACCTGTCAACTGTACCATCATGTTTACGTTTCAGCTTGTATACCTACTTAGTGCCAATGGCCTTCTTGCCAGGAGGCAAGTCACATAAAGACCATGTACCATTCTTCATTATAGCATCATATTCAGATTACATAGCAGCCATCCAATTTTCTGAATTATGTGCTTCATCAAAAGAAACAGGCTCATTCTCATCACAAAGACTAGACGCAGCCATAGCATATCAATCTGATGCAAAGGAGGCACTATGAGAGCCTGAACGAGTACGATATGACAAAGGTGCATCTAATTTGTTGTCACGCAAAGTCTGCACCAGCCACTTTGGCATACTTTTTGCCTGCTCAATATCAGCTCTCTCATCAACAAGTGCATCATGTAAATCTGCATCAGAAATGGAATGATCTGCATCATCATATGAAACCTGCAAAGGCTAAGAAGTTGCCTCATTAGGACCAGCACTAGACTATCCACTTGTAAAAAGAGGCATCAAAGTATCATACATGTCTTTGGAGCTAACAGATGTCTCCTTAGTACATGAAAGCAATGGCTGAATAGCATCTTCCACAAAGACAACATCACGGCTAACCAAAATGCGTTTAGTTTGTGGATGATACAGACGCTAGCCTTTACTTTCAGAATTGTACCCAACAAAAATACATTTTACTGCCTTATCATCCGATTTTCTGCGATGTTGTTCAGGCACTAGTGCATATGCCAAACTAACCGAAAACACACAGATGAGCAACAGATGGCTTGCGATCATGCCAAGCCTCATATGGAGTGATAGACTGCAACCCTTTAGTGGGACACCTGTTCAGTACATATGTTGCACACATGACAGCCTCAAGCCAGAAACTATGTGGTAAAGCCTGACTCTTGACCATGGACCTCGCCATCTCCATGAGTGACCTGTTCTTTTGTTCAGCAACTCCATTCTATTGAGGTGTACACGGCACTGTACACTGGTGTTTTATCCCACGTTCAGCCAGAAATGCATTAAAATCAGAAGACATATATTCCCCCCCTCGATCAGAATGGAGGGTGCCCATTTTACATGCTGACATATTTTCAGCCAAAACCAAAAACTGTTTAAAGCACATGAACACCTTGGACTTTACTTTGAGTGGATATACCCATGCATGCCTGGAAAAATCAACAACGAAAGTCACGAAGTAAAGGTAATTTCCAAAAGAGGGTGTCTGCATAGGACCACAGACATCACTATGTACAAGCTACAATTTCTGTGTAGCCCGAACTGAACCATCTTTTGGAAAGGAGGAACGCTGCATTTTGCCCAAAATACAGCCTTCACAAACATGTTTTCCAGGTGCCTCAAGTTTGGGCAAAGACAACACCATTTTAGATTTCTACAGGCGTAGCAAACTAGCAAAATTCAGATGACAAAAGCGTGCATGCCAGAGCTTTGCATCTTACATAGCCTGAGAATCATTTACTGCACATGCCAAATCATTTTCAGATCTTTCATAGTCTATGAGCTTATACATCCCACGACATAAAATGCCAGAAGCATTAATAACATCGCCATTTGACAGATCATGAACTATACATCTGTCATCAACAAATTTCACAACCAAGCCAATCTTGGCTAATGCAGAAACTGATAACAGATTCTTCTTGATCCCTGGCAAAAATAAAGCATCTGACAAAGTAAAAGTACTACCATCAGCAGTAGTCAAAATGATCTTATCAACTCCCATAACAGGATAAGAGGAGTTGTTGGTGCATGTAACAGTATTTCCTATAGGGGTAGGCTCGAGGGAAGAGAAGAAATTGCGCTGCGAGGTAATATGTTTGGTCGCCCCACTGTCAAAGTACCAAACATCTGAGTCTACTACAGACATGCATTGATCATGAGAAGATGGGTAAAAACTGCAGACAGTAGTAAATGCCATTCTTCTTCCTGTACAAGATTTGCAGACTCTATTTTTGGTGTAGAGGCCTCTGCAACAACCATTCTAGCCTCTTTCTTCTTTGCCTCTTTAGCAGCCAGTTTTGGACAGTTCTTTAGGATATGATCATTCCCTTTATAGTACTTACAAAACAATTTCTGCTTTTCTGATTTCTTTTTATCTTTATCTTCCTTCTTCGAATATGCACAATTAGCAGATTTCTGCTTACTAGTTGAAGAGCTCCATTTTCCTTTGCCCTTCTGACTAGCGAGGAAAGCTTGATCTACAACTCGTATAATGGACCTGTTTTGCCTCGACTGATCTTCCTGCAACATAACAGAGACTAAGTCCTCAAATGACAAGGCATTTGGATTGCTTTTCATCATCAACCGAAGAGTAGAAGCAAAACTCTGATATGAATCAGGAAGATCATTCAGAACGGTCTGCACAAGTGAGCTATCTAGTACAACCTGATCAGTAGAAATCAATTGTTCCTTCATGTCTTTGATCTTTGTCATGAAATTGTCCATAGAATCACCTTCATTCATGTGCTCACTCTCCAGCTGTTTTCGGAGGTAAGCAACACGAGCCTCATTCCTAGCTTGGTACAATGTGGTAAGTGTATCCCAATCATCCTTAGTTGTTCTGCAAGAGCGAATATGAGGAATAATGGCACGTTTGACAGACAAAGCTATCAGTGCATGTGCTTGGGCATCTCTGCCATCCCAACGAATCTGCTCTGTAGTAGGTGCAGCAGAAACAATAGCACGAACAAGAATCTGTGGAATATCGCCTTCGACACCATCTTCATCAACTCCAGCACCTCTATTTGCAGTAACTGTAGTCAGATGTGTAATAGGACGTCTTTCAACACCCTACACAATGTTCCATAATCATTTTGCAACCAATACATGTCGCATCATATAAACCCGTAATGGGTAGTTGGTACCATCCAACTTATCCTCAACAGCCAACATACGGAATACATCACTGCTTTTAGCAATGGCCGGTGACTAAAATACCTTGATGTAGAAAATTGACTGTATCTCAAAAAGTTGAACAGAACTGCCCCAACAAATTCTGCTAGACCTGTAGCAGACTTCGAGACGCTTATACTGGAGAACAGAAACTGGTATATAGCTTTGGCACAAAAAGACGAAATAGCCTGCACAAGCACTGCGATAATGTGTTCGGAGGCCGAAACGAGCTCAGATCGCGATTTCGGCACAACAGATCAAAGCTGTTTTGATCTTTGAAGCAGCGTGAGTATTCTCACCAAATTTCATGTGAATCTAAGACTGCAAACGGAGGAGTGTTGACGGTGCCCTAGATGAAGCGATGACCTGCTTTGATACCAATTGTTGGAGATAGATGTCTGCGGAAGCACACGAACAAAACAAGGAAGAAGAAGAAGCTTGGAGCACAAACACACAATACTGAATGTATTACTAGAGAATGTACAAAGATACACAGCCCATTAAGGCAATAGGCGTATATACAAGCCGGGGGAAAAAAACCTCCTAAAGAGGGAAAAAAGTGCCCCGGCGGTCCTAGTGTGTTCACACACATCACTACCTAAATATATCAACAGAAGTGGCCACAGTAGGCTTCTTCTTTCTCAACCAAAATATACATGAGCTACCAAGCATGAAGCAAAAACCATTGGTGGACACACAAGTTTCATAGCAACCAACCTAGTCAAAGTCAAAAAAAGCATGTAAATCTGGCGATAGTGATCCCCCCTTGGGATAAAACAATCCAAGTAGCCGGGTACCACTTAAGTAGCAAAAGTTGTGCTTAACCGCCTACCAATGCTTGACACTTGGGCAATGCATAAAACTGCTCATCTATAAGACAAGAAACTGAATACTTGACCGAGTAATGCATAAGTAAATCAAGCATCCAATAGCCTGCTGATAGAGAACAACATCAAATGCATCTCCAACATCATGAAGACTCAATCATAAACCTATCTCCACAGGAGTGGAAACATGTTTGCAGTCTTCAAGGCCAAAATGCTACAATAATGTGTCAATATATTTTTGTTTGACACAAACCTATTATGCCATCAACTTGCGTAAATTAAATGCCCAAATAATGATGTGAATGCCCCAAATTTGACATCTCATCATGAATGATAGAGATACCTTCCTAAGATTGACCAATGCTTGTGATGATCATAATTGATAAACTTGATAAGTAGTTTTTTCTATTTGGTTTTCAAGTTCAATTGATGAGAATAAAAGTTTGATCTCTAATATTGTATTTCCAAGTGCAACTCTCTTGCCAACTAAACATAAACACATCTCACTTGAGTTTGCTTGAAGCACCCTGTGTGCATCATCTTTTGGAACATTGATAGTTGGAGTTGATCAGGTTAGTTGAGACCTTTCACGAGAATAAGTTGGTTTTATAATACTAATTGAACATGCAAAATGGATTTTGCCAAGTGTGATAGTCCCCAAGAAAAACCAATAGCTATAAATTTGGGTGGACTATCAGTAATTGAGTGCTACATCAACCCTTGATTCATTCCCTTTGCTGTTTCTAGATAGATGCTTGATAAAGTCACTAGGAGAGAAACCTAGTTGTCTTTAGATGGCTATAGAAGTTATAACCAAGTTAAAATGTTTGAGCATGATATTCCCAAGACAACTTCCAAGACAACTTCCATTACCAACTGGGGTGTTTATGCATGCACTATCATGTGGTTTGGTCTACATAATGCAGCTAGTACCTTCCAGTGATGCATGCAAGAGATTTTTTCCCCATATCTTAGCAGTTTTATGAGAGTTTTCCTTGATTATTTTTTGGTTACGAGCAATAAAATCAAGCACTTGCGCCATCATCAACTTTTTTTACTCAAATGTCATGAATATCACTTGTGCTTAAACTCGACTAAGTCTATTTTTGTTGTTTCCTATAGCAAACTGCTTGGTCATATCATTTCCCGATAAGGCATTCAAGTCGATCCTGATAAGGTTAAGATCGTTCTTGATGCTCGAAATGATCAAAAGAAGTCCCTCAATTTCTGGGACAAATTCAA
The DNA here is from genome assembly GCA_020310875.1 of Ceratopteris richardii. Taxonomy (NCBI): domain Eukaryota; kingdom Viridiplantae; phylum Streptophyta; class Polypodiopsida; order Polypodiales; family Pteridaceae; genus Ceratopteris; species Ceratopteris richardii. Next base: position 88,685,262 of record CM035412.1, on the reverse strand, counting down.
TGGCATGGCTGGTATCTACATTGGCTAGCACACCTCACTATTCCCCTTACACAATTAACCATTGTGGCTCCCCAAGACTTCTAGTGGATCGATGATTGCTAGACAAACATTACATGTCTTAAAACCCTTTTAACTCAATCACCCTTTCTGCAAGCACCTAAGTGGGATAAATCCTTCCATGTTTTTGTATATGCCTCTGATATTGCTATTGGTAGTGTTCTCATGCAAGCATATGACAAATGTTAACTTCTATTATAGTATGCCTATTGTATCAAGAAATTTTATCATTACCTCTTAGGCAAGAAATTCACTTTTCACGTGGATCATTCAGCCCTTACCTATTTTGTGTGCTAGTAGAATTTGGGGGGAAGACTAGCTCGATGGGTCTTATTAATTCAAGAATTCAAGTATGACATGATTCATCACTCTAGTTCCTCTCAGGTAATGGTAGATTTTTTTGTCTCGTTTGGACTTTGATGAAGCTCCTATTGGTGACGACGACTCTTCTCCCGCTATCTACACATATCGACCCAACCATTTGCTCATTTTGTGGTATTTATCTACTTATTAATATGACACTTTGCTTACCTTTTTGAATATGGGCTGCCCAATGGATCAATTACTCCCTCACGATAGGCTCGAAACTTGCCCTTTATAGTCAGCATTTTTGGCTCATCGTTGACCAAATTTATCACCACGATTGGTCTAGTGCATGGCTTTGGTGTGTGCCCACTCATGAAGTTTCCTCAATTCTTGTTCTTTCACACACTCATCCAATGGGCAAACACTTTCTGACTAAGATGACCTTAAAAAAGCTACTCTAGAGCGGATTGTGGTGGCCTATAGTGCAACATGATACCTGTCAGTACGTTCATGCTTGTGACCTCTATCAATGCATTGGTCGATCTCTTTTGCATACATGTTTGTCTTTACAACCAGTCATGCTATTATAAACCTTCCAGAAATAGGGCCTCGATTTCATTGGCCTAATTACTCCAACGGTCATATCTATTAATAATAGTTATATTTTAACCTACATTGTTTATGCTACTTGCTGGGCTGATGCATGGGTGATGAAAACTGCCATGACTATGGTGGTCTCATGTTGCCTCACTCGTGATGTTTTTCTACGCTTTAATTTTCCTTTGGAAATTGTTTTTGATCACGATACTCATGTTGCGAATTACTTGATTACTGCTCTTACAAATGATTTTCATATTCTCCATAAATTCAGTATCCCCTATTAGCATCCTGCTAATGGATTGGCCCTATTCTTACAAATGATTTTCATATTCTCCATAAATTCAATATCCCCTATTAGCATCCTGCACAAGAAAAACTCTACTAAGCATGCTAAATAAGCTAATATATGAATGGTGGGATCAATTACTTCCCATTGTTTTATGGAAAAACTCTACTAAACATGCTAAAGAAGTTAACCTATGATTGTCTATGATTGTCTCTGGTAGGATTAATGACTTCTCGTTGTTTTATGGGTCTACCAGACCACATATAAAGTAGCCAATTGTTTCACTCCTTTTAAGTTAGCCTATGGATTGGAGGCTATTGCATCTATGGAAGTTGTTGTTCCTAGTTTACATGTCACCATTGAACATAAATTACTCCTTGTCGAGTCACTCTACTCTCGCATGGATTATCTCCATGCTCTAGGTGAAAAACATTTTTAAAGATTTTTGATAAGAACTATAGATTCGACAAGCCCATATTCATGATTGTTTTCTTAAAACTTTGGTGTTTGTTGAAGCACAATAGATTTTTTTCTATAATTCAAAAGCTGATAGAGAAACCAATAAATTTAAAGTTTGGTGGTTTGGACCATACTGGATTTTGGCACGGTTGTGTCCAACCACATTTTGGTTGGAAACTTTGACCAAAGAACCATTATGGCTTTTGGTCAATGGCTCTAAATTATGGCATTATTATGGTTATTCAAATCCCTAAAGCCACATGGTTACAATTCATTTAATGTGATCACCCATGAACGCATGCTTCATACTTGTCCTTCTACATTGATTCATGATTTCTCATCCCCTACTGTTGCTTCTACTTAACCTACTTGTTTTTTTGTACTCTTTGTTATGTTCGTGAATATTCTACACATAGTATTCCACACCTCTGAGTGTAGCAATGGATGATGCGATGTCCTTCTTTCTCACTAGACAGCATCTGCATTAGTTCACCTTGCTACAATGGGATTATGTTGTGCCTCATCTTGACGCTCTCTCAATCGCCTGTGCTATTGCCAATAGCACAAGATCCAACATCATCTGACAGAACTCCATTAATGGTATGCTCCATGTGACTATAGCACATGAGGTGGCCCATCGTTTCTTCCTACCCTCGGATGGTCACACTACTGTCGAGCCTATCTCTACATAGACAATCGCTCTCCAAAAATAGATTTCTAATGAGTATGTGATCTCCACCCATCACGAGTATGAGTACTTTATTCTTTGGTTCCTCGCCATTTCCCTCAACCTCCGGCACAAGCCATTTGTTTTTTCCCACCAGTTCTATTCTTATTTATCTTCCATTAAAGCCCTATTTGTTTCAAAAATTCATAAAGAATGTAAGTCAATTATCAAAGAATTAACAAAGAATGTCCCTACATGCTCTCGTCTTCCATACATCTTCACCATCCTTTTCTTTGCAGAATTTCCCATTCAGTGTCGAGTTCGCTTGGTCCTACAGTTGTCCAACATGGGCGCTCCTCTTCCCCCTCTCCCACATCTTCCACCTTCTAACAAAGAACATAAAAGTGTTGGCATCCTCTTTCACTATGCCTGCAAGCATCCTCGCCAACCAATTTCTATCGATGACTCCTTGTAGGAATCCACAACACCCCCTCCTCCAATCAATGATGGTGCTGGTTCCAATTTCTTTCTTGGCCTTGATATGGTGGAAGCCAATACTTGCCCTCCTTTCCCACCCCTTGTGGATATCATGGCTATGCCACCTTCTCCTAATCCACAATCTTCTCTTGTATCTCATGTCATGCACCCTGACCCTACTGTGGATGTGTCCCACCCATGCCCTGCTTGCATGAACGAGCATCCCTCCACTCCTTCTTCATCCACTTATTCTCCTTTGAGGTATTCATCTACTCCTTCCTCTCCATCTCAACATCCGAGTTTGCCTACTTGGACACCCCTGTACCTATTACATAAGAACAAGTTCTAAAGTATCATTGTTTAGGCTTATGGAGTTTATTATTTATGAAAATAACATGTGGAGGTTCTCACATCTCCTAATTTAGAGTAAAAGTAGATAAAAGTAAGAAGGAAAGGAGAGGTGTCTATTTTTAAACAAGGAAGGTGTTTCTGTTGATAGACTCTCAATAAAAAGAGTGGTTTTCTTAGTGTAGGTGGCCAAATTGAGTGATTTTTGTTGAGTTGTAAAGCTTACAACTTGCACTATATAAGTAGATTATTTTTGTACAATTTTTAATGAGAAAACCCCATGCAAGTAGGATTTTTTTCAGATCTTCTTTCTTGTGTCTATCTGGTGTCTCATCAGAGACATACCTCTCTTCAAACTTTCATATCTCAGTCGTTATGAGGTCTTTTTGAGTGATTCCACTTGGACACGTTTCCTTAGCTCCCATAATTTCTATGTATACCAAAAATTTTCATAGATCTTTGAGTTGTTTTTGTTGTTGTTCATCAGTTTTGAATTCGGATAGTTAGTCATACCTTGCTATTGCAGGCCTCAATATACTTTGACTTCAAGCTATTTTTTTGGGAGCTATACTCCGCCTTTTTTGATGTTTTTCTTTCTAAAGCATGCTATTTAGAGTCTAGTTTCAGAATATATGATTAGTTTTAAGAAATCATGTTGAGAGAATTTATGCTGGTCATTTTGATATAGTCAGCTATTTCTATTTTCTTGAAAGTTTGGAGGAAAGTTTGATTTTTGAAGTTTGGAAATATTTGTTTGATCTTTTGAAGATCTTGGGAGGTCTCATCATGTTTTGTTATGTTCTTCGATGTTTACAAGTTTGTAAACATAGCATTGTGTTATCAGCGCTTTTGTTTGTTTTATCAAATCTTTTATATAACTTATTGAATTATCTTCTTTGTTTACAATAATTCAACATGGCATATTTGAGTGCATCGATTGAGAAGTTATCAGATGGGAGAAATTATTCCATGTGGCAATTTAGAATGGAGTCTTATCGCATGTCTAAAGGTCTTTGGGGATTGATAACAGGTACAGAAGTGAAGCTGGTATTACCAGAAGCTCCTACACAAGCAGATCGAGCAAGAGGGCAAGAATGGATTGAAAGAGACAAAAGAGTTTTGTTTACTATATCATAAAGAGTTTCGAATACTATGCTTGGGCATATAAGAGGTTTGAATACTAGTAGAGAGGCTTGGGAGTCTCTAAAAAGGTTATTTGCAACTACCAACAGAGCAAGGCAAACACAACTTATTGGTGAGCTGACAAGAGTAAAAAAGAAGCCACGACAATCAGTTAATGATTATGTTCTTGAGGTAAAATCTCTTATTGAAGCGTTAGCCTTTATTAATGCATCTCCTAGTGAGGATATAAAGTTTAATAGCATGTTAAATGGCTTGAGAGAAGATGAAAGATGGAAGTCTTTCATTACATCTATCATGACTCGAGAGAATCTACCATCCTTTGAAGATTTACAAACGCTCGTGATGACTGAAGAAATCAACATTAGAAGGTGGAAACTCTTATCATTCACAAAGAGGTAGTCAAGGACAAGCTCTTTATACTTCATCAAAGAGATCAAGAAGTAGAGGAAATTGGAGAGGAGGATGAAGATTCATCAACAATGCAAGAGGAAGAGGAATTTTTAATGCGACTAGAGGAGAAAGAACAACACAACAAAGTCAACAGACTCAACCAAATCAGCAAGCTAACTTTACTTGCCATTATTGTGGTAAAATTGGTCATTATGCCAGGGGTTGCTTCTCCAACCCAATAGAAATGGTGGTTTTAGAGGATGACAAAGAGGAAGAGGCCAAGATCACATGCATCAAAACAACAACATAGTGCAGGAGGAAGCTCAGACATAGAATGAAAACATTCTTATGGCTATGCATACAGAGACACATAAGAGGAAGGTAAACAACAAAACTTGGTATGTAGATAGTGGTTGCTCAAACCACATGAGTCATAACATGAACATGTTTGTGAACTTACACAATCCAGATTCAAGAGTCACAATTGCTACAGGAGATAGTACTGAGCATGAAGTAGTTTACATTGGTGATTGTCCACTTAATGAACATGTAACTCTTAGAGATGTTTTGTTTGTTCCTACTATTACAAGAAATTTGATTTCAGTTGGATAGATGGAGGACAATGGAGTGAAGGTCGATTTTGACAATAATCAGTGGCAGGCTTATCAGAAGAAGGATGGGAATTTTGTTATAAAAGGACAAAAGGTAAATAGATTATATACTTATGAAGTTGAAGTTCTAGATTATGCAGGTTATACAATGGTTAATGGGACTCAAGTAAGTCAATTGGACTTATGGCATAAAAAATTAAGACACATCAGTGTTGGCAAGTTAAAGGATATTGCAAAGAAATCATTGGTTGAAGGTTTACCACAACTACCTAAGCAAGATTTGGATTTTGTTTGTCAGGCATGTCAGTTTGGAAAACAGGTACAAAGTCCTTTTTCAAAAGCAGGATTGCAAAGCGGAGGTATTTTGGACTTGATTCATATTGATATATGGGGTCCATCTCAAGAAGAGTCCATGGAAGGTAGCAAGTATTTTGTAACATTTATTGATGACTTCTCAAAGTTGACATTCATTTATTTTATGAAATAAAAATCTGAAGTGTTTGATATGTTCAAGAAGTTTAAATCGTTGGTTGAAAAGCAAATAGGTCGAAGCATAAGAAGATTGAGATCAGATGGAGGAGGTGGGTACTTTTCTAATTAGTTTCTTGCATTTTTGGAGGAAGAAGGAATTAAAAAGGAGACTACAAACAGATACACACCTCAACAAAATGGTGTGGTCGAAAGAAGAGATAGGTCTATCTTGGAGATGGGTAGATGTATGTTGAATGAAAAGGACTTAAGAAGCCTACGCATGTATGTAAATTCTTGAAAGCAGTCTATGGTCTTAAGCAAGCTCCAAGGGTTTGGAATTTTAGATTGGTAAAGTTTCTTGAAAGGTAGGGATACATGTGTTCAAATGGAGATACTTTTTTGTATGTTAAGGTTGAAGGATCCTTGATTGTTTATATTTCAATTTATGTGGATAACTTGATAATAACAGGAAACAATGAAGGTTAGATAGCCAGGATCAAAGCAGAGCTTGGATCTGAATTTAAAATTTCAGATTTAGAAGAACTGACATACATCCTTGGAATCGAGGTTATGAAGAAGGAAGATGGTGTATATCTTCTACAAAGGAAGTCTATTTCAAATTTGTTAAAGAAATATGGCATGGAGCATTGCAAGAGTATCAGTAATCCGATGGAACCTAATGTGAAGTACAGTGCTCAAGATGGTGAAACTTTAGAAGATCCACTTATCTATAGGTCTTTGATTGGTTCTCTTATATATGCAACTTTAACAAGGTCGGATATTATATTTAGCGTAAGTACATTGTCTCATTTCATGAAAAAACCCACCGATGTACATATGCAAGCAGCTAAAAGGGTCTTAAGATATTTGAAGGGTACATTAAATGAAGGTTTGGACTATAAATATCATGAAGGTATGGATTTGAAAGCATATAGTGACACAAATTGGGCTGGAAATAAGGATGATAGAAGGAGTATAGGTGGATATCTGATATTTGCAGGTAATAATTTAGTTTCATGGAGTTCTAAAAACTACAGTAGCACTTTCAAGCACAGAAGCTGAATATAGAAGCCTTACAAATGCAACCTGTGAGATTATGTGGTATTTGAAGCTTTATGAAGATATGAATCTATCTACAACACGTCCACTACTGTTTGGAGATAATGTAAGTTCATTACAACTCGCCTCTAATCCAGTGTACCATGCAAGAACAAAACACATTGAAGTGCACTATCAATATATCCGAGAGAAGGTGATGAATGAAGATATTGATATTCAACATGTTGGAAATAAAGATCAATTAGCAGACATACTCACAAAAGCAGTGGATGCTCAAAAGCTCAAGTGAATCAAAGTTCTACTTGGAGTCAAAGCTTTGGATTTAGAGCTTGAGCGGGGCAATGTTACATAAGAACAAGCTCTAAAGTATTATTTTTTAGGCTTATGGAGTTTATTATTTATGATAAGTAACATGTGGAGGCACTCACATCTCCTAATTTAGAGTAAAAGTAGATAAAAGTAAGAAGGAAAGGAAAGTTGTTTATTTTTAGACAAGGAAGGTGCTTCTGTTGACAACCTCTCAATAAAAAGAAAGGTTCTCTTAGTGTAGGTGGCCAAATTGAGTGATTTTTGTTGCGTCGTGAAGCTTACAACTTGTACTATATAAGTAGATCAGTTTTATACATTTTTTTATGAGAAAGCCCCATGCAAGAAGGCATTTTTGCAGATCTTCTTTTTTGTGTCTATCCGGTGTCTCATTAGAGACATTCCTCTCTTCAAACTTTTATATCTCAGTCGTTATGAGGTCTTTTTGAGTTATTTCACTTGGAGGAGTTTCTTTAGCTCTGATAATTTCTATGTATATCAAAATTGTTCATAGAACTTTGAGTTTTCTTGCTGTTGTTTATTAGTTTTCAATTTGGATAGTTAGTCATACCTTGTTGTTGTAGGCCTCTACATACCTTGACTTCAACTATTTGTTTGGGAGTATACTCCATATTTTTTGAAGTTTTTTGTTTCTAAAGCATGCTAATCAGAGTCTACTTTTAGAATATATGATTAGTTTTGAGAAATTATGCCCAAAGAGTTTCTGTTGGTTATTTTGCTACAATAACCTATTTCTGTTTTCTTGAAAGTTTGGAGGAAAGTTTGATTTCTGAAGTTTGGAAATATTTGTTTGATCTTTTGAAGATCTTGGGAGGTCTCATCATGTTTCGTTGTGAACTTTTATGTTTGCAAGTTTGTAAACATAACAGTACCAACTCCCTTCATCGTCTACACAAACATCGGTAATGCCTCTAGGATCATCTATGGGTTGATACCCTACCCTTTAAAAGCGGGTTGATATGCATTGGTCATTTGGCATCAATCATAATTTTGCATTCCATGAACTTGTGGGTATCAAGTCATTCCTTGTGCATGCATAGGAAATGATTTCCTGCAAGGCTGATTATTTTGGGCATAGGAATCAGTCCATGGTAGGCCAACTGTACCAGTTGCATGGCCACATACATGACTTACAGAATGACATGTTTGACCATGTGGATGCTTGCGCCAACCTATCACTTTTACATGAGCAAGAGAGATGACATATTATTTCTTTGAGCAATTTGTTTGTGAACGTAATGAGGCACTCCATGTAGAGAGTACACATGCAGAAGAAAAATGAAAACAAGAGTGTACTCACAAATCGAAAGAGTGTGAGAGACTCAAAGTGAGTAGACCATGAAATGGGTAAACTCACATAAATTAGAAATGATCTTGCCAAGAGCATGGAGTAGGTTCCTCAAGCTTCTAACCAAGTAGAAATGGGAGGAGAGGCCCTCCTTATATAGGTTTGGGAGGGGCTCTCCAAAGTACATCAAATGTGGAATAATTCCCCTTGAAGAAGAATGAATACATTGGTAGAAGCAAATTGCAAGGTACCCAAATACAAAAAGAGATACAATATAAAATGGAAATAATCTAGAAATGGAATGCCTCTTCGATACAAAATGGAGATGCACTCATGCAGATACAAACAGAAATAATGTAGGAGCAATCATGTCTTCAACACCCCCTCTACAACTCCATTTTGTAGCGGTTGAATGTTGTAGAGGTCCACCAAGCAATGAATTGGAACTAGAGGTAGATCCTTCGTGAACATGTCCACGAGGTTCTCTTGAGGGATACACTGCTCCAGAGTAATCTCCTGAGAGAGAAGCTTCTCACAGATGAAATGGTACTAGATCTCGATGTGCTTCATCCTAGCATGGAACACTAGATTCTTGGCGATTGTCAAGGCTGACGAGCTGTCCATGTGAATGCATGTCAGAGTAACCTGCAAAACACCAATTTTAGATAATAATCTTCAAAGCCAGATGGCCTCACATGCTACAAATCTGGTTTCTTGGTACTTGACCTCGTGGATGATAGAGAAACTATAGGCAGCTTCTTACTTGCCCAAGAGATAGGTCCTGAGCCAAGCATTAATATGTACCCATAAGTAGATCATGAAGAATCAAGATCACTATCTGAATCTGAATGTGAATATCCAGCGAGTTTGATGACCACTCTGTACCAAAGGCCATGATGTTGACGAGGACAAGGTATCAAAGCAGTCTTTGAGCAGCATTTCAATGTGTCTTACAAGGCTAATGTGCAAACTATCTGAGTATCTCAACTGCGACAATATCTGGTCTAGTGTTGGCTAGGTAAATTAAGGAGCCAACAAGTTGTCGATAAGTTTGCACATCCACAAGTGATGATGAATCTGCTAGGGTGATCTTGATGTTCGGGTCAATTTGTGTGGATACTGAGCGATCTGGAAAGAAGATCAGAGCAATACTTCTTTTGTGAGAGGAATATGGCTTCTTTTGTTTGCCAAACTTCCATACCTAAGAAGTTTTGAAGAAGCCCAAGATATGTAATAGAGTACTCAAGGTGAAGTTGTGTGATGATGAATTGGTTGCCTTCATCATCTGAACCTCTCAAGACAAGTCATCTACATAGAGGATGACTATTGCAACTAAGGACTCTTTCTGATAGATGTATAAGTTAGCATCGATAGTGCTTCATTGGAATCCTTTATCTTCAAAGAACTTGTGGATCTTTTCATACCAAGCCTTTGGAGCTTGCTTAAGTTCATAAAGTGTTTTGTCAAGCTTGTCGACTTGATCTTCCTTCCTTTGATCCTGAAACCTTCAGGTTGTTCAACATATATTATTATTGAATATCTACATTAAGGAAAGCTCTTTTGACGTCGAGTTGGTAAATGGGCCATTTGAAGTGTGCACTTAGTGGAAGAATGATTCTTATAGTTGTGAACCTTGTAGTAGGGGCAAAGATTTCTTCATAATCAATGCCGTGCTTTTGCTTATATCCCTTAGCTACAAGCCTTGCTTTATACTTGTCTAATATACTATGTGATTTGTACTTCACTTTGTATAGCTACTTAACTCCAGTGATGATGATTTGAAGCCTTCAGAACAAGCGTCCATGTTGTTCTTCTCAATTGCATCCATCTCTGCTTGCATAGCTTCTTCCCACTCAAGTTTTTCTTGAGCTTCTTTGTAATTGGAATGCTCTTGAATATGCTCAATCTGATGCATAAGTGCATAATTTACATAGTGACTTTGTTCTCGTTGCCGCTTTTCAATGAGCCTTTGAGATCTTTGTAGTTGGTGAAAAGTACTTGCCTCTGAGTTGTTCTTAGAAAAGATTATTTCCTCCTCTAAAGTGTAACTGAATGCCCAAATAGTGATGCAAATGCCCCAAATTAGACATCTCAAATGAGGCATGCAAATCAGCCTTGAAATCAACAATAAGCTTCTCAATAGGACTAGTGAGCAGCATGTCATCACCATAGTCAACAATGATGAGAAGCACATCACTAGTGCGCTTAACATATAAGGTGCTTTTAGTTGGATTGTTCTCAAAACCATGTGCAACCAGATAGGCATGTATCTTCTCATACTAAGCACATGGTGCTTGCTTTAAACCATATAATGCCTTCTTTAACCTGCACACCTGGTTTTCATGCCCTTTCTGCACAAAGCCATGGGGCTGAAAAACATACGCTTCTTCATGCAAGTCACCATTCAGAAATGATGTTTTACTATCCAACTGATCTATATTCCAACCATGATAGACTGCAAGTGCACAAATGCTCCGAACAGTAGTCATACGGCATGTAGGTGCAAAGGTCTCATCAAAATCAATGCCTCTTTCTTGCGCATAACCCTTCGCAACAAGCCTAGCCTTATACCTATCAACTGTACCATCAGGTTTACGCTTCAGCTTGTATACCCACTTAGTGCCAATGGCCTCCTTGCTAGGAGGCAAGTCACATAAAAACCATGTACCATTCTTCATTATAGCATCATATTCAGATTGATAGCAGCCATCCAAATTTCTGAATTCTGTGCTTCATCAAAAGAAGCAGGCTCATTCTCATCACAGAGACTAGACGCAGCCATAGCATAGCAATTTGATGCAAAGGAGGAACTATGAGAGCCTGAACGAGTACGATATGACAAAGGTGCATCTAATTTGCTGTCACGCAAAGTCTACACCAGCCATTTTGGCATAGTTTTTGCCTGCTCAATATCAGCTCTCTCATCAACAAGTGCATCATGTAAATCTGCATCAGAAATGGAATGATCTGCATCATCATATGAAACCTGCAAAGGCTGAGAAGTTGCCTCATTAGGACCAGCACTAGACTATCCACCTGTAAAAAGAGGCATCAAAGTATCATACATGTCTTTGGAGCTAACAGATTTCTCCTTAGTACATGAAAGCAATGGCTGAATAGCATCTTCCACAAAGACAACATCACGGCTAACCAGAATGCGTTTAGTTTGTGGATGGTATAGACGATAGCCTTTACTTTCAGAACTGTACCCAACAAAAATATATTTTACTGCCTTATCATCCAATTTTTTGCGATGTTGTTCAGGCACTATTGCATATGCCAAACAACCAAAAACACGAAGATGAGCAACAGATGTCTTGCGGTCATGCCAAGCCTCATATGGAGTGATAAACTACAGCGCTTTAGTGGACACCTGTTTAGTACATATGCTGCACACATGACAGCCTCAAGCCAGAAACTATGTGGTAAAGCGTGACTCTTGACCATGCAACTCACCATCTCCATGAGTGACCTGTTCTTTCGTTCAGCAACTCCATTCTGTTGAGGTGTATACGGCACTGTACACTCATGTTTTATCCCACGTTCAACTAGAAATGCATTAAAATCAGAAGACATATATCCCCCCCTCCCTCGATCAGAACGGAGGGTGCCCATTTTACATGCTGACAGATTTTCAGCCAAAACCAAAAACTGTTTAAAGCACATGAACACTTTGGACTTTACTTTGAGTGGATATACCTATGCATGCCTAGAAAAATCATCAATGAAAGTCACAAAGTAAAGGTAATTTCCAAAGAGGGTGTCTACATAGGACCACAGACATCACTATGTACAAGCTGCAATTTATGTGTAGCCCGAACTGAACCATCTTCTGGAAAGGAGGAACGCTCCATTTTGCCCAAAATACAGCCTTCACAAACATGTTTTCCAGGTGCCTCAAGTTTGGGCAAAGACGAAACCATTTCAGATTTCTGCAAGCGTAGCAAACTAGCAAAATTCAGATGGCCAAAGCGTGCATGCCAAAGCTTTGCATCTGACATAGCCTGAGAATCATTTACTACACATGCCAAATCATTTTTAGATCTTTCATAGTCTATGAGCTTATACAGCCCATGACATAAAATGCCAGAAGCAATAATAACATTGCCATTTGACAGATCATGAACTGTACATCTGTCATCACCAAATTTCACAACCAAGCCAATCTTGGTTAATGCAGAAATTGATAACAGATTCTTCTTGATCCCTGGCACAAATAAAGCATCTGACAAAGTGAACGAACTACCATCTGCAGTAGTCAAAATGATCTTACCAACTCCCATAACAGGATAAGAGGAGTTGTTGGTGCATGTAACAGTATTCCCTGTAGGGGCAGGCTTGAGTGAAGAGAAGAAACTGCGTTGCGAGGTAATATGTTTGGTCGCCCCACTGTCAGAGTACCAAACATCTGAGTCTACTGCAGGCATGCACTGCTCATGAGAAGATGGGGTCAAAACTGCAAACAATAGTGAACACCCATTCTTCTTCCTACACAAGATTAGCAGACTCCGTTTTTGGTGTAGAGGCTTCTGCAACAACCATTCCAACCTCTTTCTTCTTTGCCTCTTTTGCAGCCAGTTTTGGACAGTTCTTTATGATATGATCATTCCCTTTACAGTACTTACAAAACAATTTCTACATTTCTGATTTCTTCTCATCTTTATCTTCCTTCTTCGAATATTCACAATTAGCAGATTTGTGCTTACTAGTTGAAGAGCTCCATTTTCCTCTACCCTTTTGACTAGCCAGGAAAGCTTGATCTGCAACATGCATAATGGACCTGTTCTGTCTGGACTGATCTTCCTGCAACAGAATAGAGACTAACTCCTCAAATGACAAAGCATTTGGATTGCCTTTCATCATCAACCGAAGAGTAGAAGCAAAACTCTGATATGAATCAGGAAGACCATTCATAACGGTATGCAAAAGTGAGCTATCTGGTATAACCTCATCAGCAAAAATCAATTGTTCCTTCAAGTCTTTGATCTTTGTTAGGAAATTGTCCATAGAATCATCTTCATTCATGTGCTCACTCTCCAATTGTTTTCGGAGGTAAGCAACACGAGCCTCATTCCTAGCTTGGTACAATGTGGTAAGTGTATCCTAAGCATCCTTAGCTGTTCTGCAAGAGCGAATATGAGGAATAATGGCACGTTTGATAGACAAAGCTATCAATGCATGTTCGTGGGCATGTCTGCCATCCCAACGAATCTGTTGTGCAATAGGTGCAACAGAAATAGCAACACGAACAGGAATCTGCGGAATATCATCTTCGACACCATCTTCATCAGCTCCAACACCTGTATTTGCAGTACCTGTAGTCAGAGGTGTAACACGACGTCTTTCAACACCCTGCACAATGCTCCACAATCCTTTTGCAACCAATACATGTTGCATCATATAAGCCCATAATGGGTAGTTGGTACCATCCAATCTATCCTCAATAGCCAATATACGGAATACATCACTACTTTCAGCCATGGCCGGTGACTAAAATACCTTGATGCAGAAAATTGACTGTATCCCAAAAAGTTGAACAGAACCACCCCAACAAATTCTGCTAGACCTGTAGTAAACTTCGAGACGCTTATACTGGCGAATAGAAATTGGTATATACCTTTGGCACAAAAAGATGAAATAGCATGCACAAGCGCTGCGATAATGCGTTTGGAGGTTGAAACGAGCTCATATCGTGATTTCGGCACCACAAAGCGAAGTTGTTTTGATCTCTGAAACACCCTGAGTATGCTCACCAAATTTCGTGCGAATCTGAGACTGTTAACGGAGGGGTGTCAACGGTGCCATACATGAAGCAACGACCTGCTCTGATACCAATTGTTGGAGATAGATGTCTACGGAAGCACGCGAACAACACAAGGAAGAAGAAGAAGCTTGGAGCACAACACACAATACTGAATGTATTACTAGAGAATGCACAAAAGATCAGTAGCCCATTAGGGCAATAGGCGTATGTACAAGTCGGGGGAAAAAAACCTCCTAAAGAGGGAAAAAAGTGTTCGGGCAGTCCTAGTGTGTTCACACACATCACTACCTAAATATATCAACAAAGGTGAGGAGAAATTCTGACAATACATGTAATAGCATGCATCAGATGTTGAATCTGGAATGTAGTAGTTATTTCCCCTCTTTGAAAACGATTTGGGGAGGCTTGGCAAGCTATGACGGGCAGCAGTTGACCCTCAAATCACTTCAGTTTTAATTGTCAGAATAAAAAAAAAACAAAACTAGTAGCTTTCCATTTTGTGTGCAAAAAGGAGGAAGTTTTTTTGTTTTTTTGGCTACAAGGAGTGTGTGGTTTAGAAAGCGATTGGGGATTTTATCTCCTGCGGAAGCAAAAAGGGCTCTCTCTCGCTCGTTTGGAGGCATAACTAGAGCAACAATCGGTTAGTTTTTTCCCCCCCTTCGGTTGGTATTGTGCAGGCATGCATTGACGTAGTAGCATTGGGGAGGAGCACTGGTGATAGAGCTTGGTGAAGCTCTCTTGGCAGAGGAGGACAAACAGGAGGTAAGGGGGAAATTTTTCTGCTAAAATCTAGGTCCCGGGGGAGAGGAGAATATCTCCTTCAGGCATCGTGGTTTTTTTTCTATGTGTGCTGACATCGCAAGGAGATCACGATTGGAGGGGATGATTTCATGTGTCTGATCATAGAGGAGGAGGCTTTCTCAGAGCAAAATAAGTGATGCTTTTCATTTGAAGGCAAGTCCTGGCATGGATGATGCACATCTAGATGAAGGAAACTCCCATTGTGGATAGGCAGAGAACTGTTGGACACCTGCAATAGAGAACTGTAAAAACAAGAGCTGAGAAATAAGAGTTGGTCTGTGAACATCGACTGGAGCAGCATTTCCTTTCCTCCTTCCTTCTTGAGAAATAGATGCACCTGAGGTACAGAGGAGGAGGACAACGGCTGAATGGAGTGGGCATGAAAGTTGCTTAGATGTGGGTTTCAATGTTGGAGATTCAATTGGATTAGACGTATAAGAAGAGGAGGAATGCTGCGATCAAGGAGTTGTTTCCAAAGAAGGTCTTACTGTGATATCTCCCACAAGCAAGCCTTCCAAGGGAGGAGACACAGGGGTGAAGAGTGTTGTTTCAAGGAAATTCACTTCTAAGCTGCTTTAAAACTCTTCATCGATATATCAAGGAGAGGATAAAGGGCTAGACATTAGCAAATCTAGAGGTTGAACAGGGATGCATCCTATCGACATTGAGAGCGGATGCATAGGGACAAAGGAGGTCTGATGCGCATCTGGAGAGGAAAGAGAGGTTTGGTTTTTTGAAAGGAAGAGAAGTGCTAAGAAATGTTTAGCAGAGAACTTCTGAGGGGATTAGTGAGAGAAACCGAGAGGATTGACATCGGTCTTGGAAGCTGAAGGGGCTGCATTGATGAACAAACATGAGCCTTGTGGAGAGCAAAATCATATGCGCATGCAACCTTCTACTACATATATACAATTGTTTGTTCCTGCAAGAAGAGTATTGGGCATGAAACCTTATTGTCCAGAATTGTAAATTGGTTTCTAAGGCTGAAGAACCAGTTTGTGCATACCCTCGAAATTCTCCCTGGATGTTTATTGTGCAGCTATCGGAAGCAGAAGGAGGGGAAAAGCTAGGCATTGTGATCAACCTGGAGTTAGACTAGCAATCGAAGGAAATCTTTGTAACATTTTTTGCTTGAGGAAAAGTTCCCTGTGGAAATAAGATAAGTATGCTTCCAGCCCCTCTGAAGGTTCTTTAAATACATTAATTTTCTTCATTGCTATCCTCTATGTATAACTTCTTTGGTCATGGATCTATTTATGTTTGGAAGTATCCATCACGCATTTTAAGAGTGGAAAAGCCATTTCCTGGTTTGGACCTTAAAGTTATCAAAACCTTTTTGGACACTTCCTTCGTCAAAGTTGTGCTATAGCCATTTATTCAAGAAGTTAGATCTCCATTTAAATGTTGTTTTTATATTGTATGTTCGGCTCACAGTGCTGGAAGTAGTCTGGAACAGCGAACAACAGAGAATAGATGAGGAGATCTATGCATGCGAAGTTGTGAAGTCGATTCAATATGCACAAAATCACTCATATGACTAAGTTTCCCCAATGACTAACTCAATTGTTGGCTATTGTCCCAAGTTTGATTCAAAGTGAGGCACCCAAGATATTGATCGTGCGAGTGTGAGTTCTAAAGTGTGGTCTGAATACATGGAAAACTTTAAGACGTTGATATAACACATAGATAAAGTCCCTTCAAAGAATAAGCCTTGAGTTTGGGAAGCCATGCATTGAACCTTGGAAGTGACTATTTGGAGTTGATTTACGTAGTTCATGTGTAAAAGAGGTGGTTGGAGTGGAATTAAGGGCTGAAGGGAGAATGGTAAAGAAACAAGAGTGAAGATGGACAAGGGAAAGAAGGGTATGAGTGTGGAAGATAAAAAAGGGGAGTAAAAGGGGGTGTAGGTGTAAGAGTACATGTGTGTGAATGGGGATGGGAAATGATGGTGTGTGAGTACATAGGTGTTTGTGTGTGCGTAAGTATGCATGAGTGAGTGAGTGTGCCTGAGTAAGAAGGAGGAGGGCAAGAAAAAGAGCAAGAGTAAGATAAAGGGAAAGAACATGGAGATAAAGGGAACAAGAATGCATAAGTAAGGGAAGAGTACGACTAAGAGAGTCAATCATTGTTTGGGTTTGGGTCATATATGTATTCAGGCTTCTAGCCACGTCCTTCCACGAGTGCATTCGAGGGCAATCGTGGACTTAGAGCAAAACGAAGATGACATCGTACAGGCAAATTGGGCAACAAATAGGTATTTTTCCTCGAGTTTAGGACCAAACATTTTGGCGCGTTTGTCGAGGAGCATATGAGCTAGTGCATAGACAAAGGAAGTATCGATCGAGAGATAATTGTGGCCTCCAAGTAATCCAAGTGGACCAATTTCAAGGGGTTTGAGCAAAATAAAGGCTTGTATAATCATTGTTGTCTTGGGCATTAGGACTCTTCAACAACTAATCAACAAAGGCAAAGTGAGGTAATGAAGTTGAAGATGATGAAGGACACATGATGGAGAAAGAAGCCACATCAAAGAAAGAGATCAAGTACCCAAGGCAAAGGAGGTTTATTCCCCCAAAAGGTGAAGAACAGAAGTCTTCTAGGGTTAAGTATCCAACTCAAAGGTTTAATTATGATTCTTACTTGGCAACTCATTATGCATACATGAACAAAGTAGTAGAAGATCATGAGCCCGATTGCTATGAAGATGCAAGTAGGTACACTGAATGGAAAGAGGCAATGCAAAAAGAGATTGACGCACTTGAGGAGAATCAAACATGGAATCTAGTGGCCGAGAAGGAGAACATGAAGTTAATAGGTAATAAGTGGGTGTATAAAGTAAAGAAAAATTCAGATGCAGCTATTTCTAGGTTGAAAGCAAGATTGGTGGCCAAGGGTTTTGCAAAAACCTATGGAGTGGACTTTGAAGCAACATTAAGCCCCATGGCAAAGATGAGCACAATTAGGACTCTCGTTGCAATGTCTACAAGCAAAGGATGGACGCTCTTCCAATTGGATATCAAGAATGCCTTTCTCAATGGAGACTTGGAGGAAGAGATATACATGGAGCAACCAATAGGTTTTGTTCATAAAAAGTTTCCACATTTGTAGTCTACATGTGTGTGTATGTAGATGACCTTATCATTACAGGTAATGATACAAAGGGCATTGAGGAGATCAAGGCAAAGCTTTGAAAGGAGTTTAGGATCTCTAATCTTGGAGATCTTACGTATTTTCTTGGAATTGAAGCTGTATACAAAGAAGAAGGTATTATGCTCATACAAAGGAAGTATATTCTAGACCTACTTGAGAGGATTGGGATGCTACATTGCAAGCCTATTTTGAATCCCATGGAAGTTAATGCAAAGCTAAGCTCCATTGATGGAGAACCATTAGAGGATGTAACTTTGTATCGATCTATTGTAGCCTCTTTCAATTATGCCACAATAACTAGGTCTGACATAGCATATGGAATTGGAGTGTTATCACAATTTATGCATAGTCCAAGAACTACACACTTGCAAGCTGCAAGAAGAATGTTACGATATCTCAAGGATACTATAAATGAAGTATTGTTTGATGATCACATGCAGGTAAAAGCTTACTCTAATGCCGATTGGGCCAGTTCGAAGGAAGATAGAAGGAGTACAAGTGATTACCTAGTCATGCTAGGTGAGCTAATGTGGATTAAGAAGTTATGTATGGATCCTAATTTGTAGGTTGGCACATATCCAATCTTTTGTGACAATATGACTAGGATTCATCTAGCATCGAATCATGTCTATCATGCTAGAACCAAGCATATTGAAGTGCACTATCACTTCATAAGGGAAAAGGTGATATCCAAGGAAATCTTAGTACATCATATTGGTATCGAGGACCAAGTTGTTGATATGTTTACAAAGGCTTTGGATGGAATGAAGATTTCAAAGTTCAATCAATGCATCAACATGAAGGAGCTTGGATGAAGACAAAGATTTGAAGCTTGAAATGGAATGTTAAAAGTCAAGCTTCAAGCTAAAAATTTGTGGGAAATCAATCACGGACACTGGAGAAATCTAAAGAAGCCAAAAGCCATGAGATTCCATCAAGAAAAGTCATTCAACCACTCCCCAAATCATCTCAACTAAGTCCTCTAATTTAGGAGCCTGATTTGGAAAGGTACTTCTTAGATTTTAGGGGCACACATGTCACTATAAAAGGAGCATGTATCCCAACTTCTTTTGGGCCATCTTCTTGGATTTTTAGCTCATGTAAAGTGAGCACCAAGTGCTAGAATTGTAATAAACAGGCCCCTTGCTTTCTTTTTTTTTTCTTTGAGTAGGCATATATATGTGTGTGTGCACCCAATGTTGCAAGTCTCTACCCCTGAGTTGTTAGCATTGATTCTCCCTCTTTATGTATCCATTTCATGTAATTTATATCTCATTGGATAGCTATTAGAGTCTAGTTTTATGTTCATAAATTTTTTGGAGCATTCCCAGAGTAATCTAGGAGAAACATTCATTTTCGTGAAGTTGGGTGATTGATATATCTCTCTCTATGTGTAGGCTTTGTTCGAGCTATTTTTCTCTATGTTGTAAGGGTTGTTTCTCCTTCTCTATTAATCAATTTGCTATGATTCTTGTGTCATTGGGTAGCTATTAGAGTGGCCTAAAGTTAATTTTGAAATCCATTCTCTATATAGTCTCTAATAAAAGCTGTTTGGAGTGAAGTGAGGTCTCTATTTGACTAGCAGCTATGAGCATTCAACTAGCTCATCTTCTGGACATTGTTTCTCTTTCTCTAAGTATTCATTTGGAGTGAAATTTGATTTATTGGAAAGCTCCTAGTGTCTACTACATGTTAACAAAAGCTCATTGGATTTCTCTTCATATACTTTGAGAAAGAGCATTTTTGGTGTGCATAGGTCAAAGAAGGGTACCTGTGGAGGTCATTCATGCTTCATCCTTGCATAGGGGTTGAGATACTTCCCCCAAAAAGGTTTTGTTGGTATAGTTAGGTAGTGATGTGTGTGAACACTCTAGGACCACGACGGCACTTTTTTCCCTCTTTAGGAGGTTTCCTCCCCCTTGTATATACGCCTATTGCCCTAATGGGCTACTTATCTTTGTACATTCTAGTGGTAATACATTCAGTATTGTGTGTTGTGCTCCAAGCTTCTTCTTCTTATTCTGTGTGTTGTTCGCGTGCTTCCTGTTGAAGATAAATGTGCAAGCTCATTCTCATATGAGCCATGCTTGGATAAATTTACCAAATATAAAGATAAAGGAAAAGTGGAGGAAAAAAGGAAAAAATAATAAAAGAAAAAGTTTAGTCAAAATTCATGATGAGTAAAGAGATACAATATCTTGCCTTGTAGTTAGTAGCATGTAGTGGAGAAAGTGGTGAGTTAAGAAGGAGGCACAAACTTTTCCACATGCTCATTGGTTATAAAAGTGAAGTGGGAGCACATTCAAAACAAGAAGAGAAAGAGGCAAGAGCTTCGAGTAGTCGGATCTATCCATTTTGTCATTTTGTCTTCCCTTAGACTCCTTCCAGCCACACGTCAGTTTATACATAGCTCTGTTGCAGAGCTCATATCTCAGTGAATATGTAACCATTTCTTGCGTTTAAGCATTCATTGGAAAGCTGAACTTGTTTACTTTTTGCATATCAAATATCTCTTTGAAAGCTTATGTAATTTGTCAGATATCAGCGAAAGAGTGAAGTCCCAGAGAGGAATAGGAGAGTCATGTTCCTCATTTCGCAAGTCATTACTAATGCCATGGTAGGGCATATTCAACATCTAGAGAAAGGTAAGGATGCTTGGGAAGCTCTTGAAAGGATGTATTCAACAAATACCAAAGCTAGGAAACTTCAACTCAAGAATGAGTTGAGCACAATCAAGAAAAGTTCGAATCAATCCATAGCTGAATATACTTTGAAGATTAAGGAGCTAAGCGATGCTTTAGCTTCTATTGGCACAATGGTTGAAGACGAAGATCTTGTGTGTTATACTCTCAATGGCTTGAGAGAAGATGAAAGATGGAAGCATTTTATAACTTCCATTAACTTGAAAGATGCATATCCAGGTTTTGAACAACTAATCCCTCATCTTGTCACAGAAGAGCTTAGCTTCGGTGGTCCCAAAGGAAAGGACAGCCACAACCAAATGTTATATGCAGGTCGAGGTAAAGGAAAAAACTCAAGAGGAGGCTCAAGAGGAGGCTCAAGAGGAAGAGGAAGACGTCACAACTACTCCAACTACAATCAAAACAATTCGGAAGACAACAAGGATGCATCAAATGCCAACGCACAAGGAAGAGGTCGAGGTAGAAGTAGAGGAAGAGGCCGAAGCTCCTACAATTCTCATAAAGGTATAACATGCTATCATTTTGGTAAAGTAGGACACTATGCTAATGATTGTTGGCTGAAGAATGGAAGACCAAATGGAGGCAATCAAAGGAACCAAAGCAACTATGCAAGCACCTCAAGTGAAGGAAGCAAGGACACACTACTTGCAATGAGACATGAGTATAGAAGCTCTTGTGAAGATGACAAAAAATGGTACATTGATTCATGTTGTAGTAACCATATGTCATGCCAAGGAAGTTTGTTCACTAATCTACAGGTACCAAGTGGACAAGGATGTGTTGAAATAGGTGATGATACTCAACACACGATTGAACATATTGGAGATATAAGGCTTGGAGATACAAGTAGAGCAAAGGTACTATCTAATGTTCTTCATGTTCCTATAATTTCAAAGAACTTGATTTCAGTAGGACAAATGGTAGAGAAGGGTTATCATGTCATATTCAATGAGAATGGTTGCTTCATAAAGAATCCAAAGGAAGACTTCAAGGTCATTGCTCGAGGTAGAAGAGAAGGAAGGATGTTCACTTTGGACGTCCAACATCCACATGGAAAGGTCATGTACATTCAATGTGGGAACAAGAAGATTTTAAGAGCTGGACTTATGGCACAAAAGAATAGCACACATCAATATTCCAAAGCTGAAGGACATGAGCAAACATGAAGTGGTAAGAGGTCTTCCAAAATTTAATAGCATTGGACTACATGAGTTATGTGAAGCTTGTCAACTAGGAAAGCAAACGAGGCAGCCATTCAAGAGGAGCAATTATGTGGCTCAAATGTCTTGGACTTGATACATAGAGATGTATGGGGACCAACCCAAGAGGCATCAATGGCTGGTAATAGATTTTTTGTCACCTTCATTGATGATCACTCAAGAAAGGTATGGATGTTTTGTATGAAGCAAAAATCAGAGGTGTTTTCTATATTCAAACAATTCAAAGTTGAAGTTGAAAAGGAAACACGAAGGTCTATCAAAACCTTAAGGTCCGATGGTGGAGGAGAATACTTCTCCAAATAATTTTCATATTTTCTACAAGAGAATGGGATCAAAAGGCAATTCACTTGTAGGTATACACCACAACAAAATGGAGTACCTGAGAGGAAAAATAGGCAAATTGCTAAAATTGCAAGATGCATGCTCAATGAGATGAAGGTACCATTGTACTATTGGGCTGAAGCAACCACAACCGCCATTTACTTGATGAATAGGTGCACAACATCGGGAATACATCACTTGACTCCAGAAGAGGTATATTCCGGTAAGAAACCTGATCTTACACACCTCAAAGTATTTGGATGTGTTTGCTTTGTTCACATTCCACACAAAGTTAGAACAAAGATGGAACCAAGATCAGAAAAATGCATTTTCATCGGCTACTCGATGGAGCAAAAAGGATACAAGTGTTACAACCCTAGAACAAAGGAATTAAGAGTCCCACGAGATGTGGTCTTTGATGAAATAAGACCATGGTATGAAGATAAAGGAAAGGAAAAGGTTCTTGAAGAAGATTGTGATGATTATGCATGAACAAATCAAAGAGAAGTTCAACAATCAAGCACAAAGCTTTTAGGTCCAGAGGCATCTACATCAAATGAAGAATGTTTAACATGGAGGGGGAGTCATTCCTTGTCTCCAAATTTAGCTCATAGTAGAGCCGAAGAAGCAAGTGCTACTCCAAACATTGAGGTAGATGCAAGTGAAGAAGAATATGAAGAGGTAATCACTCCGATGGTAAAGTTGAATAGGCTAAAGAAGCAACTTTTGTAAAGGCAATGAAAGAAGATCTTCAAGGACAAGGTATCCAACTCAAAGGTTGAGTTATGATAGTTTTATGGCAACACATTTTGCATACATGATGCAGGTTATCAAAGACAAAGAGCCTGAGACATATGAAGAAGCTTGCACACAAAAGGAATGGAAGCAAGCTATGAAAGAGGAGATCAAAGCTCTCAAAGATAATCACACATGGGAGCTAGTGCCAAAGAAAGAAGATATGAAGATTGTTCCAAACAAAAGGGTGTCTAAAGTAAAGAGGAATGTTGATGGTTCACTAGCTAGATATAGTTGCCAAAGGATTTAAACAAACACAAGGCATAGATTATGATGAAGTTTCCAGCCCTGTTGCAAAGATGGGAACTATCAAAACCTTAATAGCAATTGGTGCTTCAAGGAGATGGCCATTATATCAACTCGACATCAAAAATGCTTTTCTCAATGGAGAACTACAAGAAGAGGTATACATGAGTCAACAAGTTGGATTTGAAGATGAAAACCATCCAGATTTTGTTTGCAGGTTGAAGAAGGCACTTTATGGCTTGAAGCAAGCACCAAGAGCATGGAATCAGAGATAGGTAGAGTATCTAATTAAGTGTGGATACAACCCAAGTAGTGCAGATCCTTCGTTGTACATGAAGAAGGAAGAAAATAGAGAGATATATTTGCATATACATCGATGACCTCATCATAACAGGAAATGATGTTACAAGGATTAAAGACATCAAAAGGAAGCTTGGTAAGGAGTTTAAAATTTCAGATCTTCGAGAGCTTAAATATTTTTTAGGAATTGAAGTTGTTTATGAAAAGAGTGGCATCTACTTGATGCAAAGGAAGTACTTGTTGGATGTTCTTTTCAAATTTGGAATGAGTGAATGCAAACCACTCACTCAACCCATGGACACAAATACAAAGATTTGTTCAAATGATGGAGAACCATTGGAAGATGTAATGACATACAGAAGCATTGTAGAATCATTGATCTATGCAAACATTACAAGACCTAATTTGTCTTATGTTGTTGGTGTACTTTCTCAGTTTATGCAAGCCTCGACAAGTGAACACTTAAATTCAGCCAAGAGAGTGTTGAGATACATAAAGCATACAATTAATCATTCTTTGTTTTACAAGTTTGATGCTGATTGGGCAGGTTCAAAGGAAGATAGAAGATCAACCTCAGATTATGTGTTCATGATAGGAAGCAAACCTATCACATGGAGCTCAAAGAAACAACCTACTGTTGCACTTTCATCTATGGAGGCTGAATATAGAGGATTAGTGTTTGCCACATGTGAAGCAATGTGGATTAAAAAGCTTTAGTGATGCTGATTGGGCAGGTCAAAAGGAAGATAGAAGATCAACCTCAGATTATGTGTTCATGATAGGAAGCAAACCTATCACATGGAGCTCAAAGAAACAACCTACTGTTGCACTTTCATCTATGGAAGCTTTAGTGATGCTGATTGGGCAGGTTCAAAGGAAGATAGAAGATCAACCTCATATTATGTGTTCATGATAGGAAGCAAACCTATCACATGGAGCTCAAAGAAACAACCTACTGTTGCACTTTCATCTATGGAGGCTGAATATAGAGGATTAGTGTTTGCCACATGTGAAGCAATGTGGATTAAAAAGCTTTTGGCTGATCTGGAGTGCAAGTTGGAACCATCCCTATATATGGTGATAACATGTCAAGTATCTACTTGGCAAGCAATCCTATGTTTCATGCAAGGAGCAAGCACATAGAGGTCCACTACCATTATGTAAGGGAGAAGGTGCTGAGCAAAGATGTGGAGATAAAGTTCATTAGAACCAAAGAGCAGGTTGCAGATATGTTTACAAAGTTCTTGGATGCTTCTAAACTCAAAGGCTTCAAGGATGTGATAAATTTGCAGGACATGGATGAAGATAACTCCCAAATGAGCTTGAGGGGGAGTGTTGAAGATTAATGTACAAGCTCATTTTCATATGAGCCATGCTTGGATAAATTTACCAAATATAAAGATAAAGGAAAAGTGGAGGAAAAAAGGAAAAAATAATAAAAGAAAAAGTCTAGTCAAAATTCATGATGAGTAAAGAGATACAATATCTTGCCTTGTAGTTAGTAGCATGTAGTGGAGAAAGTGGTGAGTTAAGAAGGAGGCACAAACTTCTTCACATGCTCATTGGTTATAAAAGTGAAGTGGGAGCACATTCAAAACAAGGAGAGAAAGAGGCAAGAGCTCCCAGTAGTTGGATCTAGCCATTTTGTCATTTTGTCTTCCCTTAGACTCCTTCCAGCCGCACATTAGTTTGTACATAGCTCTGTTGCAGAGCTCATATCTCAGTGCATATGTAACCATTTCTTGAATTTAAGCATTCATTGGAAAGCTTAACTTGTGTACTTTTTGCATATCAAATATCTCTCCTAAAGCTTATGTACTTTGTGAGATATCAGTGAAAGAGTGAAGTCTAGTTTTTTAGTATACCTGTGTAGATAGGTAGTCTATTTTGGTCGGTTAATTTTCCCAACCAAAACATATACAAATTGCATGATTTTTTTCTTATTGGAAATCTCTTGGCATCTAATTTCACTATCTTAAATATCTCATTCAGATCGTTCATAGTCTGTGAGATATCTGTTAGAGAGTAAAGTCCAGTTTTACAGTGTACTTATGTGTGTAGGTGGTCTATCTTGGTGAGTTGAGTTTCCTGATCAAAACTCATCCAAATTACTTGATTTTTAGCTTGTTGGAAAGTTATTTGTATCTACTTTCTCTATACCAAATATCTTTCTCAAAGGATATATATTTAGAGAGCTATCAGTCCAAGAGTGAAGCTCAGTTCTTCAGCTTTTTCAGAAGGTTTAATTTTCCTACTTTCACATGCAATGGGATGATCATTTTGCATTAATAAAACACCTATATCTAAACCACTACCATCTGTAACTACATGGAAAGGTTGTGCAAAATCTGGTAATTGCAAAAACACGTGCATGAGAAAGTGCATGTTTGGGTTTTTCAAAAGATAGTTCTTGTGCTAATCCTCATGCAAATTTTAACTTTTTCTTATATTATATGTGAGTGGGAGTGCTAAATAAGAAAAAACTTTTACAAACTTTCTATAAAAACTAGTTAACCCTAGAAAAGAGCATACATCATTCACAGATTGAGGTATAGGCCATTCTTGAATTACTTTAATTTTCTTTGGATCTACATGAATGCCTTGAGTAGAAACAATATGTCTTAAATACTCTAATTCTTTTTGGAAAAAATAACTCTTTTCAGGATTGGCATAAAGTTTGTCTTTGCATAACAAATTAAAAATTGTTGCTAAATGATTTTCATGGTCATTATCATTCTCACTATAGACAAGTATATCAACAAAGAAAACAAGAACAAAAGCTTGGCAATCAAGAAAAATGTTATTCATCATACATACAAATGTAGCACGTGCATTGGTGAGTCCAAATGGCATTAGCATGAATTCAAAGTGACTAGTCTGAGTTCAAAAGGAAGTCTTATAAATGTCATTTTGTGTCATTTGTATCTAATGATACCTAGATTTAAGATCAATTTTGCTAAAGACACGTGCTCCACAAAGTTTATCTAATAAATCATCTATCCTAGGAATAGGATATCTATTTTTTAATGTTGATCTTATTGAGTGCTCTATAGTCAATGCACATCCTATAAGTCTTGTTCTTTTTCTCTACTAAAAGAGCAGGTGCTCCAAAGGGAGAAGAACTAGGCCTTATAAGTCCATTTTGGAGTAGGTTCTTAACTTGATTAGCTATTTCTTTTTTATGTAAAGGTCCATGGCTATAAGGTGCTTTATGGGGAGGAGAACTACCATGGATTAAGTCTATACTATGGCCAAGAGATCCCCTAGATTGTGTTAGTTTAGAAGGAAAATCACCCATAAAACAATCCTTATAAGAAGCCATAAATGGTTTACCTACATTAGGAAGTGTATGTGTATAATTAGCCATGTTATTGACAAAAACAATACATGATTTGTAGCCTTTCCTAAATAATCATTTGACTTGAGTATAACTAATTAATGGAAACGGTTGGAACTCATGCATTGCAGACAAAGAAATATCTTGATTGTTAAACTTAAAATTAATTATCTGTGTATGATAATCAATGCATGGATTCTAATGTTGACAAAAAGGTATACCAAGTATAGCATCATAAGACTACAAAGGAGCAATTAAGAATGTGTATTCATCTATGTATGAACCTATACAAATTTGAATGTTATGCACTTCACTTGTAACATTATATCTATTTCCTTGAAATGCAACCTTAACTTTATACAAAGAAGGAAGTGAATGTAATTGAAGATCTTGGACTAGTGTATAAGAAATAAAATATTAACAACTTTACCATTAATAGTACCTTGCATGCAAAGTAAAGAATGAATACAAAGTTCATTACCCAAGGTACTTATATCCTTTTCCAATGCTTCTCGGTCCAATCAGGTTGAGTGTCTTCATGAAGCATCTCCATGTTGTGTGCTTGAGCTCCGACAAGTTTCACATCGTTAGTTCGCAACCTACATTTAGCTTTAGTATGACCAAACTTACCACAATGCCAACAAGTGATAGAAGGCCTCTTTTGTTGAGCATTCATCATCGTAGTGTGAAGGGTTGAAGGTTTTGTAAGTTGTAAAGGGGTTGTCTTGGGTACTGGTGAGAAATTGGATTGAGGAGCACATTGAAAACTAGGTGGGCACTAGAAAGTAGGGGAAGAAAAAGTAGTAAAAGGATGCTTGAAGGGAAATTTGGGCTTGATTGGTTGTTGTCGTTGATGCGTTTGTTGTAAGCAAATGGACTTGGTGATGGACTGAAACTCCTTCTCAACATCATGTGCAAAAGAAATAGCTTCATAAAGGGTCGTGGGATGTAGTGTGTTGAGCTTGGCTTGGATTCCCATCTCCAAACCATCTTCATACTTCTATTGCAAAGTACGTGGAACTTAGGAGGAAGGAAGGAAGGACTCCTTAATCTTTTCTTGAAATGTGATCCATGTGGTAGGGTGGTCAGTGCTATGCTGCAAAACATTCCACCATAATTGCCTTACCCACCAAATAATTAGTAACAAATTTCACTTTTTCAACTTCAAAATAGGATTTGTCATAATAAAAGTCATCAAATTGAGAAAGCCACAAAAGAACAAATTGGCCATCCTTTTGCCCATCAAATCGTGAAAATTGAGAATTTTTCACACCAATCTTGGACTCTATGCCTTATTCTTGAGTGGTGATAATGGCCTTCACCACCCTAACTAGGTTGTTTTCATCACTGTGTATTTGTTGGAGTGGAGCATCATGTTCTTTTATCTCGTTTTGGGAATGTTGGAGTTCATGTCACAAAAGCTCCAATGTTATCAAAACCTAGGACTAAGCATGCAAATTTTTTTGTAACAATAGTGTATATAAAAAAATACTAAATGAATAAATAAAATAAATGAGAGTGTTTGATAAATAAATAAATAAATATATAAATAAAAGGAAGAGTGTTAAGTAAACAATTAAATAAATAGGTAAATAAATAAATAATTAAGGAAGAAGAGAGTGTTAGTAGTTATGTTAAATATCAATTAAAAGCAATGGGGTATCAATAAGTGAAAATAGGCTAGTGGATAAAGCATATCTCTTGTAAGTGTGAGGTTGTGGGTTTGAATCCCCACTACCTAAGTAGGCTAACTAAGTAGGTTAACTAAGTAGGCTAACTAGGGAAATAAGAAACTAAGTAGGCTAACTAGAGAAATAAGTAGCCTAACTAGGGAAATAAGGAAGTTCTTATTGCCACTCATAAGCTTAAATTGGTTCACACGTAGCCAACGGAACCAAAGGGAAGTCACAGACGTGCCTTGGCTTTGATACCACTACTGACCAAATCTTGCATCCCATGTATGCAGAGGATAATACTCCCATTTGGTCATCCCATGTATGCAGAGGATAGTACTGAAATGAGATATCACAAAAGCATAAACAAAATAGAAAGAGACAAGAGACTTGACATTAGATTGGGTACAATCTCCCCCCACATACTCTGATGGACGAGTCTAATAGAGCATGTGTATTTATATGTATTTTTCATTATGTCTTGAAAAATACATATAAATACACTTCAGAAAGTGTGCATTTACAAAAATCTACTTTATTTACAAAATCATCGCTTTTTAAGCGATCTATTGTTTTTACCAAAACTTCGCTTTTTAAAGGGATCTATTAGTTTTACAAAAAATAACTAAAATACTATCGTCTAAATATTCTTCTAAATGTCTTCAAAAATATCCGAATAAGTCCACATGCGTTCACACACTCATGAGTCTTCACTTGCTAAATCCATAAAGTATACCACCATTTTGAGTGCCATATATGATGAGTTATGAGGGGTTTTAGGGAAATCTTTAATTAGATGCTCTTTGCAGTGCCATTACAACCCTAAATTTTCCTTGTGAATGTTCTTGATGGCTTTGGATAATCTTTCAAAACATGGTCCCTGCCACATTGGTAGCATGGACATTGCGACATCACTCTTGTCAACTGGGTTAAGCCTTTCTTCCTTTCCTTAACATCATCTTACTTTAGGGCTATTGGGTTAAGCCAAACTTGTGAAAAAAGTAGGTGCTTGGATATAAGGTTTGCGTAAGTTGCAAATTTCACAAGCTTCTCACTACCAATTTTGAGTGGTGGGGTGGCTAGTTCAACTTGTGCAAACCTCATGGTTAAGAGAGCCCTTGTCTACACACAACTTGGATGGGCGACTTGAGGGGAAGTGTGCTCTTCAATAAAGATCCTTCCAATCAAACCATAATAAGGGGTATCATATCGACTTCATTTATCATATGGGGACATTGATACAAGATATGTGTGGAGACTAATGTGCAAACCCCTTAGTGAACCCATATGTATCCAAATGATGTATCCTTGAAGGTTGTATTTGGAAGTGATCCCTCATGAGAACCATATGAGCTTGGATGTATCGGATGTTGTATTCTTGAGGATGTATACAAAGGAGCTCAAATATACCAGAAAGCAAGTCAAAGATCAAGGGAGAGGCATTCAACAACAAGTTTGACTTTAGTAAGAGGTTGTTGGGGTAAACACAACTTGTGAATGGAAGTGGTGCTTGGTTATGAGGCTTGCATAAGTTGCCTAGTACCAAGGCTTGCAAAACTAGTTTTGAGTGCTGGAGTGGCTAGCCCAACTTATGAAAACCTCATGGTTAAGTGAGCACATGTTGAAACACAACTGGGATGGGTGGCCTCCTCGAAAGTGTGCTACCCAATAGAGATCTTTCAAATCCAATCATAATAAAGGCCATGTAGTACAAGATCACTTGTAGTCCATTCTTGTAGTTTTGAATGCTTATGAAGAGAAATACTCTCTTACTTATCTTGTGTCTATACCTATTATATCCTACCATGAAATCTCTTATACCCTGTCAAACCATCTTGTTCATATCTAAAAGTCTAAGAATTTGCTTTTACTATCAAAATACCTCTTAACTTTCAATCGTAAAACATAGACCAATCATATTCTTCATATCTAAAATTCTAAGAGTTTGATTTTACTCATCAACATACCTCTCAACTTTTAGTCCTAAAACATAAAATTGTGAAACATGTTTGATAGTTTGCGATAAATTTGAAGATTTGTGTGTATATGGTGGTCACTACTCTTTTCATTACCATATTTGAAATTTTCAAGGTTGGGCTCACACAAGGCAAAAATAACATGCAAGCTCCACTAAATCATCTCTATAAAAGCATTCTTTTGAGGCTTTCCTTTAACCATACATCGCGCCATTTCAAGAAGTGCTCTATTTTTATGCTCTGCAACACCATTTTGTTGAGGTGTACATGGCACCATACATTGGTGTGAAATTCCTCTTTCACAAAGAAAAGCATTAAACTCATGTGACATGTATTCATCGCCATGATCTGTGCATAGAGTCAAAAGCTTATTTCCAGAAAAATTTTCAGCCATAGTTTAAAATGCTTTGAAGCAAGAAAATACCTTATTCTTTGCTTTCATAGGATACATCCATGTTTTTCGAGTAGCATCATCAGTGAAGGTAACAAAATATACATGCTTCCCAAAAGATGGAGTCTTGATGGGACCACATACATCACTATGAACAAGCTGCAATTTTCTTGTAGTGTGTGTATGACTATCTTTTGAAAAAGAAGCACGATGCATTTTTCCAAGAGTGCAACCTTCATATGCATGCTTTTCAATGGAATAAAGTGTTGAAAAACTAATAACTATGTCCTTCTTTTTCAAGTAAAGTAATCTGTTGAACTTCAAGTGATCAAAATGAGCATGCTAAAGCTCTGCTCCAGCCATGGAGGAAGCATCAACAACCACGTCATTTGACACAACCCTCTTGTATGTATCCAAGCGATACATACCATTTCATAATGTATTGGACATCATGATAATGATAAGAGAAAGGGCACTGCTTGCACTCACCATATGTCCTCCTTTGGGGGCATCTTTCAAAGATGCAAAAACCTTTTGCATGAAGTTATGTGCTTTGAAGCACCACTATCAGAGAACCAATCCAAATCAACCTCACTCACAACCATACATTTAGAATGCAATGATGCATCATAATGACATGTAAAAACACATGCACAAACATCTTGAGCCATGTTGGCTTCATCATTCTTTGCATTTGAAGGATTTTCAGCAATAAACATGTCGGATTCCTTCTTCTTTTCATTGTGTTTAGCAAGATTTCTACACTCATCAATAGTATGACTAGCCTTTCGACAATATTTGTATATCTTCTTCTTTTGCAAATCAACATCATTAGAGGAATGAGTGGAAGAGGAAAGTTGAGGCTTTGATTTTGATGAACCCAAAGCTGAACCATACTTGCTTTCCCCTTTTTGAAATACAACTGGGATGGGTGGCCTCCTCAGAAGTGTGCTACCCAATAGAGATATTTCAAATCCAATCATAATAAAGGCCATGTAGTACAATATCATTTCTAGTCCATTCTTGTAGTTTTTGAATGGTTACGAAGAGAAATCTCGCCTTACTTATCTTGTGTCTATATCTATGGTATCCTGTCATGAGATCTCTTATACCTTGTCAAACCAGCTCGTTCATATCTAAAGGTCTAAGAATTTGCTTTTACTCATCAAAATACCTCTTAAGTTTTAGTCGTAAAACATACAACAATCATCTTCTTCATATCTAGAATTCTAAGAGTTTGCTATGACTCATCAACATACCTCTCAACTTTTAGTCCTGAAACATAAAATTATGAAACATGTTTGATAGTTTGCGATAAATTTGAAGATTTGTGTGTGTATAGTGGTCACTACTCTTTTCATTACCATATTTGAATTTTTCAAGGTTGGGCTCAGATGAGGCAAAAATAACATGCAAGCTCCACTAAATCATCTCTATATAAGCATTCTTTTGAGACTTCAAAAATGGATTTTGAATAGAGCCACTACAAAATTAAGTGACCCTTCTATTTAAAAGAAATAGGCTCAAAATAGTGCCAAAATTTATCCTTGAAATTAAGATAAAAATTTAATATATGTCATATATCACATACTCAGGCTTTTTGTAAATTAAAGGCCAAAAACACAAAAACTTCATTTCATGCTATGGAGCTCTAAAATTGGTTATGGTGTCCAAATGGATGTGGTGTAGTGATATGCCTTGAACGCTATTGAACGCTATAGAGTAGAGTGTTTGGATTCAAGTCCCACTCAATAGACATTTCAAATTTTTTATACTTAAAAAAAAAAATTAAAAAATAAAATTTCATATGATATCCATTCATTTTAAGAATTTGCAAGCAATTTTATTACATACAAACATGCTATACGTATGTAATAAAATTTGCAAGCAATTTTATTACATACAAACATGCTATACGTATGGGGGAGCAACTCATCAGATATCCCCTCTAAAGTGTAAGAAAGACTCTATCAAAGAGAGAGAATCCTTCAACGTCGAAGTCCATGCTCCCTTGCAGAGCTGCACGGGGGAGCATGTACGTAGGTAGCACAGCGTGCAAGGATGGCTTGCCGGATTTCATCAGCGTTTCATAGACTATGCCGAGCTTCCAAGAATGAGCATACGATGAATTCAATGGACGCAGTAAAAGTTTCCCCGTCCTGTCGGCTGCGGAGTTTCTCGACCATGCCTGCACCCAAGAAGAGAAAGAAAGCAAAATTATATTACAGTAACCCTTCCGTGTATTCACAGGTCTTGTTGAGACGGTCCCTTTCTTCTGCAGTTTTTTCTAAAGGCCTGGGCAATCAGCAGAGTGGGAAGCTCCATGCTGCGAAATGGAATAGTACGCATATCCCGCTTCCTCGTTGCTACTTTGGTCGCTATGGATTTCATTCAGCTGCTTTTGGTGGGCATGGCATGCGGCGCTGGGTAAACCTTCGTCTTTTGCACGGGATGAAATGGCTTCCTTGTCATGAGTTTTTCCGAGCTACTTTCAATGCCGTTGATTGGGATAGTCTCTCAGCAGATGACGGTTCCCATGGGCTTCCCCACCGAAATGATATGGGCTCTTCTAGTGATATGAACGCCCTGCCACTGATAGCGAATGACTCATATGGGCTCGCCGATGCAACATTGCATGGGAAGATGTCATCCTCGATTGATGGATCTGACAATGTGGCTTTGCGGAAGGGAAATGTGTCCTCCTTCAAACTTTCTGACCCTGGTCAGTCTTCTACGATCAATGTAGATAGTGCCGACGGTAGTAATGGGAATGGCTCAAACGGCCCTTTTAATTTCTTGAAAACATCATACGATGACCTCCCAGAGAAGCGATGGCCTTGTTGGAAGAACTTTACACTAGGACCTTTATCAACAGATGAGGGAAAGACTGTTTTGGCCTCCTTTATGGTGTCATTGATGTTCAGATGGTTTGTTGCAGAGCCTAGGTTCATACCATCTCTATCTATGTATCCCACTTTTGAAGTGGGTGATCGGATCATCGCTGAAAAGGTTGAATATATGTTTCTTTATTTTTATTTGTGGTAAGGATTTAGCATATTTAATGTGTGTTAGTAGCACATATTACTTTTTTTTTTCTAAAACGAACGTGCTTGCAACAGGTCTCATACTTGTTCAAAGCACCACAGGTCAATGACATCGTGATCTTCAAGGTGCCATCGGCATTACAAGTATTAGATCTCAACTATTCATCATGTACAACATGAGGACATTTTAGATCAGATATTGTAAAGCTATTTTTGACAGTTATAATGCTTGAAATGATCTGCTCAAGTGCAGGATAAAGGCTATGGTTCTGGAATTGTATTTGTGAAGAGAGTTGTTGCCAAGGAAGGTGATCTTGTCCAGGTGAGGGTCTTTTTCGTGTCTAGTCACCTATTACTGCAACCACCTATTACTGCCATACTTGAAACAATGATATCATGTTTTCATGTGTATGCATGTTGCATCCCCCTATTAGGTGTAATTAACATCGACCAATAATCAATTATATACATCAGTTTAATTTGCGAGAAAGAAAAAATGTGATTGGTTTGCAATCTTCTAAATTTGCATTATTTAAGTAATCTTCCTGTTTTGAGGAGTATTTACATTTTTATTAAGAGGATTATTCATTTCAGACTTTAAGAAGAGGAAGTAGAGAGACTTGGTAAAAAATGGTAAATAATGCTCATTTTGTGCATTAGAAATTATTCACATATCCTTGAAGTTCTCAAAGAGGGGAATCCAACCATATACAATACTTGTCCATCTGACACCATTTCACGCTTCAAGAGTCTAACCCAAATTTTTGATCAAACCCTCTAAAGAAGTGAACAATTGTAGAAAAGCAAGTTATAATCCAATGATTGGAATTTAAAGTCAAGATCCAATGGTAGAAAGACCTAAGAGCGTGCATCTATTTTAACTTGTCCATATCGTCAACAAAAATTTGTGCAAATCTTCTCTACGCTCATAGAGGTTTTTGCCTAGCTTTTGCTTTTCTTGAAAAGAAGTGGCCTATGCTTTCTATACAAGGCAATGCCCATGAGCATCACATCCTTGTCATGCCAAGAGCACTTGCTCTCATACTTCCTCTCTATGAGTGAGTTAAGGTGCTATAATGCTATTACACTCTTGGAGTTGCTTTGTGAAGGTAGAGTGAGGTTCATGGAGTGCTTGGAGTAGTGTATGCTCATACACTTTTGGAGGTCTCACATACTCTTGTGAGAGGTGGAGATCCTTATCTTGCATAGCCTTTTCATGCCTCATCCCTTACTCTTCACTTGCTCTTTTTGGTATTCATGGGTTGTTGAGTATTTCTCTTGTTATTGTGTAGTTAGATTTGGAGCATATCATCCTTTTGTAAGTGTATTATCGTGAATTGGAGCATATGACTTTTGACCATATTGTGTGTATTGTGTGATTTGTTCGTGAGTTTATGCGTACGTATTCTCTTATCTTCACTATTATTTCTCTATGTAGGCTATCCATTTGGTATTAGAACTAGGCTTCGATGCAAGCTTGGTTTAGTATTAGAACTATGATTGCAAGTACAAGACTTGAAGGAGCTGATCAACTCTGTTTGATTGTGGTCAACTCAATTTAACTCTTAGTTTCGTTCCATATTTTAGGTTCTCTTACTATTTTGTTTCTCTTTCACACTTTCTCTTGTGTCGTAGTATCTTGTTTGATCTATTTCAAGGCTAGTCAACTTTGATAAACTTTTGGTCAATCTTGGTCAAATTTGATCAACTTTGTTAAGTAGGGCTTGCAAAAACAAAGTCAACTAAGTCAAAGGAAGACTTGTTTCAAAGAGAAAGATATGAAATTTGAATTTTATTTCAATTTTTTGATAATTTTCAAGTTTTAGAGTTTTTGCTAGTGCTTCTTAGTGCTTTATTTTACTTGTTAAATAGTGCATATCTGATCTCAAGATTAGTTACACCTTATTGCTCCTCTTAGTGATATATTTGCTCCCTTTTAGTACTTGATTTGTTCAAAGTTGGCTATTTAATATTGTTCAAGTTTGGCAATTATTTCTATTTGCACTACATTGAATTCTACATCTTGTTCACATGATTGTTCACTAGATTGTGTATGTACATTAGTACTTAAATGCATATAGAGAATTCTTTTGTCATATACTTAGCTAACAAGTATTGCTTTTTACTTGCCACTTTGGGTTTCTAATGTGAATATCTTGGTATCTGTAAGGTGACACCTGGTCTACTTAGAACTTGAGATTTTGCACTTGAGTCATTGCAAATTGCAATTTACACCATAAATGAGATAGTGATCAATGACATTTCATTACATCATACATGAATGATGAAAAAAAAAAATATACTTGAAGCATGAATGTCAGATGGCACAAAAACCATATAATAAGTGCCATGTGGCAATGTCATACAAAAAAGCATAGAGTGAATCGTGATCACTATCAAAAACTACTGTCTACAGTATCACTAAGTCACTGAAAACTGTCAACACTATAGTCTATAATCTAAGATGAATCATGACTCCCCAATCTCATCCACGGAGTCATCATCTATGGGATCCTCATCAAATGTATTAGCCCATGATGATGCACTATCCGACTCTGAATGTCCAAATTGAGTTGCAAGCACTGTAGCGTCCGGGCAAAGATCATCTCTGCTAGAAGATGAGGTTGATAACTCCTCCCAATTATGTGCATGCTTTGTAGAAGTCCCAAGGCCACCAATATCGAGAACACTAGATGTCCCACCACGTTGTCCACGACCTCGTCCACCTTGTTTCGAATAATACTTTCGTGGCCAACTAGTAGATGGCAATGATGGATCATCCACATATAACAGAATATTTTTATAAAACAATATATTAGAATTAAGAAACTAAAATGTAGAATGAAAAGTATTCTTATCGATAGACTATATATTATAATTTAAACTTTGTAAAATTGTACCTATATGAGGTCTATCCCTTCAGGTGGGACTACGGGTCTGACATACATGTCTCCGACTCCATGGAAAGCATTGTTGGAGATAGATGTCTGCGGAAGCATGCGAACAACACAAGGAAGAAGAAGAAGCTTGGAGCACAAACACACAATACTGAATGAACCTCCTAAAGAGGGAAAAAAGTGCCCCGGTGGTCTTAGTGTGTTCACACACATCACTACCTAAATATATAAACAAATCCCCCCTGGGAGTGATGCGGTGAACAAGGAGCTGGCACTCATGTATAAGGAAGTGCCAAGCTATGTGGAAATCACTCCACAAAAGGAAATAAGCCCAAAGTTTTGCGGAAAGCTTCAAACTTCTCCCTAGGCAGAGCCTTCGTGAAAAGGTTTGCAATGTTCTCCTTCGTGGGCACATATGCCAAGCTGATCTCCCCAGCACAGAACCTCTCCCTGATATAGTGATAATGCACCTCAATGTGCTTAGTGCGAGCATGGAACACAGGGTTTCTCGCAACTTCCAATGCGCTCTGACTATTAGTGAAGATGGTGGTGGCTAAAGACTCGCCAACACCCATATCAGCCATAAGGCGTCTGAGCCACACACACTCAACAGTCGCTGTGAAAGCTTCCCTATACTCAGCCTCACAACTGGAAGTGGCCACAGTAGGTTGCTTCTTGCTCAACCAAGATATACATGAGCTACCAAGCATGAAGCAAAAACCACTCGTGGACACACGAGTGTCATAGCAACCAGCCCAATCTGAGTCAGAAAAAGCATGCAAATCTGGCGGTAGTGATCCCCCCTTGGGATAAAGCAACCCAAGTAGCCGAGTACCACTCAAGTAGCGAAAGATGCGCTTAACCGCCTTCCAATGCGTGACTCCTGGGCAATGCATAAACCTGCTCATCTGTGAGACAACAAACTGAATATTTGGCCGAGTAATTGCTTAAGTAAATCAAGCATCCACCAGCCCGCTGATAGAGAACAGCATCAAATGCATCTCCAGCATCACGAAAACTCAATCGTAAACCTGTCTCCATAGGAGTGGCAATAGGCTTACAGTCTTCAAGGTCAAAACGCTGCAATAATGTGTCAATATATTTTGTTTGACACAAAGCCATTCCACCATCAACTTGCATAAACTGAATGCCCAAATAGTGATGCAAATGCCCCAAATCAGACATTTCAAATGAGGCATGCAAATCAGCCTTGAAATCAGCAATATGCTTCTCAATAGGACTAGTGAGAAGCATGTCGTCAACATAGGCAACAATGATCAGAATCACATCACAATGTGCAACCAGATAGGCATGTATCTTCTCATACCAAGCACGTGGTGCTTGAGCCTTGCTTTAAACCATATAATGCCTTCTTTAACCTGCACACTGGTTTTCATGCCCTTTCTGCACAAAGCCACGGGGCTGAAAAACATACACTTCTTCATGCAAGTCACCATTCAGAAATGCTGTTTTAATGTCCAACTGATGTACATTCCAACCATGATGGGCTGCAAGTGCACAAATGCTCCGAACAGTAGTCATACGGCATGTAGGTGCAAAGGTCTCCTCAAAATCAATGCCTCTTTCCTGCGCATAACCCTTTGCAACAAGCCTAGCCTTATACCTGTCAACTATACCATCAGGTTTACGTTCAGCTTGTATACCCACTTAGTGCCAATGGCTTTCTTGCCAGGAGGCAAGTCACATAAAGACCATGTACCATTCTTCATTATAGAATCATATTCCGATTGCATAGCAGCCATCCAATTTCTGAATTTTGTGCTTCATCAAAAGAAACAGGCTTATTCTCATCACAGAGACTAGACGCAGCCATAGCATAGCAATATGATGCAAAGGAGGCACTATGAGAGCCTGAACGAGTACGATATGACAAAGGTGCATCTAATTTGCTATCACGCAAAGTTTGCACCATCCATTTTGGCCTAGTTTTTTCCTGTCCAATATCAGCTCTCTCATCAACAAGTGCATCATGTAAATCTGCATCAGAAATGGAATGATCTGCATCATCGTATGAAACCTGCAAAGGCTGAGAAGTTTCCTCATTAGGACCAGCACTAGACTGTCCACCTGTAAAAAGAGGCATCAAAGTACCATACATGTCTTTGGAGCTAACAGATGTCTCCTTAGTACA
This sequence comes from Ceratopteris richardii, assembly GCA_020310875.1. NCBI lineage: Eukaryota > Viridiplantae > Streptophyta > Polypodiopsida > Polypodiales > Pteridaceae > Ceratopteris > Ceratopteris richardii. The sequence goes on along the minus strand of CM035412.1, from coordinate 88,646,004 downwards.
TGAAAGCAATGGCTGAATAGCATCTTCCACAAAGACAACATCACGGCTAACCAAAATGCGTTTAGTCTGTGGATGATACAGACGATAGCCTTTACTTTCAGAACTGTACCCAACAAAAATACATTTTATTGCCTTATCATCCAATTTTTTGCGATGTTGTTCAGGCACTAGTGCATATGCCAAACAACCAAAAACACGCAGATGAGCAACAAATGGCTTGCGGTCATGCCAAGCCTCATATGGAGTGATAGACTGTAGCGCTTTAGTGGGACACCTGTTAAGTACATATGCTGCACACATGACAGGCTCAAGCAAGAAACTATGTGGTAAAGCCTGACTCTTGACCATGCACCTCGCCATCTCCATGAGTGACCTGTTCCTTCATTCAGCAACTCCATTCTGTTGAGGTGTATACGGCACTGTACACTGGTGTTTTATCCCACAATCAGCCAGAAATGCATTAAATTCAGAAGACATATATTCCCCCCCTCGATTAGAACGGAGGGTGCCCATTTTACATGCTTACAAATTTTCAGCCAAAACCAAAAACTGTTTAAAGCACATGAACACTTCGGACTTTACTTTGAGTGGATATACCCATGCATGCCTGGAAAAATCATCAATGAAAGTCACGAAGTAAAGGTAATTTCCAAAAGAGGGTGTCTGCATAAGACCACATAGATCGCTATGTACAAGCTGCAATTTCTGTGTAGCCCGAACTGAACCATCTTTTGGAAAGAAGGAACGCTTCATTTTGCCCAAAATACAGCCTTCGCAAACATGTTTTCAAGGTGCCTCAAGTTTGGGCAAAGAGGACACCATTTCAGATTTCTGCAGGCGTAGCAAACTAGCAAAATTCAGATGACCAAAGCGTGCATGGCAAAGCTTTGCATCTGACATAGCCTGAGAATCATTTACTGCACGTGCCAAATTATTTTCAGATCTTTCATAGTCTATGAGCTTACAAAGCCCACGACATAAAATGCAAGAAGCAATAATAACATCGCCATTTGACAGATCATGAAATGTACACCTGTCATAAACAAATTTAACAACCAAGCCAATGTTGGCTAATGCAGAAACTGATAACAGATTCTTCTTGATCCCTGGCACAAATAAAGCATCTGATAAAGTGAAAGAACTACCATCAGCAGTAGTCAAAATGATCTTGACAACTCTCATAACAGGATAAGAGGAGTTGTTGGCGCATGTAACAGTATTCTCTGTTGGGGAAGGCTCGAGTGGAGAGAAGAAACTGCGCTGCGAGGTAATATGTTTGGTCGCCCCACTGTCAAAGTACCAAACATCTGAGTCTACCGCTCATGAGAAGATGGGTCAAAACTGCAAACAGTAGTGAACGCCCATTCTTCTTCCTGCACAAGATTAACAGACTCTGTTTTTTATGTAGAGGCTTCTGCAACAACCATTCTAGTCTCCTTTTTCTTTGCCTCTTTTGCAGCCAGTTTTGGACAGTTCTTTATGATATGATCATTCTCTTTATAGTACTTACAAAACAATTTCTGCTTTTCTGATTTCTTCTCATCTTTATCTTCCTTCTTCGAATATGCAGAATTAGCAGATTTCTGCTTACTAGTTGAAGAGCTCCATTTTCCTTTGCCCTTTTGACTAGCAAGGAAAGCTTGATCTGCAACTCGCATAATGGACCTGTTTTGCCTGGACTGGTCTTCCTACAACAGAACAGAGACTAACTCCTCAAATGATAAGGCATTTGGATTGCCTTTCATCATCAACCGAAGAGTAGAAGCAAAACTCTGATATGAATCAGGAAGACCATTCAGAACGGTCTGCACAAGTGAGCTATCTGGTATAACCTCATCAGCAGAAATCAACTGTTCCTTCAAGTCTTTGATCTTCGTTAAGAGACTGTCCATAGAATCACCTTCATTCATGTGCTCACTCTCCAACTGTTTTTGAAGGTAAGCAATACGAGCCTCATTCCTAGCTTGGTACAATGTGGTAAGTGTATCCAAAGCATCCTTAGCTGTTCTGCAAGAGCGAATGTGAGGAATAATGGCACGTTTGACAGACAAAGCTATCAATGCATGTGCCTAGGCATTTATGCCATCCCAGCGAATCTGCTATGCAGTAGGTGCAGCAAAAACAGAAGAACGAACAGGAATCTGCGGAATATCATCTTCGACACCGTCTTCATCAGCTAGCACCTCTATTTGCAGTACCTGTAGTCAGAGGTGTAATAGAACTCCTTTCAACACCCTGCACAATGTTCCACAATCCTTTTGCAACCAATAGATGTCGCATCATATAAGCCCATAATGGGTAGTTGGTACCATCCAACTTATCCTCAACAGCCAACATACCATAGCTGATCAGGTTCGCGTACCTAAAGGTTTTTTAGGTGCTTCCGGTTCGGTTCATTCGGTACGAACCGTACCCATCCGGTTCGTGCTTAACTGGATTTTTCTTTTTTTCCGATTTCGAATCCTAAAGGGTGTAGAGAGAGAGAGAAATGATAAAAGACATGTATGATGGTTCCAAATTTAGTTTAGAGCTATATGATTGAAATATATGAGCAAGTAGTAAGTACTAACTTCTAAGACCTAAAAATATTTTTATGTATGTATGTATGTATCTCTCTCTCTCCCCCCTATATATATATATATATATATATATATATATATATATATATATATATATATATATATATATATATATATATATATATATATATATATATATATATATATATATATATATATATATATATATATATATATATATATAATGCACCTTACGCACCTTATCTCAAAGGTAAGGTTCGGTACTCGAACCTTAAACGCACCGAATGCACCGAACCGAGCGCATCTAACTTCCTTGCAACATACGGAATACATCACTGCTTTCAGCCATGGCCGGTGACTAAAATACCTTGATGCAAAAAATTGACTGTATCTCAAAAAGTTGAACAGAACTGTCCCAATGAATTCTGCTAGACCTGTAGCAGACTTCGATACGCGTATACTGGCGAACAGAAACTGGTATATACCTTTGGCACAAAAAGATGAAATGGCCTGCACAAGCGCTGCGATAGTGCGTTCGGAGGCTGCAAACGAAGGAGTGTCAACGACGCCTTAGATGAAGCGACGACATGCTTTGATACCAATTGTTGGAGATAGATGTCTGCGGAAGCACGCGAACAGCACAAGGAAAAAAAAGAAGCTTGGAGCACAAACACACAATGCTGAATGAATTACTAAAGAATGTACAAAGATAAGTAGCCCATTAGGGCAATAGGCGTATATACAAGCTGGGAAAAAAAACCTCCTAAAGAGGGAAAAAAGTGCCCCGGCGGTCCTAGTGTGTTCACACACATCACTACCTAAATATATCAACAAGCATGGCAAAGATCTCTCTCTCCTTCTGAGGGATTTGAGGGATATCTTTGACAAGGCAAATATCAATAGAATCTACATTAACCTGTAATTCAAAAATTTCAAAATTATAGTTTAGAGTTTACTAAATACAAATATAAATTTTAAATGCATGATTCAATCATAAATGTCAGAGAATTTATTTACCTGTAAAGGATCAATGTTATGCCCTTTAGTCTCTAGCAACTTGAGATTGAAGTGACAATACAGTGATACACTAACTTCTCAAGTTGTGTGTGACTCAATCTATTCCTCTTTTTTGTGTGGAACTGCAGGTCCTATATTATAATCTTGCGAAAGTATTCGCAAGGCAAGTTTTCTCAGCGATTCGCACATAATCAAATTAATTAGACTTGATTCTTTGATAATGAGGTGAAATATTATTGAAAAAATCACTTACCAATAAAGGGATACTAACTCCATATTTCTCCCACCATGTGATAGGAGAAAGCTGATTCTCTCATAGTCGTGCCGTAGGCTGTCCAAAATATTTCTCCATGCTACGAAACCACTCTCTCTCATCATATCACGATTCACCACTTGTCCATCCCCAGGTGTACTCAATCCAGCTATTCTCAAGAATCTCGTTTGTGCATTGCTCCTCATTTCTCCATAGTGGATGAAGAGTATGAGCAAGTGCATGGATTGGTTTATGAAACCAATCCCATCGACTCTGGATAGCACCACATAACTCGTTCTTTCTATTAAAAATTTTTTAAAACATATGTAAGCAATTATCAACAATCATACATGATACATCATATTATATATATGATATATCATGTATGAATAATGATATATGTAACGTAAAAAAGTAAACAAGTAGAAAATTGCAATAACCTTACTCTGTCTCTGATAGTCTATCGACTTGCTGGATGCAATCTTGATGTATTCGTATCCAAGTCCAAGAGTGCTACCCTCCATCAAATGCGGAGCACAATGTATAGAGGTTGGATAGCAACTACCTATCTCTCTCCCTTCACCCATAGATCATCCTCTCCCATGAAGAGTGATGAAAACTTTGTGAAGAGAGGATTCAATGCCCTAACTCTCAAGACTCTATCAACAACTATGTACATGTAACAAAAACGAGTTAGAGAAGGTTTTTGGAAATCTTAAGGAGTAGTGGGTGCGAAAAATATTTAGAACTTTTGGGTGGCTACTGACAAAATTCACTATGAATTTGGCTTTATCTAGGATGGCTCTTACCCATGGAATCCCCCCTATGTCTTCCATGAGTAGATCTAAGCTATGTGATGCACAAGGTGTCCATTTGATTTTGGGATACATATCCTCAATCATAAGCTCCATGGATACACAGTTAGACCCATTATCAGTCACAACTTGCCCCACATTTTCACGCCCCACATCCTCAATGGCTTTTTGCACATGGGAAAATGTGAATTGGTTGGTAATCACTGTGCCAGGTGCATGTGCAGGTATGGCACGTAAGAACATTGTGCCCTTGCATGAAGAAACAAGAATATTGTAAACATTCCTCTTTCTCATGTCTGACCAGCCATCACATAGAATAGAGCAGCCATACTTTTCCCATGAGCCCCGTGATGTCAACATCTCTGTCTCAACTAATGTTTTTTTGTTTGGAGAGCTTGGGGGTACGTAAGACTTGTCTTGATGGACCCTCCCAAGGATACCCAATCCTACTCGCAGACACTGCTCGTGTAAACTTCCATGTAATATTTGCATTGCCATGTATTCTTGCCATGCTCTTTCACATGGCTTCGAATAACATTAGGGGTTCTTCCCATGATGGTAAAGCTCAAGAGTGAAGGATAAAGATTGAAAAGAGTAGGCAGCAAGCTGAAGTTTGAACTCTCCCTCTGTCAACTTTCAAGGGTGGGTCCTCTCTCTCTCTCTCTCTCTCTCTCTCTCTCTCTCCCCCCCCACTCTATTTGGCAAGGCTGCCTGCTCTCTCCCACTCTATTTGGTCTCTACATCGATGAGATTGAGGACTACATTCTCCGATCTTGAGGAGAGGGTGAAGACCTCGCAGGTACACCTGTCCACATTTTATTATATGTCGATGACATTGTCTTGATTTCAGAGTCACCCGATGGATTACAGCGCCACTTGGATTCTCTCGATGAGTTTTGTACACAGAAGGGCTTGACAGTAAACCTTGGCAAGACACTGCGAGGTTTGTTTAATTATGAAGACCGATCTTGGAAAAACATACTTCCCATTTTTTTTTCTACTCGAAATTATGAAACGCTTCAAAAAAACGAAATTGCCACTGGAGCAGACGCCATAAAAACAAGGTCATGATCTTCCACACCTCCCCCTTGGTGAGGAATGGAGCAGGATTCACAGTCAGCGGTGGACAGATTGAGGTGGTCACTTTCTATGTCTACCTCGGAGTCACATTCACGAGCTTACTTGGCCCCTTCAGCATCGGACAGGCATCCACCGATAGACTCACACGAGGATATGCAGCTTTAGCCATGTTAGAGCGGAGATGTCACCAGGCACACTTCTAGGAGCCCCGCACGAAGGGGTGGCTATTTGACACACTAGTCCGACCAACTATGATGTATGCTCCGACAGTTCGGGCCCCAGGCCTCACAGTCACCCAGTGGAGTGCGATCGAGAGGCCCCAGGTACGTATGATCTCGCGACTATTTCGCTGGAAACAGTCGGTACCACATGACATCATCAGGGCAGAGCTAGTTGCACCACCCATGGTAGTAAATGCACTATTCCAGACTATCCTCTTTATTCAGAGGATGAGGGAGCTCCCTACAGACAGACTCACACGTAGAGCTTTTGAGGCATCTATACAGATATCAGAGTCAGGATATGAGAGAGCTTGGTACACTCAGGTTAGAGTATGGTTTGATAGTCATGGGCTTGATATGGACAGATTGCCGCCTTTTCAGTACGACCCAGACTCACCTCACATCCACCTCTCTCGTCATGAGAGGAATGTTATGCTGAGACAGGATCTTTGGCAGCTCTACATTAGTCAGACATGGCACACACCACACATGGGATCGAGACTATTGCACTATCGAGACCAGTTCTTAGACATCCTAGCGGACGGTTTCATCCGACGGCCATGTTACATGGATACTTACATGCCTCATAGCTCGAGGGTAGCGATTGGCCAGTTGCGAGTCTCATCACATAGACTAGAGATTGAGATGGGCAGAGCCGCAGACATTCCTAGAGAGGAGCGGATATGCAAGGTTTGCAGAGTAGAGATGGAGGATGAGGAGCACTTTGTATGCAGATGTAGCGCATATGATGGCATCAGAGGTAGATACGGGACTCTATTTACAGGGCAGCCCACCCTCCGAGAGATCATGGACTCTAGAGACCAGCGACAGCTTGGGCGATTCCTACTAGAGATACAGAGTCACAGAGATTCCCTACTCCAGCCTACTGTAGCAGCCTATACAGGAGGGAGACAGAGTCAGCTCACTGAGTTCTTTATTCCACGACGTGTTGCAGCCCTCCCCCCCTCAGCCAACACACAGAGAGGGGTGACTCTTCAGCATGCTTAGACTGCTCGAGCTAGGAGACAACCCCGTGCTAGAGGATATCGGGCCCCGAGACCTCATCGACATCAGATTGCAAAGATCCAGGCTCGTCACCATCGCGCCATGGAGGAGAGAAGATTCCAGATGATGGCTGATCCCGCTGCAGCTATCACGATGGCCCTGACTCCACCTCCACCTCCACCTATGTATCACATCTTACACCCGCCCACTAGCACATGATGGAGCTAGTTAGTCGTTTCAGATGCATTCCCATGCTTGTTGTAATATCCCTGTGCATATAGACTATCATAGATATCGCACTCCATACACCCCCCCACTTTCATGGGTATCTCCACACGCATATCACGGAGATATGTATCAGCTTTACCAGTTTCTTTTTCAGCACTTTTATCTTCTCTGATAGACAGAAGATACACCCATGTACATTGATTTGTCTCATAGGCCGAGTTCGGCCTCCTAATAGACGTAAAAACTTTCTTTCTTTCTTTCTTTCTTTCTCTCTCTCTCTCTCTCTCTCTCTCTCTTTCTCTCACGCTCTCGCTCAATGTATGTGCACGTAGGCTGCAGCAAAGGAGGCAAGTCTCAAACGTTCGAACTTCGAAGTTCGAATTCTGCCGAAAAATACAAACCTAGTAAAAAAAATTCGAAACGTTTTTTTTAATAAAAATTGTCTGGAGAGATTTAAATCGTTGGGAGGATTTTTACAATTTTTTTTTTTTTTTAAATCGTGCAATTTTGTTTCTATGCTCATGATGGGCTGCCCTTTAGGCATGCGTCATGGACAAAAATCAGAAGTGCTCATCAAATTTTCTTGGTCCAATAGGGTTGGAGGGCATAAGCAAGTAGACATTCTTTATGTGCTTCTTTCCTGGCCCTCCCGTTTTAAGGTGTCTGCTCCCACACAGGCCCCTTTCTCTACCCTACCACACACAAGGGCAGCCCATGTTACTCCCTTCCTGTCCTTGCATTAGAGGAAAGGCAGTAACCATGGCTTCCAGCAAGGGTGTGGTTGAAAAGTACCAGTTATCCAGCCACCTACGTACATGGAAAACACAAAAAGAGAGGGACTTACCTGTCTCCAACCATGGGCTTGCATGTGCTCCCCTTGCTCCTTCCTCCTGTTGGAAGTGTCCCATACCACCCCATGCAAGAGGGTGAGAAGCATGTCAAGTTGAGCCATCAGAGCTCCATGAGCTCTGATGGTTTTGTGCACGTTGTCCTGCCTTTTCCATATGAGCAGAGAGGACTGCCCTGATACCAATGTTAGATCCTCGGGGATCCTGCCATATTCACAAACAAAAGAAGGGCAGACATCAGACTCACCTCTCAGCCATAGGGCTAATACGGGCTCACCCCCGAGCCTCGGAGACTACAGCCAAGTGGTCAGCCACCTCCAAGGGTCCAGTGTCCCATACCAGTAGCTCCCCACCAGTATGGGTGACGAGGTCCTGCCAAAGGGCTAAGAGTTCAAGTGCCTCATACGAGGAATGTCTCACAAATGAGCCCATGCATCCTATTTATAGGCTCAAATGAGGTGACCCAGTTCACATTGGGAGGCCAGTAAATATTTGGCTGGACACTTTTAACTACAGGCACCCATCCAGATGTCCTTTAATTTTGGGGACATAACAAGGTGTTTTTAGGAGTGAATATTGCTAATTAATCAAATTCTGAAAGTTTATATTTTCCTGTAAAATCATAGCTGTAGAACCTTAGCAGTCTATATTCTCTCAAATTCTGCAAATTTATGTAATCTCAATAGACACCACAGAAGTAATGTATCAAGGGTACTTGGATATGAAAAGCTATAATTCTTTTTAGAGAAAATTGAACATTTAAATCCAATTTATGTGTGAAATTTCTCACAAATATCAATGCACAGGGAGCTTGCTCTACCAAAATTTTAGCAGATATGAAGTAATCTCAGCCTCATCAATCTTGCTTCCACTCAAAAGAAAAGAAGTCGTGCACATTTTGCAATGTTCCTTTTCATACTGAAAATGTCATTCCTTCTACAAAGGAAGGTTGGGAAAATCTGTAGAACTCATCACACAATATAAAGATTTTGAGAATTATTGAAAAGCCTCAAGGAATGTGCAGGTTCAAGTGATGTTTATTTGCTACAGCTTCTTGATGGTCTTGACCCAAGCTCTGAACCAGACTCTAGTTGGGAGAACAAGTGAAGAGGTGGAGTTTGGCAGGAGAAAAAAAAACAGAGATTGTAATTGATGTATGTGAGATTTTTAGGTCTCTCTAGGGCCAAAATTTTCGGGTTCATCAGAGTGGTCATGTTGGACCTTTAGTCATTGGTTGCAGTATGAAACCACGTCAAAATGGTTGGACTTTAAAGAACATCAAAATGATGTATGAAATTCATCTAACTTATCCGTACTTTGGTCAGATGTTAAGAGTAAAAGATCTTTGGAAAGGATGGAAAAGTTTCAATGTATATATGTACATACAGGAGTGCCCTTGTGGCTTTTACCCCTCAACATTGCATACATAATTTGCTCCAAGTTCTGACATGAATTGAAAGGGATGTCTTGAAATCTAGTGTTGGTAGGTTGGAGGTGTAGCAGTGGTTTTGACATAGATGCAATAGAGAGAGAAATTTAGTGCACGAATTTTAATATGCAGAGCAGCATCTGATTTGTGTTCGTTTGAGAGAGGGACATGAATTTTATAAAAGCTTGATCTTCTAGGCACATAAAACAAAAGTTGTAAAGGTAGCACTTGAAGGATTGTCAATGTGATTCAAGGGCTATGAATGGGTAAATCAATCCCTGAAGCCTAACTGCAAAGTAATTAAATGACTCAGTGAAAACTTTCTGAAAAGGATCTCAGAGAGTTCTGCTATGAGGAATGGTCTCTGAGGCTATTGGGGATGTCTTGTTGGCCTTCACCTTTAAAATGACTCAGTGAAAACTTTCTGAAAAGGATCTCAGAGAGTTCGGCTATGAGGCTATTGGGGATGTCTTGTGTGTGTGTGTGTGCGTGTCTGTGTTTTGATATGGAGTGTTTCCACTAACAAATTTACTTAACCCACTTTTTATTGAAAAACGATCTGTTTTTTTGTCAACCAGATCAGATCTTCTCTAATATATCCAATTATTCACATTAAGAAGGGTGCCTACTTTGTTTGAGGTTGAAGTGGGTAGGATCTATAATTCATGCTTTGTGTGGTGTCATGATTTGTTTTTGGTTGTTCATCTAGATTAAATGCCTCCATATTTAGTAGACTGGTACAGGATACTGATTTCCTACAGAGCCGTGTTTTGACTGATCTTGGTATTATGTAATTATGTTCTGTATTATGTTCAACAGGTGGAAAACGGGAAACTTGTTGTGAATGGCATTGTGAGAGAAGAGGACTTCATAGCAGAGCCACTAAGTTATGAAATGAATGCAATTGTAAGTTCACCAATTAAATGGAATCTGAAGCTCCTCTAGCATGTCATTCTTCCTTACTGCTTGATTAGGTAATACTGTCTTGAGTGCCACTGCAGCATGTACCCAAAGGATATGTGTTTGTGATGGGAGATAACCGGAATAACAGCAACGATTCACATATATGGTAACTGAAGTAGAACAATGGACTTGTTTTTGGTTTTTGAGTACAAAACTCTGGTTTCATGCTCAAACTGCTTCAATTTACTTTTTTGTTTAAATCTTTTTCAAAAGGGGACCTTTGCCAGTGAAAAACATCTTTGGGAGGTTTGTTTTCCGATACTGGCCACCTTCTCGAGCTCAAATTGCTGCCTAGTTTGATTATCAGAAGGTTCTTTTGGAAAGACTCAAGGACTACACACTTACAGTTAGTTTCTAATTCTTCGGAGTGTTGATCGCAATTACAAAGGAGCCAAATCTAACATGTGCATCAGAAACCTCATTGCACTTACAAAGGTACAGTTGAAAACGATTTGTACTAAAAGGAAGTATGCCACATATTTGGAATCATGATTGGGCATTGATGATTCTACTTTTGCATTTCTTGATAGTCTTGGGAAGGACAACAACATTTAACATTTGATTATGTAACATATATAGACAGCTTTGATCTCATCAATATAGGATTGAACTGAGCTGGATCATATTTGAATTGGGTTTCGAATTGTGAGTTGTAACAATTGTATACGAAAAAGATTGATAGCAAGATAGAAAATCTGATGGTTTCAAACCGGTTTTCAAGCATTTACTTTTTCTTTCATCATGAGTACCTTCTCAGAAAAACAAAAAATCCCATTAAGCTTAATTATTGTAAATTTTATGATCTTCTTTCATGCTTGTATTACACTTCAGTTGCCCATCTAAGTTTTACCATCACTAAGGGCTCTACTGTTTCAATCCTTTCATGACTTAATTATGTCTTGAGTTTGTGATCTTCTTCCATGTTTGTAGGACACGTTTTTCTTCCCATGGATTGGGGTTAGTGTTCTTCTTGGATGTGGAGTAATCTTCTTCTTTTGCCATTCAATTTTTGATTCAGAAAAATCTTGTTTTTTTTATTGGGGCATACATAGCTAACATGGAATAAATATTATGGGAAAGATTTTACCTTTTTGAAGGGACCATGTAATGTCATTCACATGAGCAACAGGAAATCATAAACAACTTAGCCTAGTAGCCAAAGGATACTTTGATATAGGTCCAATTCAGTGATAGGATTAGAAAATTATGGTCCTCTAAATTTGGTAAATTTTGGGCCCATTAAACGTGGTCAATTGTATGAGGGGTAGAAAATCGTATTGGTAATTGATCAAGCCGAAGAATATATGTACTAGTGGTATTTCTTGAGGGACAATCTTGAAAACAGAGCCAATGAGGTGTGCTCCACTAAGTTTATTAATTCACTTTCTTGTAAAAATTATAAAACAAGAAGTTGCTAGATTTTGGAGTATAAGAACTTCTTTCATTTCAAGTATTTGCACGAAAGACATAAAAGGAGTTTGCCTCTAATGTTTTTCCCTCGATGTCAAACATATATCTCAGTTTCTCTTTTTTGAATTGAAAAAAGGAATATGGTAGGATATAAATTGACCAATGTGTACATGTCGGTCAATTTTTAAATGAGATTTTTAGTCCTCTTACTACGGTTTACTTGTTTCTTTCATTAGCCATCGTGCAGTGCATCTTGAGTTTGTTACTTGCAAGTTTGAGCTACGGTGGCCATCACTTCTAATCTTTCCACTTTTTTGGTTTTTCTCTTTTTTTCTTTGGCTTCATTGAGTAATTGATAAGGGGACCATCACACTTTCTTGATTTGTAGATATCCCAACACTTCAATGATGACAAGCTTGGCATCGGCAAGTATCTTGGATTTTTTTTGGTAGATGCTTCACTTTTGTATAAAAATTTGATTTGCACCCAACTTGAAATTTTCATTTATATTATACTTGTATTATCACAAGTTATTTTAAGAACTTTTTTCTGTCTTAGGCTGGAATCAAATTTGTCCTCATTATACAAGAGGGATTCCTTGATTCTATCGTATACTCCTTTCAAAGGGATATTCTTCTCTATTATTTGAGCATTTTCTTTCTTGAAAATGTTCAATTGTTGAATTGTAAAGTCTAAAAGTTTAGTTTTTAGTTGCCGTTGGATTTTTAAGTCTAAAAGTTTATTTTTTTAGTTCCCGTTGGAAAGATAGTATCTCTCTCGTACATTTATTCATGAAAACAAGATGTGGTTAGAAAAAAATATGAATGCTTCAAGGTTGTGTGGGCCCCTTATTGTACAATTCCTTCTAGTTAAGTGATTAACACTAATAGAATGTCAATCTAATGTGAAGACCTTAATTAAGGCTCGTTTTGCAAACTTCTTTTACTTTCATATTTTTTGATTCATATCAATCTCAATTGTTTTTTTTGTGGTTGCTACTTCAGTAGTTTCTTCTACTTGCATTGTTTCAATTTTTCTTCTTTGTGATAAATTCTTCGGTTGAAAGGTCATTTTTGTCCAAATGTGCTGAAGTATTACTTCTATGAACAAATTTTTAAGAGAGAGTAGGTTTTGGCTTTAATAAATAAGCATGGATGATTCTCTTTAGTGTGTTGGTTCCTCCAATGAACCCATGCTTATGATAAGGTCTAGATCTTTGCTTTAAGTTGCTAAAATATAAAAGGTATGGAATCTATTTTAGACTAAATATACCTGATCATAACCATTAGGGGAAAAAATGATCCTTGCATGGGCCTTCTAATTTAGGGATTAAAATGTTTAATCCAAGGGTTAAAGGGGCATACAAAGACCACTAGTGGTATGTTCAAATAAAATATTGTTTGATGCTATTTCAAATTTGAATTATCCGATGGAAATGTTTATAGCCTTTGGATGCTAAACTTGAATGGCTTAAACTGATTGGCATAATAGAGATAGAGTGAACTGACAATTCGCAAGTCTTGGGAATCTTCATGCGTGTGTGTGTGCACACTTTTGCACATTTTGGGTCATTGGATTGTCATCTATCCAAAGGCACAACGCAATTGGGGCTGATTGCTATTCGGGAGGGCCTCAAAGGCATTAGATGGATGTATAATCCGATGGCTCTAGTCAATTGGCGCATGCAGATCTTGAATCAACTACTGGGAACACATGAGCCATAGGATCCTTGTGAGATCCAACGGACACTCACAAATGGCGCCAATTCATAGCCGAAATTCATATATGCCTATCGATGAAGAGACAAATCTAATGGCCTGGAATGAAAGGCGCTTTTGGGGGCTCCATCAAATCTTAGCCGTGCATTTTCAAACTAATCCAAGGGCGCAAATGTAATGGTGCCTTGACTTTTGCCATTAATCCTTAACCATTGGAACTTCTAACCAATCCAAGGGTTCTAGTTCATTTGCAAGCTTTTCAAAACCATGCGAATGGACAAGACCAGGATCTCTAAGTGGTTTTTTCCTATTTGATCACACAAAAACAAGGGAAGCCTATGCTTGGCCTATGTGATTAAGGTACTAGAATGTGTCCACCACCCTCTTCTCATTGGTCCATCAGTAATCACTCCTTAAGCCAAAAGGCCCATCCAAGGTTCATTTTTTCCCCTAATGCAAGTGAAATTCTTTGTGTGACATTGTATATCAATTTGCATATGCCATCATAAACAAAGTATGAAATAATGAAATATCTAATTCAATACTAGCCTATTAATTTGTTGAAAAGTTTTTGCTTCTTGAAGTTTCTTGATTTCTTCGTTTTTATTGAAATTGGCAATTGATACAATTGGCAACTTTAAAGCTTCTCTTATATGATTCCCTTGACATGAATATCTCTTGATTTTCCACTAGATTTTGTCACAATGGCTATCCTAGCTAATGCCCTAGAAGCCATTTCTCTTAGGGAATAAGAGTGAATGAACTCTATGCACCATTCATAACTGACATGGATGATGGGTAACTTCAAGTATTTGCGAAAGAGGTATTGCTTATCAATGTACAATGCCATATACATCTCAACAAAATGGTGTTGCATAGGGCAAGAATAGAACACTTGTTGAAATGGCATGATATATGGTCAAAGGAAAGCATCTTTTAGATATGTTTTGGGTGGAATTGGACATATGTGCAAACTATGTATGAAACATTGCCTTACAAAAGCGTTGGGAGTCATTTCACCTTATGATGCTTGAAATGAGTGCAAGCCAATAGTTAGTCAGATGCATATATTTGGTTGTTTGGCATATGATCTTATGCCGTCACAAAAATTTCACAAACTTGATGACAAGGCACAAAAATGTATATCTGTTAGATATAGTAGTGAGAGTAAAGGTTATTGATTATACCATCTGTTGATGGACAAAATTACTGTAACTTAAGGTGTGGCATTTGCTGAAAATTCAAACTTATCCTTTTCTTGAGCATAAATTTCAGCTTATATTTGTTGCATATAGTAGTGGGAGTAAAGATTATTGATTATATCATCCATTGATTGACAAAATTAATATAACTAGAGGTTGTTGGATATAGTAGTGAGAGTAAAGATTATTGATTATATCATCCATTGATTGACAAAATTAATATAAGTAGAGGTGTGGTATTTGCCAAAAATTTTAGCTTACCCTTTACTTGAGTGTAAATCTCAGCCAACAATTAGTTCAGAGGATGTGTTTGA
The DNA here is from genome assembly GCA_020310875.1 of Ceratopteris richardii. Classification (NCBI taxonomy): domain Eukaryota; kingdom Viridiplantae; phylum Streptophyta; class Polypodiopsida; order Polypodiales; family Pteridaceae; genus Ceratopteris; species Ceratopteris richardii. The sequence goes on along the minus strand of CM035412.1, from coordinate 88,630,961 downwards.
TACACTCATGCCTTTGTTTCAAATTGTTGTGCTTCACTATGGCCATCCAAACCATCCAAATGAAGTTCAAAACATTGAGGATTTTCAACCAATCATGATTGAAAATACCCAATCAAAGATGGCTGAAAATTTGCAACTGAATATGGCTGAAAATCAGCATGATATTCAGCCTACGAATGAAGAATGCATGTCTAGCAAGAATGCAAAATCTATCCTAAACTGGCAACAAAAGACATTGCAAAACAATAAATTGAGTGCTCCTTTACTTGGTAGAACAAAATAAATCTTTTACCATGCATCAAATGATTTTGTGGATGTATCTTTCATTGTAGCACATGTAATGAAGAAGCACTCACTATGAGGATGCATGTTATGATTCAAATTGGATGAGTGCAATGCAATTGGAATTGGATTCTATTAAAAAAATTACACTTGAGAGATATGAATTGCCAAAAGGTACGAATGCCATTGACCTAAATGGGTTTACAAGTTGAAAAGAAATTTAGGTGGTGTCAGGGGAGCACTAGATTGTGCTCTCTGACTACAGTAGACAAGATTACAGAAATGTACTTCTGATTACAAGATCACCCATGGAGGGGAAACAATACAAGGATATGTAACTAATACACGAAGTCCCACAACCCGAGAATTATAGGTATGGATAACTCGACTAGAGATGATACACGAGATCCCACTACCTTGGATCGTAAGTATGGAACAAGATATCAAGATTACAAGAACTCCCTTCTGGGAGATGAACTGGATACAAGAAAGAACTCGATAAGATCTTGTACTATGAGATTACAAGAGGACAAGGCTAGATGTCTAGGATACGAGACTAGACAAGACTAGAACAAGGAACAATATGAGAACTGGAACTGGAACTTGGAGAGTACTTACTTGGCGGTCATTACTCCTTGAGCTCCCAAGACTGGTATTGGCAAGACTGAGAATGAATGTGGCCAACCCCTCCTTATATAGGTTTTCCAAGGGCGGTTATGAATTGATGATATCATCGATGATGTCATCAATTCAAAACATGGTCTCTAGATGTCAGAATCAAGCAAGAAGACAATCGATCTTAGGATTTTGTCATATTCCAGATGCAATGGAAGCATTGGTTTTCCCAAATTTTGAACCAATCATGAGATATAGAAGTCACATGGAATATGAGGTTCAAAAGATCTCCTTTGTCCATGACATCACCTCCTCCTGAAGCGACGAGTTCCACGAGGAGCAGTCATGATCTCTGGTCTCAACTTCATTGGATTTTTCTTATGAAATTCTCAGACCTTGGTTGGTGCTCTCTGAAGGTTCTCTGCAGGTTCCCAAGTACGATCATTGATGTCATACCCTTTCCAATGAACAAGGTACTCCAATCTTCCACGGGATATTCTTGAATCTAGGACATGCTCGACTTTAAATTCTTTATGATCGTCAATCTTGATAGGTGGTGAAGGACCTAGTCTCTCCCCCGTACTTACTTGGCAGTCACGACTCCTTGAGATCCCAAGACTGGTATTGGCAAGACTAGGAATGAATGTGGCCAACCCCTCCTTATATAGGTTTTCCAAGGGCGGTTACGAATTGATGATGTCATCAATTCAAAGCATGGACTTTGCATGTTAGAATCAAGCAAGAAGACAATTGATCTTAGGGTTTTGGCACGTTTCGGACACAATGGAAGCATTGGTTTCCCCAATTCTGAACCAATCATGAGATACAAAAGTCACATAGAATATGAGGTTCAAAAGATCTCCTTTGTCCATGACATCACCTCCCCCTCAAGCGACGAGTTCCACGAGGAGCGGTCATGATCTCTAGTCTCGACTTCATTGGATTTTTCTTATGAAATTCTTGAACCTTGGTTGGTGCTCTCTGAATGTTCTCTACAGGTTTCCAAGTACGATCACTGATGTCATACCTTTTCCAATGAATAAGGTACTCCAATCTTCCTCGGGATATTCTTGAATCTAGGACATGCTTGACTTCGAATTCTTTATGATCATCAATCTCGATAGATGGTGCCCTTAATGGTGAAATCTGATATGGTTCCAACATGGACGCTAGATGTATTCTCATGGTACTTGGCAATTGGAGCTTGAAGGTGACTAGATTAATCTTGGCCAAGATGGTGAATGCACCAAATCTCTGATGGTCTAGCTTTGCACAAGGCCTCAAAGTTTTCAAATTATTCCTGAGTAACCACACTTTATCCCTAATTTGATAGGATGGATTTTGAACATGATGCTGATCTGCATAATATTTGTATTGCTCTTGAGGTTTATGGATCTCTTCCTTGAGTTCTTTGTGAATGTCCATGAGGTACTGGGCTTTATCTCTGGTAGCTTGGTTCTTCACATGATTTGAGAGTTGCATATCCATCCTTGGATGTTGTCCATAATTTACAAAGAAGGAAGTGTGCTTGGTAGATGTATGAACACTATTATTATAGGAAAACTTTGCAAAGGGTAAAATCTCGAACCAATCAATCAGAGATACTGTTCTAGGAGTTGATTCGCCTGTTTTCTTTGTCCACCAGTCTGTGGATGATTAGCTATATATAATTTAACTTGAACACCAAGGAGCTTGCATAGATTGTTCCAGAAGCTGGATATGAACTGTGGACCTTAACCACTGACAATGTCATTAAGTAATCTGTGAAGCCTAAATATGTATTTGAGAAAAAGTCTTGCAGTGGCTACACCTCTGATTTTCTTGATAGTTGGAATGAAGTGTGACATCTTTGTAAATTTATCCACTATAACAAGAATGGCATCATACTTATCTGACTTTGGTAGATCTGTGATGAAATCCATAGACAATGAAGCCCATCATCTTTCTGGAATAGGTAAAGGTTCCTACCAATACTAGTCTTGGGAGCTCAAGGAGCCGTGACCACTAAGTATGTACTCTCCAAGTTCCAGTTCCAGTTCTTGTCTTGTTCCTTGTTCTAAACTATTGTGTCCTCTTTTAATTTCCTAGTACAAGATCTTGTTGAGTTCTTTCTTGTATCTAGTTCATCTCCCAAAAGGGAGTTCTTGTAATCCTGGTATCTTGTTCCATACTTATGATCTCGGGTTGTGGGATCTCGTGTATCATCTCTGGTCGAGTTATCTATGTGTATCACTCCCATAAAAGTATTTTTTTCTAATTGTAATCACGCTGGTCGCTATAGGTATTTGAAGTTCATTATCTCTTCCATAGATAGTAAGTTTTTTGAGCTAGTCGACACGCAGACCTATTTGTTTTGTATTGACTTCTTCTCCTTGATACTCCAAAGTTCATAGTGCATTTCTTTGCACTTATCGCATGCCTATAAGGTCTATTTGAGTCTCCATAAGCTCAAGGGCTGGTCTTGTGCCGGTTGAATAGAACAAACTTCGTCGCTTTGAAACACACTTTTCTACCTTCTACAAGCTTCTCCAAGTTCTTTCAGTGGTATCAGAGCTAGATCAAGATGGGTGATGGCTTTCCCTCAATGATCGAGAAGCTTGATCGACACAATTATGCGGCTTGGCAAATCAGAATGGAGGCCTATTTGCAAGATAGAAATCTTTATGGAATTGTTCCATAGATAGTAAGTTTTTTGAGCTAGTCGACATGCAGACCTATTTGTTTTGTATTGACTTCTTCTCCTTGATACTCCAAAGTTCATAGTGCATTTCTTTGCACTTATCGCATGCCTATAAGGTCTATTTGAGTCTCCATAAGCTCAAGGGCTGGTCTTGTGCCGGTTGAATAGAACAAACTTCATCGCTTTGAAACACACTTTTCTACCTTCTACAAGCTTCTCCAAGTTCTTTCAGTGGTATCAGAGCTAGATCAAGATGGGTGATGGCTTTCCCTCAATGATCGAGAAGCTTGATCGACACAATTATGCGGCTTGGCAAATCAGAATGGAGGCCTATTTGCAAGATAGAAATCTTTATCGAATTGTAGCAGGTGATGAAGCTTTGCCTATTCCAAGATCCAAAGGAGGACCTACACAAGAGGATACAGATAAGCTCACACTTTGGTGCACAAGGGATGCTCAAGCAAGGTTGTACATACTAAACTCTATCTCTGACTTTCTATTACCACATATTAGAGGATGCAAGACATCTCAAGAGACTTGGGATGCCCTCGAGACTTTCTTTTTTGCTAGTACCAAAGCAAGAAAGAATCATCTTTGGAACGAGTTCAACCAAATGAAGAAGACACCTAAGCAAACCATTACGAAGTTTGTTACCAAGGTCAAGAAGATTGCAGATCAGTTAGCATCCATTAGTGAGCTGATTGAAGAAGAGGCTATTATGAGGCAAATTCTCAATGGCATTCGAAGTGATAAGCAATGGCAATCCTTCATGACGGCTTACAACCTCATCATGGATGCGCAAACTCCAGACTTCAAAATCTTTCTTGGGAAACTCTTCAATCAAGAGGCCAACAATAGCATAAAGGAAGGTAACCCCTATCATGGTAATTTAACTAGTGCTCTATATGCAGATAAGAAGGATAAGAAGCAGAAAGGAAAGAAGAAGGAAGAAGATGAAGAAGAGACTTCCCAAGCCAACTTCACAAGCAAAAGCAAGTGGAAAGGGAAGAAGAAAGGACCAAAGCAAGATAAAGCCAAAGATTATAATTTTCAACCTTGTGCCATTTGCAATAAGGCCACCACTCAAAATTATTGGTTCAATGGGATGACCCAGAAAGGAAGTGGAAGAGGTGGATATGGCAGCAATAGAGGCAGAGGTGGACACAACTTCAACAATAGCAATAGAGGCTATAATAGAAGGGACTACAACAATTATTCAAAAGACCAACCACATGAAGACTCATTGCTTCTCATGAATCTAAGCCACAAAGAAGGTAAATAAGATGATCATTTGTTCTACATAGATTCAAGATGTTCGAATCATGCTGCAGGCAACATTGCTCTTCTATCTGATTTGGAAAGTCCAAAGCATAGACATGAAGTGCAAACAGGGGATGACACAAAGCACAATGTGGAGAAGATTGGTAATGTCAAACCTTCCAATGGTAGGACAAACATTCTGAGTAAGGTTCTCTATGTACCCAATATCACTAAAAACCTAATAAGTGTAGGCCAAATAGTTGAAAAAGGCTTGCAAGTTAGGTTCACCCAACATGGAGCTTTTGTGGAAGATCCATGTCAAGGCTACAAGAAGATAGCCAGAGGTGAGAAGCATGGTAGGCTCTTGACTTTTGAAGTAGGAGAAACCAGGAACATAGCTCTATTCACTTTTGGGTCTCAAACCCTAAGTGAGCTTGAAGTGTGGCATAAGATACTTGCTCATGTGAATGAAAGAACCTTGAAGCATATATGCAGGGATCAAAGTGTTCTAGGACTGCCGAACATATCAAAGCAACACGTGATCAATAGGTGTGATGCATGTCTGATTGGGAAGGCACAAAGACAACCATTCAACCACAAATGCTACATCCACAACAACTTATTGGACTTAGTAAATACAGATGTATGGGGACCAAGTCAAGAACCTTCATTGGCAGGATCAAGGTATTATGTCTCATTTATTGATGACCATAGTAGATGGACTGTTCTATACTTTATCAAGAGTAAGAATGCAGTGTTTGATTGCCTCAAAAAGTATCTCGCACATGTGGAGAATCATACAAGTAGATCACTCAAGAAGCTCAGATGTGATTGAGGGGGAGAATATTTCTCCACAGAGTTTGATGAGTTCTTGTAGGATAAAGGTATCAAAAGGGAAGTGACTACCAGGTAGTCTCCTCAACTAAATGGACTTGCAGAGACGAGAAACAAGACATTGGTTGGATCAGCCGAAACAATGCTTGAAGAGAAGAAGTTACCACGTTGTGTACTTGAGTCAAGGAGACTCAAGGACTCGTGCCAATGAGACTGTACCTCAATTGCAGCACAAGTGCACATAGTGGGAAATTAACACACATTTAAATGTCAATCCGATCGAACGACCTAACCAAGTGTATGAGGACATGTGTACACATGATGGAAAATGAAGTGGTTAAGCTTGCATGCATGAGAAAAGACTAATACACCTCTCACACTCATTGAAATGCTGAAAGTGTCTGTGGCGATACCTCTTACAACAGTTTTCAGAAAATCAAGTATTTCTCCTAGCTCCGAACTCCGAATATAGTCAATAGGGTACTCGTTTTTCAAAGCTCTCGACGAGACGCATCTATTAAAAGTGGCTTCACTCGATTCTGACAACTCTGCTTCAAGTTATGACCAAAATAGTGAATGGCGGGAAGCACCCACACTCACGCCACCACTCCTACAAGTTCGTACACACACTACAGTAGCTCCAAAACAATGGGGAGGGGTAGACAACAGTCCTACACATACATTCCAAGCATTACACACATATACAAGATCAAAGAGAAGATAGAAATCTGCAAGAAAGAGGCAAATTCGAAAATTCAGGAGAGCTCCCTCTTCACAATGGCAAAAAGTCCTTACAAAGAGTCACCAAGTGACTTATATACATGTGCCCCAAATTTGGTCCTTTCACACAAGAGACCGGCACTTTATTACTAGAAAAGTGAATTTCCTACTAATTTACAAGGGATATTTTACAACAAATTGGGATTATGCAACTAGAGGACTCCTCTAGTGCATTTACATGGCTTGAGGGAATTCTTGAAGACCTTGAAGAAGAAAAATTATGCCCATTATTTTGAAAATTTTGGGGCTCTTCTCTTATGCTACTTTGCTCTGCAACACTCTCCCCCTCTTTGTCTCTGTCGTCCCTTGACAGGCTTTTCTTCTTATCTACCTCTTGTCGTCCGCACGTATCTCTTGGTCGGCTCTGCCTCTTCATTAGTCTTGCATTACGTTTTAGTGGTCCTCTGATTTGTCCTGGTTGCACACATCGGACCCTGCTGTATTACTGAGGCCTATTTACTTTCTTTCCCCACACGCAACCCTTGGTCAGTTTTGCCTGTCTGTTCGATTGGCATTACGTTTTAATGGCCCTGTATGATATTTGTCTTGACATCCTCTAGGCTTGATGCATTTGGTTTGCTTGTTAAATCGGGTTGCCACGCACGCCATTAGTAGACATATGAGGATGTAGCTCTTAATCCTTGATCTGAATCTTCTGTTGCTCAAGAGGTTGAAGCACCCTCATGGCTATGGAACCGCCTGATATCTTCTTGCACTTCTTCATGTATACTTGTTGGCCCTGGTTCCTCTTTCCAGCTGCGTGCTTTTCCTTGGTGTGTGTTCCCCTACGGGGCTCTGTGCAGAGATGGGTGTTGTGCCCCTGCGGAGTTTCTTGCAAAAGGTGGTTCTCTTGATCTTTATTGAGCAGTTTTGGACTTTGATTTCCTTCTTCTTTTCTTTTTGCTTTATTGTCCCTCTACACGTCCCTCCTCCTGAACTTTGTCATCCCCGACAGGCTTTTTGTGGTGACATGTGTATGTCTGGATGGCCGTTTGCTCTCGTTGATTCAGCAGATTAGCGTGACAAATCATGAATTCTTTCCACTGCTAGGACTTGACTCCGTCTTCTGGGGCTTGTCGATGATCCGCAAAGAAACTCGTTTCATAAGCCACCAGACGTGCGTTCAGGTTTGAAGTCATTTTTACAAAAATTTCTGAATCGATTTCAAAGAAGCCGGTGAAAAATGCTTCCTCGAAAGTTTGCATATATGTTGACGGCAAAAAAATGAGTCGAGAATAATATGCCATAAGAGTTAAGCGGCTGGGTATAGTAGATAGATAAAAAATGAGAGCTTCGGATCCTTGCGTAATGCCAATGAAATTCAAAAAAGTATATTTGGCATGCTGGAAAACTCTAATGACTGTTAGTAGCATACTAAATATTTTATTAGTCATTTTTACAGCTAAATCCGGAACTGTAGCATATCTGGCAATCCAAAATTCCATTGTTTTTACCATATACTCCTCTGTCGGTAGGTAATTGTGTGGAGGGCTAGGTAACAATGGGTAGTTTAGCCACTGATTATTTATGTTGCCCTGGCGCTGTCCTTCCCAAAATTGCGTCCAGGAGCGTCTGCGGGGTACAGGACAAAAAGATGGATTGACTTGAAGCACATATGGTGATGCTTCCCACTGTACCCGCAGTGTAGGATTCTTTTCCAAAATTTTCTGCCTCCAGATGGGATCTGCCTTCTCGAACTCCTCTTGAGTGTAATTGAAAGTATTTTTGTCGAGCTGGAGGTTGCCATCGGGTTCTTTATTAGTGACGGTTCTTATATAATGCCACATTTGTTCCTTTAGAAGACCATATGGTACATTGAAGGGCTTCAAAATTTGCTCCAGTTGTTTGTTTTCTATGTGAGCTTCCTTCATGATCTGTATTATTTGGTCTTCAAAATCAGCAGTGAGCTGGGACACCAGTAGTGCCCTTTCCGGTCGGCTCAATTCTGCAATGTCCCGATTATCATGATCAATGTGGAGCTCCTGAGCCTCCCTTATCGGTGAATGATATGAGGGGGAAGAGAGAGGACGTACCTCAGTCTCCACAGTAGCCTCTACAGCTAGTGGAACTACTGGTGTCCCCTACTTTGCTTTTTGCTCTAACTGCTCCTCAAGCTGTTTAATGCATTCATCTCTCTGCTTAATTTCCTCAGTAGCCTTTGCAATTATGTCTTTATGTTTGAGAAGTTCTTGTGCCACGATATCCATATGATCGGTGTCTTCTTTACATTGCAGTAGATAACGATTCTTCGCTTTTTTCCATTTAGTTCTTAGGGCAGCTGTGTCCTCCATGTATCTTTTTTCCCAATCTGCAATGACTTCTTGCTCCTGTCTGAGCTGATCTTCCATTTTATTTATCTTTTCTTGCAATTCCTTGACATTCCCTTCTGAGTTGTCTGTAGCCACTATTGGCTGATCACTAAGGAGAGCTGTCATGAGCTCCTTGTTGCGGTTCCTTAGGTTTTCTGCTTCCTCCATACAGACTTTAAGCTGGGATTCCAAGATTTTGCTTCGAGCAATCATTCTTGCCTTGTCGGTTTCACTAGCTTCATATTTTCTTTGGACTTCTTGCAGTTGTGCTTTTAAACTTGCGTTCTCGGTCATCAACACACTGCACTGCTTTTTCGCTTCTTGGACCTCTTTTTCTGTGTTTTTGATGTGCTCTCTTTCTAAGGTCAATTCGGTCGAAAGATTCTTATTCGTTTCCTGAAGCTCATGTTTGTCGTTCATTGCTTGGTCATAGTCTTCGTCAGCTTCAAGCATGACTTGTTGCGTATCTAGAGCGGTTCTAATCATGTCTTGTACCACAGGCTTGAGTTTAGCAATGTCTACATTCAACCAAGTTCTTGGTATGCTTGGAGCTTCGCCTGTTCGCACATCTCTTCCCTGCTCCACTTGGATTGTTTCATTGTGTGGTTGTCTAATTGTAGCTGTACTTGTGGTTCTTCGTCTTCTTTATCCACTTCAATAGCTTTTGTGGCACTCCCTTGAAATGTGACGTTCATGGGGGAGGGTTCTGCCATGACTCTGATAGGCGTGAAAGGTTCTTCATCTTCTATTTTTTCTTTCTGAGTCTCCTTCTTTGGTATCTGTATAGACTTCTTACGAGGTGGTGTGGCCTCCTTGATTTGAATGTTGGAAGTTTCATTAAGTTTTATAGTATGCGTACCTTCCTGTTCTGCATTCTCACTTGTGATACTTTGATCAATATATGTGGCGTGGTCATCCGGCTTAAGGCCTTCTGGTTCTTCACCGTAGTCAACTTCATTTAACTCCACCCATTGTCCATCATCCTTCGATTCGCTTTGAATATCGACATTTAATAATGAAGTGTCTGGTTCTTTTTGGGCCTCCA